>SMSQ01026238.1:4716-74464 GCA_019453375.1 Ctenoplectra terminalis
AAAAAAAAAAAAAAAAAAAAAAAAAAAAAAAAAAAAAGAATGAAAAAAAGAAGAAAAAAATATTCCACCCGGGCATACGGTATCTTTCTATAGCAAATTAAATCGATCCGATCGAAGAAATCGTTCGATCGCGATCTTCAGTTAGCAACCAGCGTGCATAATTACCGCGTAATTCTGTCGCCTTTTCAGCTTTTCGTGCACCTGTCGCTACTATATCGCGTTGTTCGTGACAGTACCCGACTTTCTGCCTCTGGGGCATCGAATTTCTGGATTCTGGGGGTTCTGGAAGCCCGGACATCCCGCGGACGAGACCGCTAACGGCAGGGGTCAGAAACGGAGAGAGATCCTGAGCTCGATCCGCTCCCGGCAGGGATGCTCCGAATTCCGAAAACGAGACCGTGCTCCTCGTGGGCGGATCGTGGCCCATAAATACTTGCGGTGTAAACACGAGTCGCTGAATGTTTGGCCAGCCCAGGCTCGGCCACGGATTCGATCGCCTGATGTAAACCCTTTGGTTAAATAAACTGGCCCGGCGTACGGGCCACGTTTCGTACGCACACGTCCCCGTCATTATCTGGCGGCCGGGAGCAATAACGCGCGCGAATTAATTATTAATTCCACCCCGCTGGTCTGGCCTGGACGGAGCCGCGTTGAAACCAGACGAGATTTGCGACGATCGTCTGGAATTAAGATTGCCGTTTCTTTCTGTCGGGGTAGGGAGTGTTTACGACGAAAGATATCGGTTTTATGGAGTATCGAAGCTTTAACGGGGAAGGAATTCTGCTGGTCGATTGTGAGATACGTGTCTCGAAGTGAGAATTTTATCTACGCAATCGCGTGCTCTTATCTGGTTCGGTAAAACCAGGCTAGAACGAAGCAGTAAATCATTTTGCCTCGGGAACAATCGAAATTCAGGTATTGTCACGAGGCGATCATGAGATCTGTGATTGCGACATCGAGCTTCAACATTCGATTTCCAGTCGTTTCTTGTACCGTTGAACGCCGATTTTTGGGAATCGTGGAAGTATGAATTCGTTCTCGAAACATTGAACATTTGCCTTCTTCGGAGAATTTTGTCGAGGTTTTAAGATTAACGCGTTACTTGTATAAAATAGTGTAACTTTGTATATATCATAGACGATGCTAGTTTATTGTAGTTTGAAACATTACAACCCTGTATAATTCCATTATTTACTCAATCATTGAAGAGACACCGCTGGAATCCATTAATTCGGATAAAACAAACAATTCGTTAAAGAATGTGAAATAATTATTTTTCCACGTGTACACGGCTGTCACAACGAAGAATATTCTTTTATTTTCTTTAATTAAAAAAAGAAAGGGTGGGATCAAAAATGAAGTACTAAGGGTGGAAGATACTGGAAACAAAATCGTAAAAAGATAATCCTAACTCAACCCATCAATTCCATCGTCAAGCATAATAAAGAATACAAATTGATCCCCAAACCACCCAAAGAGCATACATTCCACCCGAATACCTCGTTCATAAACGCGAATATCACCGAACTACCCTCGAACGGACGTGTCGCTTACGTACCAATATACGAGCGAATATTAAACGCGTTATCGCGGCAAATAGCCGTCGTTTTTCGACGTGGAACTGCAAAGAGGGTCACGCGTTTCGTCGTCAAGGCTTATTCATAACGCGCGAGTAGTGCACGTGCAACCACGAGGCGAGAGGCGCGCGTTTATCGCGGTGCAACGTGCAATGTGCGTCGGGTGGGCCGCGCCACGGGGGTCTCTCGTCCCGGACGTATATTTATGGCCGAAAAAATATTTTATCATAATAATACGAAGATACGTAGTCGCGGTAGGCTCTGTCTCTCTCCTTTTCCATCTTCCATGATCGTGGCGCAAATGAGCAGCTCTCGTATCCCTCTTGTAAAAGAGAACTCGAATCTCTTCCTTTCTCTCGACGTTCTCTCGTTTCCACTTAAACGACTTCGAGGTCCGGGACGAGGCCGCGATAGGTTCGCCCGATTACCAGAAAATTATTAGGATATCGATCGGGATTGCCGATTTTTCGCCAGTTTTTACGTCGTTCGAGCAAGCACAGGGTGCCACCGTGCTCCTGGAACCGGTGTCGGTTTCACGGCGAAACCGAGCCACGCTGTAATGCACGCTAACGAAGCATAAAATGTGAGAACGAGCGGAACGTATTGCTCTCCCTAGCATTTTGTTCGTTTTACTCGTTACAGCGTGTGCTTGGCTAAGGCTTCGTCGTTATTACACGCGAGCGAGAGCGAGAAGAAAAAAAGATGAAGAAAGAAAAACGACGGGAACAGCGTGAACCGCGATGCGTCGCGACGATTTTATACCTGTGGATCGTCTTTGAGTTCAGAGGTCGAGGTTTCGTTGGCTGAGTTTTCTCACGGGCCTGAATTTGCACCGAGACTTCCCTAATTGTCATTAAATCTCGAAGGTGTTCCATGGTGTCCAACTGGGCTTCATCAGAGTCAACTAAATCGATGATAAAG
This sequence comes from Ctenoplectra terminalis, assembly GCA_019453375.1. Classification (NCBI taxonomy): domain Eukaryota; kingdom Metazoa; phylum Arthropoda; class Insecta; order Hymenoptera; family Apidae; genus Ctenoplectra; species Ctenoplectra terminalis. Next base: position 7,215 of record SMSQ01026238.1, read on the forward strand.
CGCACGCTTCCTCTCCCGCTGGCTCGCGCGTACAACCACTTAACACATTAGCCGAAGTATACGTGGGGTGCAAAGTATTCTCGTTTAAGAAAGTCCTGAGAAGCCGTGGTATCGTGTTCGGTTACGCTGGGATGCTTGTTCGGCCGAGTTACGAGGCGGTCGCGCGAGCGGTTGCAGCTGCGACTCTAATTGCGATACCGACTTGCATTTGCATACGTGGAAAATATCCTTTGCTGCTTGGCTGTGATGATTATTAACCCCTTGATCGCGGTAGTGGGAGATGGAAATTTCATGCAGCGTCGAACCTCGTGAAAGCGGTTTTATTATTCTTATTATTATTTCGTTTTTATTGGGTATCATAATCGAGTCATAGCGGAATGAAAAGAAGTACGCGCAGACGTTTCTCGAGTAATGCGGTTAATTGGTTCCGTGTTATTCAAAATTGTATTATTCCAGATTTAAGGTTGCTATAAATATTCTAATCTATTGTCTCAATTTTTCATTGTGTTATTCAGGGCTTCTTTTAATTAAAATATCGTGTTATGAGAATGATTTGTATGCAAAAGAGAAATTCAGTCTTAATAGCTGTTATTATCTACATTTAACGACTAAAAATAACAAAAGAATGGCAGATTGTTCTTTTATTAGCATTAATAAAACAGCACGAAGTGGAAATGAATTAGATGAACGATTTATGTTATTATGCTAAACGCATGGTCTGCATAATGTATAAAGTCAGTCGTTAAGAGGTTAATCGACCTGGTTGTTAGGTCTCAAAGCATACCTATAATATACTTTGTAAACGTGGTATCGTTCGTAACTCTTCTTTAGACTTTGTCTTTCAACTCTGAATTTTATTGGACGTATTATTGTGACAATCACAGTTGGTAATTTCTAACGAGGAATTTCTGACGTGAGTCACCGGTAAATCGTAAGCAGCCCCGCTGACGATCGTTAAACTTCCATTTATAACCCGGCAAGTAGTTTACAGTTTGGCGAAACGCGGTGAATAGAGTTGTTTGGGCTGATTCCCGAGGTTTCGATGACACGCCGCTGCCCGTTGAATCGTGGGAGTATCATTAATCATCGTTCGGCGAAAAAACAAATTGCTCTGTTCCGATGACGTCGCGAGTTATGCGTATTGAAAGACTACGAACCACTTTTCATAAGTTTCTCACCGATTATCGAAGCAAAAATAGGTTACACAAATAATTCTCTAGTTACAAGAAATATTTGAAAGACTGTGTTAACATAACAAGCAATATTATAGATGATTCCTAATAAGCAATATACTCATTCGAACGAGTGATCCAATCATTCCGGAGCAATATTTGCACACTTTTTATGTCTTAGGTATTTCCCGCACGTTCACACAACTAATTACTTTTCTTGGAACAGATGTTACCTCAAAATAAAGAAACTCTGCTCAAATTATCTCATTAGTCCAGACCGTGCGGCAAACGTTCCAAATACAAAATTCTCAGAAAACTACAAATTAACCTGATTATAACAGCCACCCCTAATTGCCTCGAACAATATACAGCTCGATCACTCGACTCATTTACCCCACGCGAAGCCTCGAAATCAAAATTCAATCCGACAACCGTGCAATGGAACTGTTGTCGATGGAATTCAATTCTCTTCATCGGACATCTCAATTTTTCTTTCGTCAACGTTTGTCTTGTTTCGAGCAATCGCGTACTCGTCGAGGGATCGGTTTAATAATCGAGGAAACTGTCGAGCTTTCGAGTTTTGTGCCGGCACCGACTGACACAGGGGGTGGAGAGGGACCTCCGAAAGAATCGTTGAAACTCGAGGGCTGCAGGGGTGGTTTCACCCTGACAGCAGGTGAAACGTCCGCCGCGTCCGCCCACATTTGACGGCTGTGGGTTACCTCTGGGCACTTAAACTGAAATCTTCACCGTTCCCTGCCTTCGTGTTCCCCCTCGTCCACCCTCGCCTGGTCGGTCGATCTCGCGCGGTTTTAAAAAGCGTGGCAAGGGGTGGCCCACCGCATTTTGCCGGCCATTATTCGGCCCTGCGGGTGATCCCTACGGCGCTGCTTTCTCTTCTCCTGACCCTTCCATCTTTCCTTTCTGGCCCCGCGAGCTTTTTGTTTCTTTTCTTCCTCTTTTCTCCCGTCCCTCCTCCGACAACCCCAGCTTTTTCCTTCTCGTCGGTCGCATTGTATCCTTTTATGAAGTCGTGCGCCCGCCTCGAATCGCCAGAACGCGATCTTTCGACGTATCGCCGTATCTCGGGCTCTCGTCCCTTTATTTCGTGGCTTCCATTTGACGTGCTCCTGCTTGGACGGAATTCGAACCGCCACGCGAGCCTTTTTTCGTGGATATTTGTAGGTCGGAGGGTGCCTGTGAGAAGATGGAGATTGATTTTTAGGAGGATCGGTGTGAAAGCGGAGGTAGAGAAGATATTAGGCGAAGGTCGAGGGACTCTCGTTGTAGAAACTCTTGTTTACCGTTTGATGCAACACGTTGGTCATTTGAGATGATAAAAAAAAAAAATAGGAATAAATGAGGCGGCTATAAAATGTTGCGCAATGAAATTCAGAAAGCGCATCGTGCAATCCTTGCCGTATTTTCACACATCGATTCGCTGTTGGTACTCAACGTCTAATTTCCACGATTGACGTTGTACTAAAAAATCGAGCTATTCGCATTCTTGAATCTTATGACGCCGAGATTCACGGTGAATATGAATTCTCGTGATGTAATATCTTCGAAAAGACACTGTCGTTAATATGCTAATCGCCGATCGAAAGCTTCTCGTGGAATTCTTGGTCGTTTAAAAAATTGACTCGCATTTACCCGGCTGTTTCTTAACGCGTCACTGACATCACGAATTAAAATTAAAAAATTGCAATTAATAAATATTGCTTAAAAAATGTTTAATCAAAATTTAACATGTTTGCTTGATAGTGTTGCGAAACAATATTTCCTAGAACGAGATAGCAGATCTGCACGCTTAGTTGTCAATTCGTTGAAATAAAATTATATTCTGCGGTTCGATTCCCTCCGTATCGAGGAATCGGTTCGTCGTATCGAGGAATACGAAAGAAACCGCGATTCGAATCGATACTAAACTTCCGATCTTCGCTCGGCCGATGGAATCCGAGAAACGGCTGAAAATCTAGAAACGAGTCGGTATAATCAGATAAGTCGGAACGAGCGGACGATTCTCGTTTCGAACGGAGTCCGAGGGAAACCTATAATTACCGATTACTCCGACCGAGACTTCATAATTCCCCGGGCCGACGAACGGGCACACCTGTTGAAAACACGTCGTCGCTGTGTCTAGGAATTCCTCGAGTTCCAGCAGGCAGGAATGGGTACCTGGCCGAGAGATCAACAAATTATATTCGGCCAGTCACGTGGAAAAATTAATGCAGCAATCTACTCGCCACGCGTAAATAACCGTGGCTCGCCGCCGGATATCGAGATATCAGCAATTTCCATATGTAATTTCGAGAACTATTAATTATAATGGGTTGGGAATAACGAGGCCGATTAGATAATCAAAGAAAAAGAATTGATGCAGAAAGAAAGAAATTGAAATCGGCTAATTCGGAGACAACTTTCGCGTTTAACGCGGAAAAAAAATGTTTTTTTTTAACATAACATTGGAATAATATTATTATTGCTCTAAAAATTAAGAAATTTCTTAACGAAAGGGAAACACAATTCGGTCCAGAAAGGCCCAAGGAATGTAACAGGATTTATGTACTCGATTATTGTATCATTTCCTTGCATCGTACTCTTCTTTAATATTTTTATAAATTATATCTTCAGCTATGCTGTATTTCGAGTAACGAAACGACGCGTATTTCATCGATGGTAGAATTGGTCGAGAAGTCAGAGGCATTGGGGAATGATTTAGAGAAATTTTTAGACCCTGTGAATTTGGGAATAAAATAGAAAGCAGGGGGAGAGGTTAACGTCTGTAAACGATAGGTAAAACGGTCCTTTTTCCCCGGGAAAATCCTTAACTTTATGCTGGAGCGGTCAGCCTTCTCCCTTGGCCAGGTAAAATCGTCGTAGCGAAAGTTTGCAATAAGGGGTGAATTGGGCGTTTACAATGCTCCGCGGCACAGGGTCGTACGCGTTTAAAGCAGTTAACGGTGCACCATAATCCAATTTATAATCCAAATTGCAACCCGCCTAATCCCATTATAAAGTCACATTTTCAAGGGAAATACGCGCCACGCGGTCGCTGACCATTGGCTGCTTTTAGGTATACCGAACGAAAATTGTCTTATGTTAAAATACTCTAAGCACCTAAGCTTCCATTGGTTATTTGTTGATGGAATTTATTTCCATCCATTGTTCGGTTGCCTTTCGAGCAATCAATAGTAGGATTGTTAGTACCGAAATTCTTTCGGACGATTGACGATTCTTTTTTTTTTTATATTTACGATTACCCTAAATGAAATTAAAGATTGGACGATTACACATCGTAAGAAAATATTGTTTTCGAACTAAAAATCTAAATACCGATATTCGTAACCTCATTAGCTACGAATCTTGTAATTTCTTTCCGCCTCATCGAAATGAAACGTTTCGATCGATGATCTCGAACATCTTTTTCATTATCGAGCGAACCGATACACAAGGACCATTCGATCTAGGAAGATTGTTTTATTCTCCACACGTTGCTATATTCGGAGCCCTCGGGTTTCAGGGGTCGGGAAAAAGAGTGCTTTCGCCATTACTCATTCTAGCTTCTGTTTAAAAATACCGTGCGCGTGAAATATGGACCGAATTGAAAGTCTTCCGCAGCGGAGGACGAGGAATACAGGCTAGGAGGGGTTTGTCGTGTTTAAAAGAAAAAAAAAAAAAAAAAAAGAGAGAAAGGAAAAGAGAAAAAAGGTGGAGACCGAGCAACCCTTGGTACGAGTCGCGTTTGGGCAAAGAGGGAGAGCTCCGACCTGTAGGCGCATGACCCCCCGAATATTCGGAGACAATTAATCATAAGATAGCTGGGAGGAACACGCGTGAGAAATACGAGACAGGGATGTCGCTTCTTGTATCTAGTCCATCAGCTGCGAGCCACGCTCCTGTAGAAGTCGATTTACAGACCTAAAACGGTAGTCGTGTTCGGTATCCATTTGTAAAAGTCGTCGTAGCGATGATGTATTTTAATGTATTATAAATGAGTAATTTTTATTTGTACTTTAAAATGAAACGAAGTGGTTTTGATCTGTTGGACGAGGTAGAGTTTTAAGAAACAGTTTATATCTTTGATTGGAATTTAATTATAATTGCATCTGCTTGGACAAAATTAGAAATTTCTTTTAAAGATAAACAGAGAATGAAAGAGTTTGAAGATTAAAAAAAATTCAAAGAAAAAGTATTTCAAGATCTACAACTCGACTAAATTGTTGAATTAAACTCTTAGAATTTTCCCTCAATGATCATTGATCATCACTAAGTACTCTGAATTCACTTAATTAAAAGCATGAAACCCATGCACAGAATGCACCGGCTGTCTAGGAAAGCGTAGAATACTATGTGTATACCACTAGGCGAGCAGGATTTCCTCTCAGAATTGATTAGTCGCGCCGCGGCCCCTATCCCCTTTTTTCCAGCCCGGTAATCTGAGCACCGGGTACCGGAAACGAATCTTATCTGCGGAAGGCGAAAGAGCAAACAACAGAATCGGCGAACGCGCGAGTTTCCCTCTACTGTCCAAACAAACCAGGTCTCTCCGTGCTCCGGTGTCATGAATAATCGAGGATCCACGATGTGGCTCCCCTTTGCTCTCCTTTTCTCCCTTTCGTTCGGTCTTCCTCCCAAGGACTGACTTTAATCCCGCATGAATATGTAGAAGTCCCGAACTCGACCTGGTCTCTTTCTCTTTCGTTGCTTTTTCACCGGTGCAACGTCGTGGTTTCTTTGACGCCGATCACCGACCGACACTTCTTTATCTGTGATTCGTAATTGGCATAAATTTGGAACAGAGCGAATATTCGAGAGAGTAACGGTTATGCAAAACTATGGAAACTGATTGAGTAGTGTAATTAAAATTCACTGTATCGTGTATTTAAAAAATACCTTTATCTAACAATCTCTTTATAGTTAAAAAATTTTATTCCTTTAGCACCTTGGTAATTAAAAAGTCAATATAACATAGTAACTCTATTAATTACGATATTCCATTCAACAAACCTTACAAAGAAAAAACATTACAAAAAATCATCCAAATTACAAGATCTCGTCAAGTATTTTTTCATATCATTCAAATCGTCTATTAATTTTCCCATTTCGTATCGGAACACGCGTAAAATTACACAATCACACATAGCCCCGACACACTCCTTTACTTTGCCATCCTAATACCGATCCTTGCGTTGCCCGCAGCACAAAGAGAGCAAGAGTCCATCCTCGACTCGGGGCGAAATTTATGGACGCGTGGTCCCTTAATAGAGACTTCGGAAGTCAGGCTGGTGGAGCTTTCGTCGTAATGGGAGGTAAGCAGGCATTATGCACTTAGCGAGCTACTATGGTATCGCGCGTAAATACACGAACGTGGCGTTCCCTACGACTCCGTGCCATTCGACGGCGTAACGAAAGAGAGAAGCGGCGCGAAACAGTTTCGTACCGATGCGTCGTATCGTGGCGTTGCGTCGTAAAAGGGTTGACTATTGTATATCATCTGAAAAAAGAAAAAGAGAGGGAAAGAGGGAGCAAAAGTCGAACGACGCGAGGAGGAAGAGATCCCGCCACCGTGACCGTGTTCGACGAGGATCGGTGGCGCGATTTCTCATGTCTCGAAGCTACAGGTGTACCTGCGGGGACAAGATAATAATTAGTCCCGATGTCGGAACACCGATACTCCTTTCTGCCCTTCTTCCACCTCTTTCATTCCCCTTCCGCTGTTTTTTTCACTCCCACTCTCTGTTGTTCTTCCTCGATCCAACGGAGGGGGATAATAAAGCGGAACAACGACGCGGAGTCCATAAATAATTCGGACCACGCGTTTCGGAGGCAGCCGCCCGATAGCCCACGCCCGATAATTGTTTTTATTTGCCCGACCGGCTAATTTTACGCGGCCCGTTATCATTTCCATTAGCTGGCCATTTTTTACGCCCGTTTATCCGCGCCGAAAATCTGGGATAAATGATTTAGGAATAAACGGGCGAAAGGGACGCGGGTAGGGTAGGTTTTCCGGTTACGGTTCGTGTGCAACGTTTGTAGAACACAGAAGAACGAAGAGGAGGATCGATACCACCAGATGTATCTACTTATTAATCGGACGGAATCGATTGAAAAATCTGGTTGCATCTGGTCGCTTGATCTTTCAATTTCCGACTAGAAGCTTGGCTACTTTATTAACTATATCGATTCGCGGCTACGCTGAGTACGCGCAGAGCGGACACACGGTTCGTTTCCACTTCTATGCTTTTTGCGGTAATGGCGGATTCGATGGTACCATAAGATGGCGCGTTGGAGAGAATCAAAGGGAAGACGTGATATTCGAACTTCTGTAAGTTCGAGCATTTTATGACTTTCGTTTTGGTACTTTAGGAACGTGTTTTCACAGTTCTCGTGGTAAAGTTCCGTACTTCGTCATCCATTTTCTTCCAAATTACCGAGATAATTTTAATCATATTTTTAACCGGCAACTTTATGTTTTTATTTCTTATCTCATATTTGTTTCACATATTTATTGATATCTTCCATTTATGTTCAATAACAAGAAAGAAATTGATGAGGTACAATTTAGGTAGCTCTCCCCTACAACGCGTGTTCCAAAAAAATGTTATTAAAATATTTTATTGCCTACCTCCAACCCGTGAGATCTTCTTCATCGAACGTTTCTTTAACTTCGAAGGAAAACGCGGACCTGTGTCGAAGAATAGGGAACAAAAGGTGTACGTCGATTACCTCCAGCCCAATTTGGCGTTGCAACCAGACCTGGCGAAAAAAAAAGAAAAAAAGAAATGTCGGTGTTTACGGTCACGGTGACAGAAGTCCGAGATTTCAGGCATTTAGGGTTGCATCTCGTCGGCTTTATGACTCGTCGAAGGCTGGCCGTGTCTTCGGACCCGAGACACGACCGCGACGAGACATTGTGCCGCGTGAAAGAGAGCCAAAAGCGTGTAGTTCAGTTTTATTGCATTAGCAGCGAACGAGCCCGGGGAGGAGGTACCGTTTTTATCGAGCTCTGCCTCCTTACAATGTTTGCATACACGATTTGTCACGGCCATTGCAACGTCGTAAATTATCGCAGCCAACAATCTGCCGCCAGGATGGAGCGGAAAAGCGGCGCGGGAAAGGGATAACTTTCCTCTCTTGCCATTGTGAAACACACTCAAGTGTTGGAATTGTGTTGCGCCTGGCGACGATTCATTGTGGCCCAACGTCCCTTTGTGGTTCGATTCCTGGCCTTTTCGTTCCGTTTCAATTTGACACGGATCTGTTCGACATTTTTACTTTTATATCCGTTTTAATTGACACCGATCTGTTCGACGTTTTAACCTTCGTTTCTGCGGTTCAGAAGTTTGTAAGGTAATAGCAGATTCGATCGATCATTCAGGGATAGTCGCTCCAAGGATTTTTATGTACTTCAATGTGTTTATTTTTTAAATTACAGATGAAACAAGGAAATTATAAGTTTTAATAGGTTATACAGTATCTTTGGTTTTAAAGTTCAAATTATTATTAGGCAAATAAGTCGTTAAATATCTAATAAATTAAAAAATGGTATAAACTAGGTTAGATTTACGTTCTTGCGTTTCTTATCTGTTTCTAATAAGAAAAATAGGTCCGTCTAGGTTCAGCAGATTCAATTAACACGTATCAAAGTGTGATAGAAACGTAGTATTTTCTTGATTTATTTTAGCTAATTTAGATTAATTGGAAGGTCGGTTTAGCGTATTGAGTTTCATTCGTATTTATTTTATTCTGAATTTTGACATTTTTACGAAACGACACCTCAGAGATATAATCGTACGAATTTGCATGCAACAATATTCGAAAAACTTAACTTAATTTCCTTTCTCTTTTCCTGTACGATCGCCTGAATCGTGAATCCTTTTGCATTCTAACCTTTCGTTATTAAATCGTTCGTCGATGGGATATTGCCACGGTTTGCCAGGGTAATTAAAATAAAGATATATTTCCTCGAAAATATATATCTATGTAAATCCGTGTAAAATTGTAGTCCGCGGCTGAATTCATTAGAATAAACTCCGCCGTCGCGTTTAGTCCCGTGTAAAGCCGGGTAAAATAGTGTTTCAGATAGGAAAGACCAGAAAGTTTATCTCTCCCATACTACCGCCTCTATAAATAATATTCTGTTGCAACGTGTACGCCCCGCTGAAATAAATCCCCGGAAATATTTGCTACTTACTATTTAAAACATTATTCAAGATTCTACTGGGGCGACCGCGAAAGGTTGGATCGACGATTCTCACGAGTTTCATGGAAAACTACACTTTCGTGAGAAACCACGACTTAAATTAACATTTATCGTGACGTAACTGTTGCATATCTAATTAGAAAAAAAATTCTTAAAAAATATAAAAGGAACACAGATGTAACGTTTGATTTACAAACGTTACCTCGCGAGCAGAGAGAACAGAGGAATAGAAGAGATCGAAGGAAACAGTTTCTTCTTTCGATTCTTCGAAACAAAAAAAAAGGAGTAGAAGCAAAAAACAATAGAGAAAAAGAAGACATTGTTCCGTGTCTCTGCAACAATGGCGTCAAAGATTTGAATATCGAGAGACCGACCGGCAGCATCAAGTTTCCAACGGCGCAACTATTCGAGGAATATGTAAATACCTTTTTTTTTTTTTTAAACACGACAAACCCCGCCTTTCTTTTTTTTTTTTTTAAACACGACAAACCCCGCCTTTCTTTTTTTTTTTTTTAAACACGACAAACCCCGCCTTTCTTTTTTTTTTTTTTAAACACGACAAACCCCGCCTTTCTTTTTTTTTTTTTTAAACACGACAAACCCCGCCTTTCTTTTTTTTTTTTTTAAACACGACAAACCCCGCCTTTCTTTTTTTTTTTTTTAAACACGACAAACCCCGCCTTTCTTTTTTTTTTTTTTAAACACGACAAACCCCGCCTTTCTTTTTTTTTTTTTTAAACACGACAAACCCCGCCTTTCTTTTTTTTTTTTTTAAACACGACAAACCCCGCCTTTCTTTTTTTTTTTTTTAAACACGACAAACCCCGCCTTTCTTTTTTTTTTTTTTAAACACGACAAACCCCGCCTTTCTTTTTTTTTTTTTTATCTAGACATCGTCCTTTCGCGATCCGTTCGACGGGTTAAGCTGTTCTTCGCGGCCTACGCACCGCATCGTTTATCCTGTTCTTTAAAAAAAAAAAAAAACAAGAAAAAAAAAAAGAAAAACGAAGAATAAAAAAAACATGAAGAAACGATGTCGCGACGATACAGCGGGGTTACGAGAGCCTTACACCCTCGACCTTTTCTCTCATTCCATATCGAGAGTCGTCTGGTTTCACGAGATTCCAAGTGAATTCAGAGGAACTTCAGAAACAGCGGGACGAATGGAAAAATTACGGATAAAAGACAGAAAAAGCCGCGAGGACATAGAAGAGACGGAAATCCAGATGGAAAGGAAATCTAGGGGCAGAAGAACGGGAGGATAGCCGCACGGGCACGGAACCATGGAACGCCATGGGTATGGGATCGCACGCATGCGTCTCGTCCAACCCAGCGGGTGGTGGTGTGTGCTCTTTTTTTTTCCTTTTTTTTCCTTTCCCTCCTTTCTCTCCTTCTTTCCGCTCTTATCCCTCTCACGGACTGGAACCGATCTCTCCTCTCTTCGGCCTGGTGCTCCCCCGGTTCTTCGCTGCCAGTCAGAAAACTTTTCGTTTTGCCACTGGCCCTTCTACTCGGTTCCTTCCCCGCGCACACGGTTCGTCCGTTCCTTCGTTTCGTCTCGTTTCGCCTTTGGATTTCGGCCTCCCCTTTAAATAATTGTCCGCCACGGGGAAGACGAGACGCGGCCTCGAACAGGGGGCCATCCTCCACCGGGGGGATCGAGAGATACATCGGGAGATGCTTGCGATGAATCCCTCTTCCATGAACGCGTAGATCGCGTTTTTGCTCCTGGGAACGCGTCGATCTTCTAAGAGTGTTAGATACTTTGAATTCCTTCGGAAATTATTTAAACGTGGAATTGTTCAATTTGCGAAAAATTGAAGAGGAAAGTAATCCTTTCGTAGCGTACGAAAGATCAGAATTTTTGTAATCGTTCGCCAAAAACTATAGCAAAGAGAGATTTTTATTTTTAACAGCCTTAACATTGTTTTATTTCCAAGGGCGCAGTAACGAAACGATTAAAATACTCTGTCCAAGGTACGATTGCTGTCATCTGAAAATTTCAACAACCAAAGTTTTCTAAACGAAACAGAAAAAGAAACGGTTTAAAAAAACGTGGTTACACTCGGTCAAGGATTAACGAAACCTCGAAGATCGAACGAAACGACGCGCCATCGAGTCGCGGCCGATATTTATCGTTCGAAATACCAAGATCGCCCAACGGTACACCACAGTGCCTCCCTCACGAATTTCCAAAAATATTCGACCGTTAAATCGAACGAAGCCGAGCGAAGGTGGAGGAGGATCAAAGATCGACGAGGCGCATTCCTCGGGCGTGGAGACGAATCAAGAACGAACCGATCGAAACGTCGAAGACGTAGGAAGAATGGTGACCCGAAGGTCCCGGACGCGAGGCTGACAAAAGCGATAGAGGGGAGCGCGCGATTCACTGGAAGCGGCGGAACAGACGAGGACAAACATAATTCAGAATTATCCCGCGAGGCGGTCCCGTCTCACATATTTCATCTCCGGAAAGGGGTTTTGTCGGGCCCAGGGATGGAGACTGAGCTCCGAGCGGTCCGAGCGTACGAGTCTCGCGTGTACACACACGGCCGTGCGTAATCTCGTGATTGTCGAGCGTGCAACGAGCGCGTTACGCGTGTAGATCCGTTCAGGGCAGAGTAAACTCCGTAGAAAACGCTGGCCAGTGTAAATACTCTGGCGATTCGTTCGTATTCGACCGCTAGGGATCTGGATTGCTCGCCGCGAGGCCAGGACTCGTAATTTATGGAGCGGGTTACGGTAATGCGAGCATCTGTATCGTAAAAAAGATAGAAAATCGTGCGTTCGTTGAAGATATTCGATTTCTCGAGATATTCGCGAAATATTGCCCGGTTTCATTCATCAAGTTGTCACTGTGCACCGTGAAACGTAACTGCCTCGAATGATAGGAGGGTACGATTCGATCGATTCCACTGGCTCAAATTAATTAAAGCAAGCACGGTTTCGGCGGTGAGGAATGTGTCGCAGGGGCAGATCGAAATTGAGATAGGGTGCATCGTACGTACAATGCGGCCACGACTTATCATTGCACGCGACTTCTTAGGTAGGTCGACGTCGATCGATGGGTGACGCGTCTTAAATCCTGGCAGGTGTCGCCCGCACCTGTCACCCGGTTCCCTGGCCGCTGGTGTTCCCTCTCGACGACATCCACTTTGACCTTTTCGCCCATTTTTTTCGCCTCGACGCGCAGCTGACCTTCGTTGACTCACGATCAGATACAGGCTGGTGCAGTAACGTCGTGCCGGACGTGCGAGCCAGATAAAAGGACCGCTGTGTTCGGCTCCAAAGGGCACAGGGTGTCGTTCATCCATTTCCCCCTGGATGAATTCGATCTCGTTTCAAGGAGTTAACGAGGACGATAACGCGATGCATTCGTTTTACGAGACACATTAACCTCGTTCGCGTTCCTATTACGACGGTTCACCTGTAAGGATACGAACGTTTCGAAGGCGTGCTCGTTTCGACTTTGAAATGGCCGTTTTTACAAATGATACACACACTCGTCGTTGCGAGCACCATCTGCATCGGAAGCGTAGGCGGCCGCTCCAATGTTTGCGTTCGACAGACGTGTCGACGTGGCTCACCCCCTGCGCCACGCGTCTATTTTCATTGCTTCTTAATTGTGTTTTCTCAGTTGTGGAATAACCTTCCAGCCGTCGTTCACCGATACACTTTTACGCCGCTGCTTTATTGTCACATGCTCGAGGTCTAATCGCGAAAAACGGAGTCGGTGGCGAGCTATGCGATTGCCACTTATTTCGATCGCTGCGATACTTCTTAACCGATAAAAAAAATCGACGATAGCGAATATATCGAATCAGCATAAAAAAAATCCCAAAATTGTCAAAGATACTGCAGAAGATAATTGGAAAACAGTGATCAATTCGTAGATGATTAAAAGTAAGAGTATTTCGTATTAAAAATTAGCGTCGAGAAACCAGAGTACTTGCGAGATGCCCCAATGAATAAAACAGAGTTATAGACCAGTATCGTCTGTCTCGGCAAGAACGTTACTCCAATAAAACCTTGTATCCCGAGCAGTGCGAAGAGGTGTCGAGCTCCGCAGCTATTCTCCATATAAAATCTAGAATCTTAACGGCAGATAAAGGTGCAGTAAAATTTACAGATTGAACAAACAAGGTTTCAAAGGTCGGGCTATCTGTAGGGCAGCTGAAGGTGTACCTGAAAAGATACTATCCAGGATGTAAACGTTGATTCAGGGCTCGAACGAGCTCGTTCACGATGTGGCTTAAGCAGGGCGCGAGTTTAAATACGGCAGCGGAGTTCGCGACAGCTTTACCGCTCGCTGTAAAACAAATCCTAATCTCTTGACGTTGCTACCGTGCCACTATCTGCTCCACTTGTTTGCACTCCGAGTATATACGCGGCAGACGATGGCGCGTATAGGCACACGCGTGAACTCACGAGTTTTCGAGCCACTTTGATAAAACGATCCGCGGCGTACGGTTACAACAGGGCGATGTTTAATCTCGCGATGGGAGAGAAGTTTAGGCGGGCAGAGAATGAAAGGAATCGAGAAACGCTGGCAAACAGTCTAAAAGCAGGTACGAAGTGGATGAACACTTTCGGAAAGCTATCTCGCGTATAGATACACGAGATTCGTCGTGGTGTCTCTGTGTGTTCCCAGTCGAGCAACAATACTTGATGTTGTTTCTGTATCGAAGATTTTCTGATTTATTAATATTTAGAATAATTGCCAAGAAATTTCTTAGGCTCCAAGATACTCGTTCTTTTGTCGTATCATTAACCAATTCAGAAGGAGGTATATTTTGTAACTCGAATATTTTCGGAATAGATTATTATCTTTGGATGATAAAGGTATAGGCTTCGCTAGAGATTCAGGTTGTACTTCCGACAAAAATAAATTAATTCGATGCTATCTTGGGTAAAAGAATCTTTCGATATTCTCAAAAGAATCGACCAGTAGTCTTCCAAGAGAATACAGCAACCTTTAGACGCGTCGAACCGACAAAGAGCGGCATCGGTGTGCAGAAAGCGTCCTCGAGGCTAGTTGCATCGGATGGACTCATGCAGATGAGCATAAGCGAGTCCTGGAACAGGGCGCACAGGCGAACAGGAGAATGGGAGGGGCCGTCCTCTTGTTCGAAGCCCTTCCAACGTTGCACTGGCTACCAAGATGTTTATGTAGATGAGCAAACCTGGTCCCGAACGGTCGTCGTCGTCGACGATGTGGATTCTGGCGCGAATCGGATGGGAAAAAAGGGAACTGGTCGTTTTACATAAATATCGAAAGGGACGAGAAATAAACGTTCCGAGGGTGGAGACGAGAAAGAGAAAATTAAACCGAGCAGAAATTAACGTTCGATTCCGGTGGACGTCTTTGAAGGAGAATAATTTCGTAAATCAGCGGAATCGACCGGAGAATCGAGACGCTGTGGGTTTACGTCGGTCGTGAAATTAGGAGAGCAACCTTATCGTACTTTTTCGCCGCGATAACGGCAGCGTTTTCGAGCACACACTTAGTTAAGAGAATTATATTCTGTTTACGACTTCGGTTCGTCGCGTTTCTCGACTCGTATGGCTTCTTCGTTTCGTTATGGTCGTTCCGAAGAAATACTTGAGCATCGTTCGATCATTCGTTATCGAAAGGGGACCCCTATAGGCAGTGGATGACTATAATACGCTAATCAGTATATTCTAGAGTTTCGAGTTATCCGATCCTTTTTAATTACCTGTCAGAAATGTCGTTTGTAAGAAACATGAAATGAAGGTTTCTCGAAATCGAATAGTGATATTATGTTCCATTTATACACAAATTATACTTAACACCTTAACACTGATCTTGTGATATTTATTCTAGGAAATGCTGATTAGAATCTCAATTAAAATTTCCGACCATTCTTCGTCCCATTACACTAAATTTAAAAAATTTGATTCATTTATTCAGGCGTGGAGCGTATTTCCATTAATATTTACATGGAATATCGTCAAAGTTAATCGATACTGTAGCCAATTTAGACCAAAACGATAACAATATTCTACCAAAAATTTCTATCTCTTCACCAGACAAATTATACCCACATTTCCATGAAATCTCATTAATTTCACGACGTGGTACCATCGAAGGAAACATTCAACCCTCTTTGAGATAATGCTTCAACCCGTTACCATCGAATAAAATCAGGAAGTGGATAGGATCTTGTTCTCCTCAATGGAGAGGACCACCAGACGATCCGTGTGCTCGGTGTCATGCCTTACACCCGTCGACCGACCCGTTAAGTGATTCGGCTAATTGCGTCGTCCCGGTGACTCGGTCCCTCGCCCTTAATCACCCTAATCGCCGTCCGCTAATTATTCGCGGCACGATTAAAGAGGCCAACGTGCCTTACAGCCTGGGTACTGGTCCGTTCTCGCGGTTTCCCGATGAGTTAAAACTCAGTAACGTGGATTTCTTTATTTTCGTCCAATTTTTTGCTCTTTTCTTTTCTGAACGTACGTTACGTTGAGAACTAGACAAATATGTAATGGAATTTTAATCGTTTCTAAAATGTAATCCTTCTTCGTTATTTCTTTTCCTATTTTTTAAATTGCTGGATCTTTCAAGATAAAAAAAAGCGTTGATAGGTTCAAATTGTTAACTTTAATGGAAGATCGTACGTAAATTAATCTGGTAAAGATGAATGAACCGATTGCACGATTTTCGTTTCCACGCCGTGATACACGAGGAAACAAGCAATTAGGAACAATAACGAGTGCCGTTGGTTCATGCACGAACGTTACGCGGTCCAATAAATTGCGGCACGAGGCGTGTCTTATTTTTAATAGGTTTTTAATTTATCCGTGGCGAACCTTTGTGCTCGCCGATTCCATGCAGCGACGATGGTTCTTCGTTACTGGTTCTTGGTCGCTTGAGAATTTTCACCAATTATTAATAATAAATGTTAACGTATTACGTTTCGACTTTCTATCGAACGATCGGGAAACTTTCGATTCTTTCGTGACACAGACACAGACGAAAGTTAGTAGGAAACGATAAAGCTTGAAAAACTCTTGTAGCATCCGATGAAGAAATTTAATTTCAATGCTTTAATTTGCTCTTATGAATTATAGATACATCGAATTGAATTCGCTTAATTTAACTCCCGCGTGATCGCAATCAGCGCACAAATTGTTATAATTGAATAACGCGCATAAATGAAAGCAAAAAAGAGTCGTGCACGATCATGGTTCCTGCAGCGTGATTCGACTTTGCTGCTTAAGAAATTAGATTAGATCTTGATGTATTATTTTCACCAATTATATACGACCGACTCGGTAATTCGTTTTCCACGCTCATGGACGAGGAACCAAAGCGTTTTTCACGAATCAGAACTGAACGATCGAGCAGAATGGAAGAATCCTTGAACAGCAGGTTTGATCCTTCGGTGAAATCACGAGCCGCGCGACCAATCTCCCAGAGGGATATTTGAAAAACAAAAATCTTGACGGGCGAGTGTCAACGGAACGATAGCCTTCGTCGTAGGCGCGAACAGGATGCGATTAGCATTTCCTATTTGCATATTGACGGGATTTCGAAAAGTTATGAATATTTTACGACCCTCGCCGCCGCGAATCGGATCGCGACGTCGACGACGATGACGACGATGACGACGATGATAACGTGTGCGCGCTCATTGGTCTATTGATAACACTATCGTTTGTATCGTATAATAGTGTGACGAGCTTAGTCAATCGAGGATACGTCAGGATGATTCGATAAACGGAAGTTGAGGAACTAGAGAGGGAAGTTGGTCGAATACCAATTGTTGGATTCGTCGGTTCATCCTTGGTGGGCGAAGATCAGTTTTCCTTTGATGTACGTACGATAAGGTCGAATTCTAGGTGGAGAACGATGACCTTAGAACCCTTCGAGCTGATAAGGGTGGTTGAAAGTATCGGCTGAGCGGCGACGGTTTCTCTTTCGGTCGAGAGGTGGCAGCGCTTGGCCCTTTGGATTTCAGGCGAATAGGAAATTGTTGGTTGTTTTAATTAAACATTGGAAAATAAATAAAATTATACGGTGTTCTACGGTGGAAGTAATAATCATCCGTTTCTGTATAAGATATTTTAATATTAGTTAACATTGGAAGTACTATTCCTCGTCGCTACAATGTAAAAAATACTAAAGGCAACAGAGAGTATAGAATTCTCNATCGTATAATAGTGTGACGAGCTTAGTCAATCGAGGATACGTCAGGATGATTCGATAAACGGAAGTTGAGGAACTAGAGAGGGAAGTTGGTCGAATACCAATTGTTGGATTCGTCGGTTCATCCTTGGTGGGCGAAGATCAGTTTTCCTTTGATGTACGTACGATAAGGTCGAATTCTAGGTGGAGAACGATGACCTTAGAACCCTTCGAGCTGATAAGGGTGGTTGAAAGTATCGGCTGAGCGGCGACGGTTTCTCTTTCGGTCGAGAGGTGGCAGCGCTTGGGCCTTTGGATTTCAGGCGAATAGGAAATTGTTGGTTGTTTTAATTAAACATTGGAAAATAAATAAAATTATACGGTGTTCTAGGANGCTGAGCGGCGACGGTTTCTCTTTCGGTCGAGAGGTGGCAGCGCTTGGCCCTTTGGATTTCAGGCGAATAGGAAATTGTTGGTTGTTTTAATTAAACATTGGAAAATAAATAAAATTATACGGTGTTCTACGGTGGAAGTAATAATCATCCGTTTCTGTATAAGATATTTTAATATTAGTTAACATTGGAAGTACTATTCCTCGTCGCTACAATGTAAAAAATACTAAAGGCAACAGAGAGTATAGAATTCTCTCTTATATTTAATATTTATTTGTTTCACAATTTTATTCATTGATACACAATTTTTTCGAATTAAAGTACCAATATCACATTCCACGTAGCACACATTTACCCCGAACATCCCCCAAAACGTTCAACAACCTCCCGCCTGACACCGGTCCACGTATCCAGAGAACCAGCTCGTTAGTCAGAGACCAAGTTCAGATGGACCGTATGAAATTCTGATTTCGTCGGGTCGGAATTCGAGCTATTCGAAATTGACATTGAACCGCGTGCACGGGCTCGCTCGCGCTCCGCTTCGGGTACATAACTTACGCGACGGCGGCCGTGACTGCCACCAATCAATGTCCCGATTATCGATAGTTTCGGAATTTCATTATCACGGCCGTAAAACGGTCGTTATTTAGAAAACTTGGAATACGGGCTGGCAAATAGAGTCGCACAGAGACGGAGATATTTATGCGAACGGGAACGCTCGGCTGCCGCGAGAAACGATAATAATTAATGGAAACTTGCCCGGTGGTCGATATACTGTATCGCGATACCGGGCACGCGGCGCTAGCGATAACGATTCATCATGTCGGACGCGTCGAAACAAATTCTCTCTTCGCCGATATACTGGTCCAATGGCGAAAATCGTCGCCAACAAGAGAGAAACGACGATTTAATAAGACGTCACCGTGAGAGGCGGAACTGGTTGAAAACAGGCCTTTCAATTGCCAGTTGGAGAAAACAGGAGCGTGATCGATGGCTCGACCAATGTTTTCGAGCTTGGTGAAAAGAAGTCGCGAGACACGCCAGCATCCAGAATAATCTTCTGTCTTCTGCCCCCACTTGTTTACCGGCTCCCCTCCTTGCCTTTCTTGAATTAAGAGATAGCCCGAACAAATTCGAATCGCCTAGTCGAAGAGGATGTCGCTTCAAAACAAACGATTTATCTTTTCCGGTGACTGAGTCGACATCGGCGGACTAGAAAATCGTGGCGAAAAGATATCGCCAAATGTCACCGGCGACCGAGAAAAAGACATAGATGTAGAACGTAGAGTATGCGGGAAAAAGAGGAAGGGTGGTTGGTTGGTTGGAAGAACGTCGTTGAGTTTCCTGCGGAGTGCTGCCTCCTGGTAGCAAGACTCGGCAAAGATCGGACCATGACGAGTCCTCGAACTTTGACTTTTTCCAACGAGAATGAACCGGTAACGGGTTATGCAACGCGTCACGGAGGCTACTGGCCGATCGTTGACGCGATGTGCAAGGTGGTTTTGGCGAAGAAACTGTACGTAATTGGTGGCGGCGGAGTCAGCGATAAATTCTCGCTTCGTGATTTTTTTCAAGCAGTCCCATTCGCCTGGGGCTGGCTCGTCAATTCTTTCCATATTCTGGTTTCGTCCAAAAGTGTCTCCGATAAGATGATGCAGAGAAGATAACAGGATTTATTCCGTCGAGCCGCGCGGAGCTCGTCATTTTCCTCTCGATTAGTCGCGATAATGTCGCCTAACGAAGGAACGCGCGCCACAAATCAGCGCGTAACCAGAAACCCGGCGTGGAAGTCAGCAGCGAGCGAGAAGCAGCAAGACGAAAGAAGGCAAACCCGTTTCCTCGAAAATAATACCCGGGACGCGGTTGTCCCCGTGTTGCTCGCAACCCGTCCCAGGGCCCCGGCTGCGGGACAGTCGGTCGATTCTCATCCAGGAATTCCTCAGGTAGAAGAGAGATAGGTCACGCGGGGAGCACGAGTTGCAGGCTGGCTGCATAGGGCTCCTTTTTTCTCTTCTGGGGCGGAGCACTGTCCATCTACCTGCCCGCGACCGGGGCACAAACGCGCATTCTAATAATAATCTATGGGAACCCCGCTCAAAGCCACGTTCTGAAGGGAAGAGGGGGTGAATAGGGTTGAAGCAGGAGGGATCGGAGGTTAGAGGAGGACAGGAGAGGACAGGAGAGGACAGGAGAGAACGATACAACGCGAGGGTACGGTCAGGTGAAGGCACGGGGTGGGAAAGAGAGGAATTAGAGGGGCTTAGCTCCGTAGAGCCTATTATGAACGCAGCGGGTGTGGGTGGACACGGATTGCGGTGGATGCGACCGTACCCTGAGCCGCGGAGGGGAACCGAGAACGGATTCAGGCATTTTTCTCCCGATTTCGCCGCTCCTCGTCCCCGCTGAAAGCCGGCTGTCGATATTTAATGCGATAATGTCCCGTCGCGTGTGACCAAACGTCCCCGTTGACTGACTGTTCAACCGAATGACTGACCGACCGACCGACTGACTGATGTCCCGACTCGTGCTCTCGGCCGCCGACATGGCCGACATGTCTCGAGAAACCCTCCCCCGGGCTTCCGGAACGACCAGCTCCTCTCGCTGTTCAACGCCGCGTTTTTCTGAACCAGCCTCTTCTCTTCCGTTCGCGACCCACGTTTCTCTTCCTCGGGCCGCGGTCTATTTCTTTCCTCGTACGTCCGACGATTTAACGATTTTATTACCGTCGCGATTAGATTTCGGCCTGTTTTTGCGGATCACCAGGCTTCGGGAAAGGGTAACGGGTCTACTGACTTGTTGCTGTACCTTGTCCTTGCTCCGGTGAATTTCTTTTTGCTGGTTTCCTTGGATCAATTTATGAGCTACGAGGTTTCTCCATGGTTCTTTGTCCGTTGAAGTTGTGGAATAAAATAGGTAGCGATTGATAAAAAAATAATTTTACGTACAAAACCAGTGTTTTCAAACTATTCCTTTGTACGTATCAAAAATTCAAACACTGTGTTAAACTTCTATTATCAGTGCACTGCCAAAAAATATTTGTATCAATCGGTGAAATACTCTCGTCGACAGTCGTTCGGCTCGTAAAACGTCATTCTGTTCGCGTCGCGAAATTGATAACGGTTTCGTCGTAGACCTACACTAATACGGACCCAACGAATATAATCGAATCACCAAAGAGTGAACGAGAATGATACCAATTTGATTGGAGCAAAAGAGTTTTAGCTGATATCTCTGGCAGAGGGTGGTGGTAGTAGTTCATCTTCCAGAAGCCCGACGAGGCGTTTTTACCGGTCGAGATGGGCCGTGGTTGCAACGAAAGGGCTGCACGAGATGTGTGCGGGGTTTTAAAGAATGGTTTCCCGCGGCGCATCACTCTTCTCCACCGGTTAAGGCTCCGGCCTCTCTTCGTCGTTTTATCGGCTGTGTTTACACCGGGGCCCGGATGGATCTTTTTCGGGAAGAGAACTTCCGCGACGTGTCCGTGTCCGAGAAGAACGATCGTCCTACCGCGGCAGATAACTCACTTGTCCGACCGCGTCAAAACAAAGGATCGTGTCACGGATCCAGCGAGGTCTGGCAAAAAACCCCGTTTTCAGCGGCTCCCTCGGACCCGTACGTATGTCACATCGGGCCTGGACTTGGCGCAAATCACCGTATGCCAAATTCGGTTACCTTCCATCTCGAAGGATGCTCGAGGACACTTGATTAGAGCAGTTCGCTGGTCGTGCCTTGAATTTCATGAGTGAAATTCACAATTTATCGCGATGATGTTCGATGCTATTTTTTTTACCAATCGATCAATTCGAAGTTCTATTGCAATTATACGGAAGCCATTTTAAAATCATTTCGATGACATATCGATATCGTTCACAAGTCGTTTCAATGATATTTGAAAATAATTTAGAGGGAGTTAAGGTTTTCAACGCAATTCCTATCCAATCTAATGTATTAAAAATTAATAAACCCCTCGGGAGCTTTCGCTGTGACCCAGTATTTGTAATTTCTCCAGCTGATCGGGTGTAAAAAAAAAAACTACCCCTTTCTGTCATCGAGTGGTAAGGTATTCCGAGTTCTCCGAGTCGCGAAGTAACCACGGCTCTCGTGCCCCATAACTCACCCTCGCGTAATTACAGGGTGTCTATCGCTCTCCTCCCCTTTTTCTCTCTCGCTCTTTCTCCTACCACCTTGCCTCCTTCCACGTTCACCGCTCGTTTTGAAAACGTGGCTGCGAGGCCGTTTACCCGCGGCAGGTACAGGGCGCGTGTCACCTGTTCCGAGACATCTCGTAAATAACTGAAATAACATCTTAAGCTGGCTACGCGATGCAGATCCTTGTTGCGAGCGCTGGTGTCCGCAAACGTGCTCGATGTTCGTCTGCCCCGATCGACTGGCCTACAATCAGGTACAAATCAGAGGAGTAGCATTGCCACGAGCAATTTATGATACCGGTGCATTTACCGAAGCGTGCATGATATGTCTTTTTACGCTTCGCCTTGAAGGGATACCTATGGAATAGAAAATAAAAGAAAAGTGTTGCACGATTGTGGACAGGGTATACTATAATCTGATCTGATGATACGTTATCAGTTCGACCAAGTGTTAGGTATTCCATAACCGATTATCATCTTCCTAGGTGGTAGATAAGTGCAACTTCGTGGAAATGATAGACAGGTGTACAACCTATACCGCGTGTGGTGTACGAGCTCATACGTAGTTTTTTCTTTTACCCCTTGACGTTACCTACCCGCCAAGTATACCCTCGTTTCTGATTTTCCTTCAATAAAGAATTCAACTGTTCGTCGGTATCGCCACGGATTACAAGCGACAGCAGCGTGTGTACCCTTTTCACAGTAATTTACGTGATTAATAACGAGACGTTGTCGCCCGTCGAATACGTCGAATAAATTTCGCGGCCGAGCGTAGTTCGAGCAGAAATGATAAATAGGTCCTCGGGTCCGCGAATACTTGGCTGCATCGTTCAATGAAATATTCCTCCGGCACTGAGCCGTTGACAAGTCGACTCCGAAGCGTGTCGAGGAGGATAGAATTGCCGCGTACCGACAATTGAGCCGTTATTCTTATTGATTTCTCAATGGATAATTAATAACGCCCGAAGAGGCCGACCGTTCCGATAGATTGAAACATTGTAAAGTCTCACCTACGCGGATCTCCGATCTCTTCGACGTCGAACGACAGTGTCGGATCGATGGATCTGTAAATGCCGCGTCGGATTGTCTAGGAGAGGATCGGCCTGGTCTCGATAACCATGGGAGCGTACCAGTCAGGATGAGTCCGCGTTTTCGAGACGCTCGAGCGGAGCGTTAAGTGGTTGTCGAACGGGGAATCGAACATTTCCAAATAAAAGGGGCCCTATGGATCGTCCCGAGGTTCGGTTGTCGTTGGATCCTGATCTCGAATAACATCGGCGCGCAGCCGAGCTCTGACATTGCGCTTTTTTGGCCGGATTGTACACCGTGGATCTTAATTATTCGTGTCTATTCCTCGATTCGCTTCGATCGTGTTATCGATTCGACGGAAATATTTATTGGATCGTATTTAACTCAGGAATTATTAAAAACTAGGAGTTATTCATCTTGCGGATGTGTTCGTCCAATTATTGGAAGATTCATACGATTCTCTATTATTTTATTATATTTATAATACTGAAAAACACAATTGTTTTCCAACTTTGATTTATACACACCCGTTGCGCTAAATTGAAAGATCCACTTAAGGGCTGATCGGTTTAAAACGGCTGAACACGAAACAAGAAAATCGCATCGACCTATAAAAACTTAAAAAGGATTGTGGAGGATTGGTAAAAGGGCTGTGCTGTTTTCCTATTGGTGTCTAATGAAGATTGAAACGTCAAGAAACTAATTTGCTGGAAGGTAGAAGAAGGTAGGAGGCGAGCCCTTGGAAACTCGATTTTCGGTAGATAGCCGCGTTAGATGGATTAGGAAAAAAAAAAAAAAAGAAATCATGGGAAAAGGGTATCCGTTGTCGAAGCCAGGGAAGAATCCGTTCGTCTAGTGTTTAGTTACAAGGAAAAGGAGCACAATTGCGTTTATTATTCTCCGTCACCCCATCGCACGTAGAATTTCTATGCATTTGCAAGTGACGACAGGGAGATGCAACGGGGGTTGGGATTTCTCGCGTGTCATCGCCCGCTTGTGTTATGTATATGTATGGAGATGCGTACGCGTTCTCCATTGTGAGGCAAACGTCATTCGATTTTCTTCCCTGAAAAGAAGCTTGCACCGTTTCCACGACGAATTCGTTTCAATCTTGTTTGCACGTAACTCTGGTAATTTGCTTCTACTCAACTCTTTAACAATTTTAACGTTTAACACTCTACGACCGGAATTTAATTTGCATATGAGAAGAACAAAGTTACGATTGATCTTTTAATTCTCATTTAAAAATAGGAAACCAACATTTGTCGGGAACCGTACCAACGTAGTGGCAATAAAATGGAATCGTACAGTGATAATAAAATAAAAAAATAAAATGAGATTTCAAGAATATACGGATGTAAGCGCGCAATTCCCAAGTCGCAGGATGCCGTAAAGGGTTGAAAGCGGATTCGAAATTTCGCCAGGCGTCAGGTAGCCAGCGATATGACATCCGCGGCCAGATAAAATGTGTATAAATATATTTCACAGTGGGAAAGGCGGCCGCCGGTGGGCGAACAGACAAGGGGTCAGGTAATTCGGTCTTTTTAGAAAATGTATGGGTCGACCTTACACGAAATGCATCTAACCAGTCCGCGCGCTCCACAGCCTCCAGTCGAGATAAGGTAGCCTACGAACGGACATTACCGTCACCAGAAACGAACAGAGTGACCCAAAGTGCTGGGAAGATCCAACAGGGGACCCTTTTTCTCTCTTTTCCTTTTTCTTCTCCCCTCTCTTCGTCGTGCTTTGTCCGNGATTGATCTTTTAATTCTCATTTAAAAATAGGAAACCAACATTTGTCGCGAACCGTACCAACGCAGTGGCAATAAAATGGAATCGTACAGTGATAATAAAATAAAAAAATAAAATGAGATTTCAAGAATATACGGATGTAAGCGCGCAATTCCCAAGTCGCAGGATGCCGTAAAGGGTTGAAAGCGGATTCGAAATTTCGCCAGGCGTCAGGTAGCCAGCGATATGACATCCGCGGCCAGATAAAATGTGTATAAATATATTTCACAGTGGGAAAGGCGGCCGCCGGTGGGCGAACAGACAAGGGGTCAGGTAATTCGGTCTTTTTAGAAAATGTATGGGTCGACCTTACACGAAATGCATCTAACCAGTCCGCGCGCTCCACAGCCTCCAGTCGAGATAAGGTAGCCTACGAACGGACATTACCGTCACCAGAAACGAACAGAGTGACCCAAAGTGCTGGGAAGATCCAACAGGGGACCCTTTTTCTCTCTTTTCCTTTTTCTTCTCCCCTCTCTTCGTCGTGCTTTGTCCGTGGCCTTCTTTTCCTTCGACTTCGAGATAGAGAGAGAGAGAGAGAGAAAGATCCGTGCACCGTTGGCCGCTTTGACAGCGACCCAACAGACGTAATGAGAGAGCCGGCTTGCATACTGAACGATCCTCGAGCGTGCATCGAGATTCTGATCTCGCGGTGTGTACAAACAGTAACGTCGTCGCCGTATCGTTCGTCATTTTCTGTCGTAAATCAGGCTGCTCGAGCTCTCGTAATACTGACGGATGTCCCATCGCAACAGCTGACCGTTGGGTGCTAGAGACTGAGCGAAGACGAGAAACTGGGACTCGAAGTTGAAGTTCAAAGTTTGAATTTCTAAAAAAGAGCGGGCCATTGCCCTAATAAAATCTTATAATTTTTCGAGATGTCTTATCACCTAATTTCAACGCCTGGTCAAACACCCTGCACCCCAACTGATTCACCACCTACGCTAATTTAATATCTTCCCATGATATTCTGATCCAAGGATTCGACGATTCGGAGCGGTCAGTGGTTAGTGTTCGGTAAGCAGTTCCTCGGACGTTCGCCGTCCCGATGCATCATCTCTCAGGCACTCTTTTTCCGTTTTCCCCTGCCCCTGCTCTTCGCTGGTCCGTGTCTTTTTAAGTTAACCGAGGGGGTCAGAAAGGAAGAGAGAGAAAGATAGAACGCGAAGAGATCTTCCGATGGCGATACCCAGGACGACCTCAACCCTCCGGCTGCATCCCGTATGCAGCCGGCCTGCCAGTCATCCACGGGGGTTTAGTCACACTGGAATTTCGTTGGAGGATTTCTGCTGGCCCGTCCTTTGCTCGATCGAGCCGCGTCTTCTGCTGCCGTGCGAGCAAGCGCTTCGGAACGTAGCGAGCGACGAAATTCCTTGTCCCTCCGGCGCTCCGTGGAATTCGCCGAGTTCCACGCTGCCTCCTTCGAATCGTCGATCGAGGTATTCGGGACTCGTTAGACCGAACTATTCCGTTTTGATGCGCATCGCGGCTGCCCGGATGTGACTGAGGGAAAATGAAACGAGGGTTGCTACGTGTCGCCTTGATGTTTGATTTACCCTTCGGTATTGGACCGGTTCACGATCGTGTTTCTGTGGTATTCGTGGCGTTACGTTGGCTTTCATTCGGGATATCGCTGAGTTTCATAAATTTCGTATTAACCCTGACGTGGTTCTGCTATCTTTCTAAAAAACTTACCTTACTTCGATCCGATATAAAGAAGTCACTATTCGGTACGCGTAATTTCTTTTTTTAATTCCATATCAGAGACTTGCTTTTCTCAAAGTCGAACAACTTTTTCAAAGAAACCAACACGGATGGATGTACAATTTTACGTCCTTCCTTCCCCTAAATTGACGCTTCTATTCGCAACTTTGTAACGTTTGACGACCTAACCTTCAACTTCAACATCAATTCACCCCAGTGTTGCAACAAAATGTCCTAAATTGAAGATCGTTCGATCGCTAACGTGCCTGTCAAGCGTGCCAGCAATGAGTAACTTCACCTCTGCTACAGTGTGATTTTCATACGAACGTGACCGACGTACCAACCGCGTGTATCTCTACGCGATGGAATTTTCTACAGGAACATCGGTTAAATTTCCACTCCCTTTCGAGCAGAACCACACCGATCATACCGGAGTCGTCGGTGGCCCATAAAAATCGCCAACGTAACGAGGGAACAATTAGCTGTCCGTTGATAAGGAAACATCGTAGCCGCGATTATTGGCCGGAGCGCGAAGGCGGAACGTGAAACGAGTATCTCGCCGTTTTGTACGCTCGTTACCGACAGTCCGAGACCCTCCGAGTGTTCGCGTTTTTACGGGCGGCGCGGTCTCGTTTTAGCGCTCATCGCAATTACGGCCTATCGAGGGAATTTCAGTATCGCGGAGGTGCGTTTAATGACGAGATCCGATTCCCTTCGGCTTCATTCGCGATGGTAATTTATGCCGGGTCCGGTGCTCTCGCGCGCGTCGCTAAGACGCCCACGTTAACTTCGTTGCCTGTCTATCACTATTATCGCTAACGCAACGACCGTGAGAGGTGCACTCGGCAGATTCCATCGATAGCGGGGGAGGAGTCCGGTTCCCTTCTACAAGCTTGTAATTATCTCACTGTTCAACGTGGAGCTCGTTTGTTCATCTACGAATCGGGTTTTCCCTGTTTCCTGGAGATTATCGGTATTTAAAAACCGTGAAACATAAAGTTGCCCCCGCTAAGGAATACAGTGTAGGGTATGATAGTTCTGTGAGCCTCGATGATCGTTGCTCGAAGAGTTCGACTATTATTTACGATCTCTTTTGCTTATGCAAAATAGGTAGAGAAATGGGACCTGGACAGAAATTTGTTTCATCAGAGAGTTCTAAAAGTATATTTTATTTCACACGTTTTGGATAATGTCTATCTCTTGCATATTACGTGCTTACGCGCTTACATGCAGAATCGGGTCGTAAAACAATTGACAAATAAATTATCAACACTTTCCAGTCTTTTTTCGTTCTTCCAAATCGTATACACTCGCACGTTTCTACGAATATACACCTACATAAACTATCGATGTCACCGACAACGTAGGGCATGTGTAACGCGTATAATTTACACGTTACGACACACTGTACCAGCATAAAAATCCGCATTTATCTCTAAACCTCGAAACCGATTTTCAACGACTAGCAGACAAACGGTGGTCAAACGTCAACTATAATACCATCATCAACTTCACCGACACCCGAATCGTAGGGGATCAGTGGCATAAAATATCTAGCGTAGCCATTACCCTCAATTATTTACCTCTCTGAGCAAAAAGACGTGATTCCATCGACAGATAGGAGGCCCGGGGTTGGAAAGGTTCGGTTCGCGATAGACGCGCGCATGGTTCGCAAGGGCGGGCTTAATGGGGCGCGGATACGCGTTCCTAGGGGTGTCGCATTCACGTCGAGTGATCGATCACGGGTTATCCGGCCTTAGTCCTGTTATAATGCGCCACCCTGTATACGCCTCGAACTTCCAGGACGAGATCACGCGTGCGAGATGATAAATTCCTGAAAGGCATCAGTCACGCTGCACCGGGTCACCGTGTTTACCATGAATAAAATTTGTATCGCGATCCAGAGGGAGGCGTCGTGACTTCGTTCGCCGCGCATCTGCATAAGAAACGTGCGAAACGATGTAGCCGACTTTCGGAGGGGTGTGCGCCGGATCGTGTGTGCACAGAGGAGATTACCGTTGGTCGCTTAATGCGATTGGGAGCAATTGAACGCGAAACCTGCTTCGGAGGCGTGTACGTGTGTCTCGATTGTGGTTCCAACAGGATTTTTAATTGTTCGCTGGAGGTAATTGATGGAGAACGACGTGGAAATAAATTTGGTTGATCCTCTGTAACACTTTTTAACTTGGAAGTTCGTTGTTTATTGTATCTCTTTCTTCAGTTCCGTCTTATCTGTTTCGTCGCTGTATCATAATACGTTGTTGTCATACCATTTGTTTGTTTATTTATACAGCAAGATTATTAGTTTCTATTTGTTTTTTTCGGAGGTAAATCAAATTACTGTTGATAGAAGTTTAATAACCGAAAGTTAGGAATTGCAAACGTTAACAAGCCCAGCCAAGAGAGATAAGAATTTCCCCTCTAAGGTTATTAGATTACCCTAAGCAAACGCTGCTACAAATAATTATAACACAAGGTAATTGCTTTGGAGGTTGTTAAAAACCGAGATACCCGAATCGGTGTAAAATATATCGCCGCTTCAGTTACCATTTTTAACAGCTCGAACAATGCGCATAAATATCCCATTGCATTGCAATTGAGTTTGCGTCAAAAGTGCAACGATTGAAGTACCTATTTTTCACTCTGAAAAAAAAAAGAAAGAACTCAATAAGAATCGTTCCACGATAACGGACAAAAATTCCACAAAAAGAGAACCGAATAGGAACATCAACAACCCCATTGGAGCAGCGCTACAACCAATAGTACGAACGGTAATTCATAAACTCGCAACTCGTCACCAACACACGTGCATAGAACTCGTCATGAAACCCAATCTGCTATTACACGACCATTTACACGACCATTACACCGGGAGGAAAAAAACAGCAACACCGAACTTCTAGCTCGACGTCGAATCGGCAAAAAACCAGCGGTTTCTTCTTGCCCCGGTGCTTCCCAGAATCGTCGGTAGGAATGGCGGGCAAAAAGAGCAGAAAACAAGGAATCTACACGATGCTCGCGACGGGGAAAAAAACTTGGTCGTTCAAAGCTCATGCATGAATGGTCAATGAACACGGTAAAGGGGGTGGGAGGACGAGAGGGGCTAAAGTAAGCGACACGGTTTGCTCTGGTTCTTGCGCTCGAGGCTGCTTACGCCGAACCGTGGCCCGTGTTTACTAACAGACCTTTTTTCTCACGGATCGTAGCGTGTCCCAGGATGGTGAAACCCGTGAACCCACGAAACCCCGGTGCTCGTTCCAAAACCATAAACACAATTACGAACGACGAGTCGAGTGCCTCGAGTGCATCTACTCCCACGAAAATGAGGGTGGTGTGGGTAAAAAAAAAAGAAAAAAAAAGAAAATAAAAAAGGGAGGAGAAGGGTGCGGGTGCTTAGGAAAAAGAGAATCGGGAATTCGGTAATTCGAGAGCCATAATCGGATCGGTGTCGCGTTTCGCGAGTCTGACGAATCACGATGGGTCGCGTTCGAATCTTTCTGGCCTCGTTACCAGGGATCAGCTGTTTTTATCCCCTCCACCCTTTTCCTAACCCCCTCGGGAGGCTAAGAAAATTGGCGCAACGATGCCTCGCGTCGTAACAGTTACCATTGAGCGGCTGCTAATTAGGTACGCGAGTAATTGGCGAAACGAGACGGGGAAATCGTTACGGTCGTGGTTGGTCGATCGAATCTTTTCACGAGAACCTTGATTTCTTTTTGGTTTTTTTGGGGTTTTTTTTTTTTCTTTTTACTTTCTTTTATTTATGTACTCGGTTTTGGGATTTGTTGAATCGTGCCGCAGTTTCTTGCTTGGGTGGAGAATCTAGCAGGTTTTGCAAGTGTGGAAATGTTGATTTGTCGGTGAGGACTGTAGGGGTGTTGGTACGGTTCCAATTTTCTTGAATCAAATATCGGATGTTTGCATCAGATGCCAACGACGGAAATCAGTGTTCGGAGTGATTTGGCGATATTAGGGTGAAAGGAAGGGTTTGGGTTTAACGTGCCAGTATCGGGTGATGGTCTTCGGCGCGAAATCGCTGGGGTGTTTTTTAGTGCCGTGTTTTATTAACTGTAAACCTTGTTTAGTAACATTTATATACTGATACATGGTATTTAAGTATTTAGCTATTTATATGTCATAGGGAACTTGAAAAGAACTTAGCGCAAAGATCAATCGTCAACCCTTAAACGAACGTGAATTGTTTCGTTGCAGAAAGTTTGAATTTTCGAGGAACGAAATTTGGTTCCTGAATGATTTTTTTTCTTAAATCGTTTCCAAGTTCGTCTTATTCTCGCTTAACCAATTTGGCCGCGAATACGTTCGAGAAATCGAAAAGAAGCCCTGGAAGAGGCTGCTTTTTTCCCCCTTGGAGTCGAGTTTTGGCTCGTTGCCGGCGAATCGAGCGAGAATCGCCTCGAATCCGTGGTTTAACGCTACTCGTACGTTTCCTCGAGCCCATGAAAAAGCGACTGATAGTTTACAAGGGCCATGGGTCTCGATAATTCGCCACGATCGCGGCAAATTTCTGATCGACGTTTCCACGAACTCGTTTCTTTTGTCCTGTGATAACCTAGATGAAACGTAACTTATTCTATTTATCTTAATTAATATTTACGAGATTATATTTTAATCAGATACTAATCAACTATAAAAACAGAATTTACACAATTTACACAATTTACACAATTTTGAATTTTGAATTTCTTTTCTTTCCTGGAAACATCGTCACCAAAATTGTATAAATCCATTGTCCAAGAATCCGTTGTCCATACAACTCGTGCACAGTGCTTCAACCCTAAACAATTTACCCCCCACGAGCAATAGAAAATTCACCACGAAAATATGCAATTAACGAAGGAAACAAAGATTTCCTAAAACCAGACCATTGTCCCTTTTACGCGTCGAGTCTCGGTCGATCGGTGAAAAGTCAGCTTAAAGGGTTAGGGGATTAGAGCAGGCCTGAAGGCGAAGAACGTTCGGCAGATCGGGGCCCGAAAATGTTTCGCGGAAGTTGAATAATTGGGGTACACCGCGTACACGTTTCGTCGACGGCTTAACGGTATAGACATTGACATTGTTATGCTCGGAGGCACAATAGAGGAGACAGTAGGGGTGTTTCGCAGAATTACGCAGGGACAGTGGACGGGTTAGGTCGCGTAGCCTATTGTATCAACGCCGCGTTGGTGTATTATACCCATATACTAGTGTACCGTTCGGAAACGCCTTCCATCTTAATATAACTCCATTTCCATGAAGCGCACGCTGCTCGTTTCGTTCGAGGTTACGTAACGATCGATCGATCCAGGTACGAGGCGTTCTCGAGAAAGTTCGTAACTGAATAACGAGTAATCGAGACTGTTCCAACGTTTAATGGTTTGAATTAAAATTTTTATTTGTTACGAGTTTACGACCAACCTTCTATAACTAATTTTGTTTTACATTTTGTATCTCGTGCATGGGTGCTTCTTCGTTCTAATAATTTTGTAAATTCCCATAAAGACGCGTTATTATTTTATTATAAACGATATCGATATGAAAAGGATGAGAAAATTCGATCGACTCGTCTTCTTTTCCGAAAGCAAACACCACAGCCCGATTTCTCCGATTTTTTTCTCAGAGAATACGAGCCCTGGCTTCCGCGTTACGTAAGAATCGATCATCTTTGGGTATTACGCGGAGTTTAATGGCTCGTGGCTGTTTACTCCGCGAGGGGCCGAATCGCACAGGGGAGAATCCCTCGTTACTATCGACAAGCTCGGTTCCATCTCGCAGTGTGATTTATTGCGAAATAACAGGCTCCAAGTGTCCCGTGCCAGGTAAAGCCCCGACAATGTCCGGAACACCTACGAATTAACCGGATAAATGGTGTTTCGACGGGGAGAGATCCTCTCTCGCAGTGATCGTGCGATTTTCATCGTAGCTGCGTGTGGCGTCGAAGGTCCACGCTCGTTTCCTGTGCCTTCAGCCTTCGCAACTGGTGGGAATATCGTGTTGTTTTAACGCACAAAGTATTCGCTATAATTCTTGGCATTCGTCGGTTCTGTATAAGATCGGAGATGAAAGTTTGAAGAAAAAATGTTGAAGTTACGAGTGCACGTCCGAACGGGTACCTCGAACAATCTTAAAAAAATATACAAGGAAATTAATTGTAGAGTAACCTGCGGAACAAATTACTTAAATGCGAACATCTGACTTGACCGAAGCAAAGGATGAAGTACACAAAGTATACCCTTGGTACTTGAAAAATATTTTATCGGAACCAAAGGGATGCTACGTACAAGGCGATCCGGTATTTGACAACGAAATTTAATAGCTGAAAATTTACAATACAAATGCTCGTTGCCGTAAATAGGATTACACGCAGGACTTTATAATAATTAGCCTCCCCAAACGTTTACGTGGAAAAAAAAAAAAAGAAAAAAGGGAGTCGTGTAAAGTATAACTTATTTATGGCCACGAAGGAATTAAGATTAGGTACTTAACGCTGTCTTTGAAGACGGGCTTATAAATCGTGAAACGCTCTGCTTATTGCTCGCGCCTGGTTAAATGAATAGTCGTTCTCACTCCCTTACCTGAAACGTATAATTATCCTATTTTCATCGAGAAGCGTACTCGTTTAGATAATGACGTATGTACGGTCTGATATTTCAGAATCAATCTAGTCAGCTGATATTTATGGCACTTTCTTTTACTGGTAGTTTTTTTTTATCTTTTTCTTTTTTCATGGTTTGTTTCGCGGTGTATAAATTTACGCCAACATAAAGGGTATATTCACGCAATCTAATCGATAATCTAAGAAGAATAAATATATTGGGTGTATTATAGGAAATTATTAATCGACGATAAAACGGTGAACAATATGAGAAAACAAAACAATATAGGCACCGAAAAATGAACAGATTTTGGTAAAACGATGGACCAGTTTTTGCTGGTCGCGTTGGTTTATTAATGCAACGGATGATCGTTCTTCGCTTCGTTAAAACGTAATCACGTTCAATTATCCGAACAAAGTGTCCACCATTTCGGTCGGATAATCGAGGTCGCGCTGTAATTTGAATAAACCACCGCGCGAAAAATCCGCCGATGTGTATCGCGAGTAAAAACGAAACGTTAACCGACCTGGTGCTTTCATCGACGACCAAAAATATTTTAATGGAACGAACACTCCATCCACGCCACTGTGACATTCTCCCGCAGCCACGAGAGTTAATTTTTTAATTTAAAACTGACCAGTCTGGTATTTTTCCAATCACTCATCGCCGAAGAACTTAAATCTTAGAATATTACCATCGCTAAACATCTCCGGCAAATATTCGCGAAAAAAAGAAGAAAAAAAAAAAAAGAAAAAAAAAATACACGGAGTGGAAGCAACGAAACAAAACGATAAAACTAAAGAAGAAAAAAAAAAGTACGAACGAGTCGAAGATGAAAGAAGGCAAACAAGAGGAGAAGCAAGAAGTGCGCGCGATGTCTGGGGCCGAGGATTAAGCGCGAAAGCAGCGACGTCTGGCCCATCCTTTAATCCGACCGAATATTAACCAGATTCGCAGCCCTGGTCCTTTCATATTTCGCCGGTGACGGCATTCTTCAACCGACTGCTGAACGACTGTCTCGGACCAAATCCAGAAGAACTCCAAAGTCGATAAAACGGAAGAAGAAGAAAAAAAGAAGAAAATAAGTAGGAAAAAAGTAGAAAAAAAGGGCACAGGAAACAAAAGCAGGAAAGTAAAAGGTAAAAAAAAAAAAAGATCGGAGATAAAGAATGAGAAATAGACTGGAAGGGTGAGAAAGAAACGAAAGGAAATGAAACGAAACGAAAGGAAACGAATGCACGTCGATTCGCGACATTATGCGAACGCAAAGGGACGCGAGGCGTACGCGCCACTGTCGCGGACGCAACGGGGGCAGGGCCGCAGGGGTCGGGGGGTGAAAGTGTGCGCGCGGGATGAGAGAGAGTCATAAAATCGAGCGAAGTGAACGCCAGGAGGGAGACACTGAGTGATGTCGGTGACAGCCGCCTCTCTGCCCTCCTCCGCCTCCGCCGCCTCCTGTCGCTATTACTCACCCAACGCCGAATACCATTCAAAGTTCGAAACCGCACGTTCGCGACCCAATTCCTGCGTGGAGTCAGCTGTTCGTTTGGTTCATTCAAAGCTCGATCGACCGCCGCCGCCGGCTGGCCGTCCCGCCACCAGACGCGTTGAATTAATAACCAGAAAATAACAAAAAAAAAGAGAAGAAAAAAGAAGAAAAAAAAAGGAAAGAAAAAAAATGGGAAAGAAGAAAAAAAAAGAAGCGCGATTAAACGAAACGATGTTTACAGCGCGAAAGTCGAGTGCTTTTCACCCTTCGCCCTCGTGTGTGACACCCCTTTGGCCGAGCAATGAAATATGGCAGCCAGTCCAAAATGACAGCCTCGATACGCCAACCGATTCTGTTCTCGTCGAGTCTTTTCGCGCGTATCGACGACTAACGACCGACGAAAGACGGCCAACGGACTGTCCGACGGCGCAGGCATTTAGCCGAACCTCGTTATTCGTCAGGATCATCGGCTACGTTATTTAAGACGTCGAGCAAGAGCGACGAATTCCTTGCCAAGAGCCGCGCTACGCTCTTCGCTTCCTATCTTCCCGGCTATACTACTATTTCTGGCGCGATACGCGCACCGTTTCTCGCCTAGGCGGAGACGCACCAGAGATTCGGAGTGCTCGATTCTTCGCCTGCGCGATAGAACTGTGCGGACAGCTCGAGGAAATTGAAGGGAATCGAAGGAGATTGAGAGACGATATTAAAATTTATATAGCGTCATAATTTAATCCATAATAGACGCTGCAGGTACCGGCTGGAAAAAAGTATACCTAAAATTTTATTTCTCAACGCACCTTTAACAACCAATTAATCGCGCATGGCGCAGCGTGTTAAAAAATAAAAATAACAACGCGAAAAACGTATCACTGGTACGTCGTCCCAGAGGCACGAGTAAAATGGTACGGCTGTTCCATCCATTTCGTACA
Source organism: Ctenoplectra terminalis (assembly GCA_019453375.1). Classification (NCBI taxonomy): domain Eukaryota; kingdom Metazoa; phylum Arthropoda; class Insecta; order Hymenoptera; family Apidae; genus Ctenoplectra; species Ctenoplectra terminalis. The sequence continues at coordinate 42,823 of SMSQ01026238.1, forward strand.
ACCAATAGGTTCGCATCGAACGCGTATCAAGAATCTAGCAGAGTAGAAACCTGAATGCAGACCAGAGCGTAGTAGAAAGTTCTAGTTTGACCAATTCTCTGTTTCCTTTGTACAAGACGTAGCAACGGAACAACTCATTCTCGTATATACTCGATGATGTCGTCCTCGTCCTCGTGTTCGTCGGCCTCTCGTCTCGTTCGTCGTCGTCGTCCGTCGGCTGTCTCGTTGGTAGTGGTGTAGCGATGGCGGAGAATCCCTTGGTTCGCGGTCTCGCCGACTCGGCGCTCCGATCGTCGAAGGGTAGAGGGGACGTGGGCGGGCCCAAGGGGCGCATTGGCCGCGCTCGATGGGCGTGACTGCGCGCCTCCCACTCCTTGGCGTAGCGCGGCGCTGATTGACAGTTGGCGAACGACTGCGGACGGCGCAGGATCTAAAACCGCGCTAGGCGCTGCTCTCCACGCTCGCTCGCTCCGCTCTTCTCTTACCCGTGGATCTACCCGGTGCTTTTTCGTGGGGGAAGAACTCGAAACACGCATATTCCCGTGGCTGCCTTTGCCCGCCGGCCCGCGCGCAACATATACACCAACCTTCCACCTTCTGTCCGCCGGAGTTACGAGTGGCACACGCAGTAGTAGTTACGGTTAGGGAGGAGGGTCGGCCGCCGTCTCGCGGACAGCTCTCTCGCGCGTCACCTCTTCTCACTCCTCTGCGTGACCGGTTCGTTCGTTCAGTAATCGCCGCGAGGAGGAACGCGCTTCTTCTTCCGCCGCGACTCCGTCGACGACGCGTATCGCCGTTTTCCACCTCGTCGCGTGGAGAAAATATCGCAAGTTCGGACGCGAACCATCCGGCGTGTCTATCGTGTGCCACGTAGAACGGCAACTTTCGGTGATATCGGCGCGCGACAGACAACAAGTACAGAGAGATCGGTTCGTGTCAACAGCGCCGTCTCTCCGACGCTCGACATCTTCGTTCGTGTCGCGGATACTCGAGCCGACGAATATCACGCGTACGGCTGCCAAGAATTTACCTTGGATTTAACCACAGTGAACTGTTTTGGTCGATACCCGGGACCACTGGTGCAACTCTTCGACTACTCCACGAGAACCATCGTGCGATCGAGATACCACCGTCTCTTCGTGCGTTTCCGGTGCACACGTTCCTCACGGAGCCACAGTGCGTAGCGCGCGCGATCGACGGCCACGCGAGGACGCCGTCCGCCTGTGCTCCGCTCCGTTTTCTCCAACGCTCGTCGCCGGTGGAACGAAACTCCGACGACGGCTTGACTTGGCGCCAATATCAACGGTGCATCGGGCGAAGGATGTAAACGTGTTTCCTCAGTGACATACATATGCCTATCTCTCTGGTGTTTACGCGTGTCGTTTATTCTGTGAAACAACATCGGTGCAGCCTAATTGGTCGCCGACGGCCAGCAACAGAATCGTGCCGATCAAGAGTGGACAGCAAGCGACAGGAGAAGCGAGGGTATCCGTGATAACTAGAGATCGTGTGATATATCGTGGTGATACATCGTCGGTTCGTAGGAAGCAGTTTCGAGAAGCGCGGTCGCGAATATTCTTGTCCGTCGGTAAATACAAGCATTCTCTGGTTAAGTGCTTATATCCGTTGAGTTACATCCATCACGCATCTACGAGCGAGAGAAACATCATTTGTATTCCCATCGAGTACAACGTTGAATCGATCGGAACCAACGCTACAGTGCAGTTCGGAAGAGAATACATGATAGACCACGTGCTCCAAAAAGCAACGAACTCGAGCGTATAATGTCGCGAGACTGACGATACACAGAGGCACGCTCTCTGGCTGTCCGGTCAGCGGAACTTCCGGCGGTGTGACCGGGACGATGAGGAAGCACGTGTGTCCGGCCGTAGCCGTGGTCCTGCTGCAGCGTTCAAGCGCGCGTGCCGAGCTCTGCTGACGCTCGCTTCGATTTCTCGCCGTCAAACAGCGTGTCTCGTATCGCCGGTCGACTCGGATCCGGGGATCGTCGAGGACCGACGGGGCAAGCACGCTTCAGTAGTGTCCAGCGTAGCGACGTAAACGCGAGGTGCCGTCGTATTCTCGTGGACCGTCGGCTGAGACCAACCTTCGACCGACATTTATTGGTCGCCGTTGCGAGGAACGAACATCGATCGGGAAAAATCGCGAAGAACTCGAGAAGAACGTTTGCCCGGCGACGGCATCGTGTCCTCTTGCTCCGTTTCTCTCTTGGTCGCTCTGTGCATTCGACGAGCCAGTAATCCGTGAGTCTTCTGAGTGTGACGAACGGGAAACGGGCAAACCGATCGCCGCGATAAGGCGAATCGAAAAGTGGGGAAACCAGTGTGTGTGAAGTGTTCGAGGTTACTTGCTTATACTGTGGGAAAATACAGCCGCTACGGTGGCTCAGCACGCAGAGTTCCCCGGCGCGGCCAGGGCGTTCATGGCGCAGCCAAGGGTACGTCGATCTATCGATGATTTTACAATCTTAAAAACACACGAAATTCATCGCGCTATGATCGTTAGACGGTTGGTTAGGCGTTGGGGACGATAGAGTGATTCGTAACGCGTTCCGAGGGTTCCACTCTTAATTCTTACCCCCGTGAATCATAGTTCCGTGCACTAGCCATTGCTTCGCTAATTGTCATGGCACGCGTGAACTTGGAAGTCCGTGTCCGTCGGTGGGTGCGCGATCACGTTTCTTGTTGCACGATCGGTTGTAAAGATCGATGCTTAGGAAATTATAAACCCTATCCAATGGTGTAGAAATCAATTTGCCTCTCGGTGCAACCGTTCGGAGCTTAAGATACTCCTTCGTAGGAAACGTGACAGTGTAGCTTTCCTGGTGTACTCGTTGAATCCTTGTGAAAGTAGTTCATAGATAGGGTTAAATCGAGTTCGAATCCGGTAACAAGAGGCTGACTGTTCGGACGTGTCGCGCGAGTAGGATACGCTCGGTTCGTTGGCCAAACGATTCGTACACGGCCGACTTGAACGGGCATCGAAAGGACTTTGTTGTTTAGCTCGGGCTTCGCTGTAATTGAGCAACTTCGATGCTCGAGGTACGCCAGGGTTGAGTAGGTAAAACCATAGAAGGTAGTGTTTGAAGGGTATTGCGTAGGATCGATTCACGAGCGTTTAATTCTGCTCCGTGGACACTTGGAACATTTTATAGGAGCAAAACAAAATAATCGATCAAATTCTTCAAATTAAATATTTGGAAGTTTCACAGCCCGATGTGGCACGGCTATTATTGTTCGCGCTCTTCGATATTTGATTCGAAAAATATGCAACACGTAAAGATAGAAATACTTCTGGAATAAATAGCAAGCCGGGTATAAACTAGTAAAATCTGTCGTTTCTCGAGCAAAATCGGGTCGCGTGCAAGTGTACTGTCACCGATCCGGAATCTGTGTTCAAGTGGTCCATTCCGGAGAAACTCTCTCGCGGTGGACAACCCGAAATTATCATTTTACGCGAATATCGTGCGCAAACGGATTGGCGTGCCATCGAGACGCACGGTCGAATCGATACGTGAAAGCGCCTGCTGGACGCCCGCAAATATCGCCGTTCGAAGAATTGATTACGATTCTTGTCGTCGACTGGAATTTTGTTCACGCGAGCATCATTCCAGGCCACTGCTCGCCCTGCAACGTATTCTCCCCGATATCCACTTGCCGGTCGTCTCGAGACACGAACTCGCGCTGGGGCTCCACTGTCCGTCGGATGTGAAACGATGTCCTACTCCGTGGAATGTCCTCCGATCTTCTTCCTTGTCTCGGGTTTAATACCTTTTTCAATGGGAAATATCGATCCTTTCTTGTCCAGAGTAAAAATTTGCTAGTTGGTAAAATTTAATTTTTAGCGAAAATCTTTGAAAATAATCGTACATAGTTTTGGAACAAAATTGTAGCTATGATTTATTATTTCGTATCAATAGCTCGGCTAACCAGTCATTGATACATTTCTGTTCTTTGAAATTAATATTTAGGCGTGATAGCTGTTTGAAACGAGATTTTCTTAATGAAAGGTTGTTACATTTGTTTTGGAGTATTTAATCAATGTCCCGTTCTCGTGTACCGAACGACACGAAAATGGCTACCGTCCACAACGTAACAGTTTCTTCGGCACGATAACTTGAGATGTCGAGATAAAATTTATCAGTCGGTACGTCCAGTCGATCATCGTGTCACGATTTCGTCTAGCATAATGTTACTCTTGTAAAGGGTTAATCGGTCAGGTTTTCTGTGACGTTTCTCGAATTCCAGCGACGTACACGGTTTTATCGGACACGGCCAAGTGAAAACGGTATCGGTGTCGATAAAGAGCTTTATGAGATCGCCGATAAGCGACGATTGCTCGCGTGCCAGCCGATTTTCAAGTGACGGAACCTACTTCTCGTTCGAGTTCTACCGACGGCCTTCTCTTTCCTGTCAATGCTGTATATCTCGACAAAATACTTCCGTTTATTTTCCGACAGACTATCGGTAGACACCCCTTGTTGACTAAAAAATTCCTCCGTTATCGTTTTTGCTTGATAATTTCCCCCTTTTTCGCGAGTGATTTCTCCAAGAATTCAATTACCTTGCGTAAAAATAATTTCAAGACGGACAACTTTTGAGAGATTCCAGAAATTTCGTGTTCCAAGTAGATTCGTTGGAACGGTAATTTTTTTAGTATAATGATTCGAATATGTGTGGCTCGATCCATGAGTTTTACCATCTTTTGTGAAGTGTGTTTAATCAAAAATTCGTGCCACGTTTTAATAATGGATTGTGGTTTGACCAGTCGCGTTTGGAAATTTAAGCAGCAACGGTTTGTCTCGAATGTATAATTCGAAATTCGACGTCGAACGTGGTCGATCGCGTCTGAACAATTTTGTGAAACAGACGAATGAATTTTCATACAAGAAATCGGTGAAGTTATATTTTCGCGGGGCAAGTGTTTATTAATATTGCAATCGGGTACCTCGAGGCGTTTCGATTAATCGTAAATTTAGAAAAATCTTTTAAAAAAAAAAAGGTGTTCGACACGTCTCGTGTTTCTAAATTATACATTCAGCATATTGATATATTAAATCGGTAGAAAAGCTCGCGTATTTTTAAGACGAATATTTTAAGCGCAGGTATAGGAAAGTTCTTGATTAATCATGCCGATACATTCATCCATCGAATATTTCATATCGTATAATTTCACTGCTTCAAACTCGCGACAAAAACATGGAACGAAGAATTCTTTAATTTCATATTTTCCTGCTTCCCCCCATCCACGTTTCATTTCGATCTCCACCGAAACAAATTACTTCTTCGAACACGTTCGCCGCCATCTTGGTCATCACTGACCGCCACCACTAACTTTAATTAAGCCGTACACAACGCGTTGCCACTTATATCCGTCAAACCACGACCCTAATCGATACAAGAAAAAACAAAAAAAAAAAAAAAGAAGGAAGAAAAAAAAGTTCGAACAACCACCATTGCAACCCTGTTACTCGATCTATTTGTCTCTCGAATCGCAAAAATGATCCACCCTAGACCATCCATCGAAACATTCGACGCAACCTCTTCCTCGATCGGCCATCGACTTCCGTTGGGCCACCAGTGAACCACATGTCGTCAAAACATAAAAGAACGTTGAAAGAACTTTACTTAGAGCCTCGTAAAGTTCTCTGTTTCTTTTCGAATTTCGATTGCACGGTTCGCCCTCCAAGAAGAGCGCGAGAAACGTACAAAACTGCGATGGCAGCGATCGACATGGAGGGCGGAAGCGTAAGAGAAGGCTTCTGTGCGTTTAATTGTGAGTCAGGCTAGTGTGGAAATAATGAGAGCCACGGATTGGTCGGTCGTACGAAATAACACGGTGCATCGACGGTGTCTCAATCGGTTCATGCATGGCGGTGCACGTTTTACCGCTCAATTTTCCTGGCTGTTCTCCGGTCGAAATTACCGAGACGCCGGTGCGTGCGTGCGTTTCGCGTGCGAATCGCCCAGCTCGCCCCACCAGAGGGTCCCGGATACCGCGAAAACGTAATTCGTGCGACGCATCCGGATCCGTCGAACTTATATCCCGCCATATTCGACCGGTTCGCCGGTAATTTTATAGCGTGTGCTTCCTGAGCGTGGCGTCGCTGCCTCGGTTGATTTATATGCGCAAGTTTTGCGCGTTTCGACGAAACGAATTTTCTTTCCTTTCTTTCATCTTTTTCTTCGTGCCTCTTCTTGTTTTTCTTTTCGTTCGGGGAAAGATTGGAATTTACAAGGAACTCTGAAAGAGCCTGTGAAGACGTATTTTTGAATCGTTTGTGTTTTGGACAAAAATGTATATACATGAATGGCGCGCGTTTTCGGGATTAAAAATTCCAGGGATCGGTGAATAGCGGCGACGAGCGCGGATTTTTGTCCACGCCGTGGCGGCGAACGAGCCGTGATTATGTATTTATGGGTATCCATCAATCACTTTCGCTCTCCCGATCGCCGCGGATATCGGCCTTTAGCCTGTGGATTAAAGTCGTATCGATTTCTCGTGCGTGCTCCATTCGCTAGCCTCGATGAGGCGATTTTTTTTTTTTTTCATTTCCTTCTTTCGTCTTTTTTTCGGCAGGTTACCGTAGGCTTTTCGAGGGACCTCTGGTAACGGTGTACAGTTAGGAATGGCGGAAAATGTGGCTGTAGAAAAAGAAAGTTATCGGAGGATTTGTGTCGCCCGGCTGGTTATTTCGGAGTGAAATTTACTGGAGGTCTTTAAATATCGCGTACGTCTACTTCAATGTTGCTTGGATCCAAGAAATATTGTGGTAGATGTGTATATCGTGGCACCGTGTGTTTATTTTGTGGATAAAAAAGTATTTGGGTCGCGGAGAATTAAGGGTGATGCATTCGGTGCAGTGATCAATTCCAAACTATATTGCGCTCAGGTAGCCACCGTCGAATGTCAACCTCGGTTGCTCTTTCTGTAATTTTAGACGTAGAACTCGTCTCCAAGTCCTTGTTTTATTTTCAATTTCTGTCTCGCGTTGACACCTGTCAAAGCGATTGAATTGTAGGCAGTGGTTATTTTCAAGTATTCAGCTCAGGGTAAAAGAACCCTCTTTTTCTCCTTCGAGATAATTTTCATTATAAAATATTTAATTTTCATCGCTACCTTGAACCGAGATAAAATTACACCGCTCCACCTTCGTTTGTGACTTTTTTTTTTTAGACACACTGTAAAATTCATTTAAATATAGAATTCGAACGACTTCCAGAGCATTTAACTAATGCTTCGACAATTTAAACTTAAGATACGTAATTGCAGTTACAATCGATGTACAATAAAAACTGTGTTAAATATTCTAATGGTCATGAGCGATAGCAATATCATGGAACAGTTATTTAGTTTCTACAAAAATTCCGATTGAAATCAGGAAATCTCTGTTGTTGGAATAATTAGAAGCATCAGCGTGTATTATACGCTTTTAGCAAATGATTACTCACTTTCTAAAACCAGATACGCACATTCTTTATAGAAACGAAGTTAACACCTCGTAGCAGATATCTCAAGCAATTAAAAAAAAAAAGAAAAAGAAAAAAGAAAAAAGAAAACCTTTAATTACTCGATTTCCAATTTATTCAACTGATTCGTGCTCCGAGTTCTCCAATTATTTCAAGCAGCTCTGTAAGACGTTTTAATCTAAGCCTCGGTTCGTCCAGTGAGGTCGCCCTCGTATCGTCGAATCTTGGAACGATTCGAGGTCTAAAATCGACGAGCTCGTTGAAAAAGTGTGTACGATAAAGCGACCGATGCACGATGCGCCCTCGAGATAGGCGAGGCACATGGCACTGTCCCGATGCATGCTTGTACGTCGCAATGTTTTCCAAATGTCGACATCAATCAGAAAGTAACGAACAGTCGCCGGGCCCTTTCTCTCTTTCTCTCTCCTTTCGTTCATCCTCTCCCTCAATTTCTTTCTCCGTCCTGGAATCCGAGCCATGTTTCTGCGAGCCAAGCTTATTCGACGATCGGGGTCCTTTAGGCTCCATTCACAACTGGTTTCTGCCCGGTATAAATTTCCCCGAGAGCGTGGCACGATTAATAATCGATTTACTGGTGGAACGCTGCTCGAGCCGGTATCGATTCGAACAAATTGCCTGGACGATCGGGTTCCGAAATCTGTCGTCTCTCGATGCTTCGGAAAATAGGATTAAGTTGAGGTATTCGATATTTGAGAACTTGTGAATTTTTAGAATTGCAAAATCTTTCAAAAAAATTCATTTTATTTTTGTGGAAATTAGAGTTATACTTTTTATTACGGAGGGAGTATAAGTGGCTGGAATAATTTTGGTACCTGCGGATATCAATATTTTTAAATGAGACGTTTTTTGGATTAACTTCTACATTTTATTAGATACCAATATACCAAATCTTTCGCGATATAAAACTTAACGATAGAATATTTAATTATGGAATGTTTATTCATATTTATTAATTTATCGTATTAATACAAGAGGATTTATTTATTTATTTTGTTCGTTACTCGCTGCGAGGTAACTTAAAATTTTTATACTTATACTTCTATCGTATTAAAAACTTTTGTATTTTCGAGGACATCGTAGCGAAAAGATTAATCACTGATATTTTTAGAGGGTTGAGCGCGCTTTATTCTCATTTCGCAATTAGGCAAAGAATTTGTCTTAAATTGATCGTAAAAGTAAAAATACTGAAAAGCTTTGTTCAGCAGCCACGATTTGGTTAATCCACCGCGCCATCATCGTCGCGAACCGCAGCCACTTCTCCGAGGCGTTCGAATATCTATTTTACATTACGTTTCATCGCATTAGCGTCGGTCAGAAGTTTATACAAGCATTACAACTAAGCCTGTAAGCTCAGTCGTGTCGACGACCCGCAGGGTAGCCAGCGCGTTAATATAGGACACCAGCACGTCCAACGATCGCCTTTCAAAAGAACGTCTCATCAAACTCATTTTTATTCCTTTTTATATTCTAATCAAACTACGGTTGCGCGCAACAATTTTTGAGCAGATACATTTTTTTTTTCATTGACAAATTTTTTAAATAAATTTTGCGCAATATTCTTTAAAACTTATTTAATCTCTCACAACATCAAAGCCATATCGCGCTATATTGTTACATTATTCGATCATCGCGTTGCCATCAAAAATTATTTTTCACCAATTTTTTTCTTCTCAAAATGTAAAATTGTAACGACTCGTAATCTTCATTCTCATAGATAACAAAAGCTTCGTTACAGAGGGATTACTCTTTGACAAAAAAATATGCAAAATCTGGTATTATGCCGTTACATCCTACTATAATATCTCAAGTCTCTTCAATCTCGCTTTTTACCAACAAAATTTTTTTTCACGGTCACACGAGATTAATAGCCGAATGAAACTGCTTCGATATTTCTTTCGCGTGCGTTATACTATTTCGAAATTGATTTTGACGGCAAGGGAGAACCATAGAGCGGTACAGGGAAGAGGGAGAAAAAAATGGTTTGGTTATCGGTGTTTACCTCGTCGGTTCGAAAAATCCGCCGGCGGCTGCTCGTCGATCACCGGCTAATTTTCTGGGTCCTCGCCGGTGATTCGCCACTCTCGATGGATTTTTGTCGATTTATATTTCCGGTCGGGCATAATCGCGGGCGGCAGCGAGCGCGCGCACCGTATTGATCGTGAAAGAGAGGGTGTACGCGTCTTCCGCGTCGTGCCCCTGCTCTCGCCCCCTTTCTTCGGTTCCGGTGATTTATATCGTGGCGTTTAAACACACTCGCCTTGACCTATCAGCTTGTAAATGAGTCGTGTTTCTCGAACTATGGTGAATCCTCGAATCGGTCGATCCGATCGATCGTGTGTTAGAAATCAACGATTCCAATGGTAGATCTATTCCGAGGCGTCTCGTGTTCGAACGGAAACGGTTTCGAAATCTTCTCTGTTACATTTATTAATAATTTTCATCAAGTTTAGTAATATTTAAGGAATAGTAATAAATTATATTTAGATATCATCGAGTTCCTTCTCAGGATTCCGTCGGTGAAATTATCGTTTTTATCATTTTGAATTAAAACGGAATTGATTTCCTGAATTCTCGATACGCCTGAGGTCTACTCGAGTGTTTCCTTAAATTTCTAAATTTTAATTAGGTTTAATAATTCTTGGCATATAGTTATATATATCGTTTAAATATTTATAAAGTTCCTTCGCTAGATTCCATCGGTGAAATCGTATTTTAATAATTTTTAATTCAAAGTGTATCGATTTTACGAATTTCGTAGGCGTCTGAAATCCACTCGAGTGTTTCGTTACGTTTCTAAATTGTAATCAGGTTCAACAATTGCTTGGAATTTAGCAACGCGCACTGTTTAGACGTACACGGTATTCTTTTGCTAAGAAATGACCTCACTCTCGACAGACGTTTGATCTAAGAAACAAAGAAATATGCAAATTCTCGTTCTCAATCAACGCTGTCGCAACGCAACCGCGTGCAATAACAACGAGCATCGGGCGGCCGTTACTTATTCGCAATAATTCCTCTTATTTCTCCTCTCTTATCGAGTATCGTTAAAATTTCCCGCTATTCGTATTTGTCGAATCGAGCGCGGCTCAGAGAAGTAAGCTCCTCAATCGCGTTATGAATATTTCATCGCTGCTGCAGCTGCGCACCGTGGAAATTCATGCCAAATAATTCGCCTCGAGACACGGAACGTCGTTTACATCGCGGAATTACCGCGCGAAAATGTTTCGACGTTAGCGCCGGATGAACTTTTTCATCTTGAGCCGCGAATCGACGCGTAACGTTATTTTCTATTAAAAATTTAGAAACGAATTATTGCTTATCGTTGGAGAAAGTGCACCAAAATTGAATCGCTGATTATATTTCATAATATTTTTCTCCTTAAATTAAAAAATATTCTGTACTACAATTTATCGCAGGGATTCTCAAAAAGTTAAAGTTTAGCTATGGATAGAATTTTTCGGCATCGAAGAAATTAATTTTAATCTCAATATTAAGAAAGTTACACGGTAAAACAAACTAAGAGTCCATTTCACGACGCCATTTTGCCGTTATCATTTTTGTTACGCAAATAAAATAAACATACAGTATAATAGCATAGATAATTCAATTAAGAAGTTGTTTTAACATCTAACCTTATGGTTTTGCCTAGACAACAACGACCTCTGTGTCGAGCTCCGTATTTCTCCATTGCAATCCGGCCTTCGTGCTCTTTCCCGTTTAAGATATTCTACTCGATCAACCAGTGATATCTTCATAGTTCTGTTCCACGGTGAATTATTAGACGCCAGCTTTTTTTCCGTCCTTTCTTGGCGATGGAATCCATTTTCCGCTGGAACGTGTCGTTTCACGCGCTCGGAACGTCTTTCATGAATTTCGGTCGCGATGGAAAAGTAGATTGGTTGTGACTCGTTTTTTCCTGTACTTTTTCTAATCTTTCGTATAAGACAGAATTCTTTGTTGCTGTACTAGAAGTTTTTTTTTTATAGATGTTACGGTTAGTGGGGCCATAATCGAATACCCTTTTCCATTTCAAAAGTTTCGCTTTCGAGATAAATAAAGTATAGCGTAGTAGGAGGTGGTAAAATATTTGATAACTTAATTCAGTTCTTCGTCGCGAAAATAAATCGAATCGTGGAGAATCGGTAGAGGTTTTTTTTTTTAATTTGCTCGATTTACCGCTGAAACGCGAACGATTCGAGAAAGATCTTCTTCGATCCTTTAAGTAACCGAACGACTCGCATCGTTTTTACATTAATGCGGTGAAATCAGTTCGCTCGTACCATCGTGCTTGAAATATTCTGTGCGCCCGTGTACCACGCGTTCAGCCGGTGGAACGGGTCAAATTGGAAGAGGCACGGAATGGAACCTTTCCAGCGTTTCCGCGATGTCACTTTTGCTAACGGTTGTAATTAAGGATTCTCGATTACCGTGCACGCCGTGTTCCCGTTTGTTTCAAAACCGACTCGATAACCGGCGAACAACGTCGTTTTTTCTTCTCTTTATTTTCGTTCTCCATCTTTTCTTTCTCCCTATCTGTTTTTCCTCGTTTTCTTTTTTTTTTTTTTTATATATATTTCGTCGTGTTTCTTCCCATGATAAAATTACCAGCTCTCAGTCTTGACGGTCGAGCCACGTAATTAACGATAATAATCACTTGCTTTCGTTTCCGTGGTATCGTGACAAGGTACACGATGCGACGAGTCAAGAAAATCATTGCCTTCCTTGTTCCTGATCGCTCCATGAACGAGATCTCTTCGCGTCCTGTCGATACACCGGCAGAAAATTTGCTATGCAACATTTTACTTTTTCCTCCCCTCTTCGTTGTAATCTTACTCTCAGATGTCCAGCAATTTCCTCAATTTTCCGACTCGAAGGAGCAATTAGATTTAATTTTCTCGCAAGATTGTTGGTCGTTTAACGTTTACGGAGTACTTCCTATAATTTAATCGTCTCGCGAAAGATTTATTAATTGAGATTTTGTGTTAACGTTTTGATCCATTTACTATTCGCTTCGTTTTAATTTTTACCGCGTTTACCGGGAATTTTTTTTTTTTTCAAAATAGTTCCCCCACTCCCTTCTCGATTTCCTTCTAGTTGGTAAAATTTCAACGTTCCACGAGCTCTTACGAAATACATATTTCAGGCATGACACTGTCCAAAGGTTCCGTCGAATCGTTCCACTTGCATCGCGAGCCAGAACCGCTTGATCGCTAGTCCCTCTCGCTTTCTAACGTCCTTTGTGCTATCACCTGTCGTACCTTATCGCCAACGCCAACTTTGTTACAATCTGTCTACATTCTGTCCAACAATCGACCGACAAAACGAAAAACAATGAAACCGAAACGCGTAAGAGGTTTCGCAGTAAATTCCTAAGTGTCTCCACAGTATTTCTGTAACCCGGTGTATTTTCGATTGCACCTACACCTCTCTCGTTGACGCTGCTGTCTCGCGGAGAGCGGAAATAAATTCCGCCTATTTTTGCACGGAACGACCAACATTCCACGGCTATGGCACTCGGAACAAGGACAGCAGTGCCTTCTATTTTTAATACTTTAATAGCGCAAAATCGATGGATCCGCTTACGAACGCCGCGTGGCGACAAACGCGTTGTTTCCTATTGTGGTTGAACAAAAGCTGCACTTTTCACGGTCGGTTTTCCAACGTTCGTCTGTTCGTATCTTAATCGACTAGGGAACTTACCACGATTATCGCGAGCCGCTAAAGCGGGACAATAATGATTGCTGATAACGCGGAGTAGCCGCTTCCGCGGTGCGATATTTTACAGCACGGTTACGCTTCCTACGAGGCTACGTTGGCGAGGATATTAGAGTACGCGTGCACATGATATCGACTCGTGCGGTAATTAGGTTCGATTAATAACTTTTTCGAGCTCGACGCGAGTTGAGCATCGGTGTATCTACGATGCATGAAACGCATTAACGATTCACTCGACTCAGGAATCGTTAAACGGTGTTGGTAGTGAACGATCGTAAATTTTCTCCAGGTCGATACAGTTTGGTCGGCGCAGTTTTCTCCGATGCGTCGAACATCTGCCAGCTCGAGGAGTGGGCAGCGCGTTAATTACAACCACCGATTAACACATAAACACACACATATATATGCCGAGCTGTACCAATACACAGGGTACGATCGATAATTCACACTAATTTTTTTTTTTTTCTCATTTTCTGGTGGTTCTAGTACGACGATGGCGGGCTGCACGGGAGTTACCTCGAGGGCGGAGGTGGCGGTGGTGGAGCAGGCCTGTACGATCCGCACGGGAGCGCCCGGGGTGTACCAGGCCTCCATCACAGTCCACACCTCGGGGGTATGGGGCCTGCACACCCTCAGTATCCACCGCCCCCGCCACAACCACCCCAGCACGTTCTCGCGGCGGCAGCCGCGGCTGCAGCATCTGCGGTACCCGATGTCCACAAACGCGACAAGGACGCGATCTATGGGTAAGTGGATCTTTTTATTTTATTTTTAAAATTTTATTAATTCGTGGTGCATTCATAGTTTTTTTTTTGTTTTTTTTTTTGTTTTTTTTTGTGCCAAATATTTTTATTATTTCAAAGACACGAAATAATAAATTTATGTATAGTAGAGTTTTAAGAAATTCGACAATGCCGGATTACCGAGATATAATTTAAAAGCATAGAATTGTATATAAATATTTACAATGGAAAGGTATCGATCAACTTTTCAAATCTAGGTGTTCTCGATATCAATCGGTAGAATCGCAGGTAAAGAAAAGAAACATATCACTGACGATTGCAACGATAAGAGTCCAAAGTCCATCGACGTGCACGAGCCTCGGCAATTAAAACGCGCGTTTAAATTTGGACGAGTTAAAATCCATTATCAGAAGGGGGTCGGTTAATACTTAGAGCGATCGTTTAACGCGGCACTCGCGTTAATACTCCCCTGGTGGCATTAATCTGCTCGTAACTTCACTATACATCGTACGGCATCGAGGAATGCGGCGTTACAATGGGGTTTGATAAATCGCAATGGACGCGTGATTTACATGAAAATTCATGACGCGTTACGTGCTTATTTCTTTATTGCAACACTTTTACCCCCTTTGCTTCCTTTTCATACCTCGCTACGTTGCCTTACATTCGAAAATAGAACGCTTCAACGCTTCAACCGGTATCACTTTTAATATTCAACGCGTTCAGGTTTCTCGTCGCTTCGAGGAAGTTCTTTCCGTTGAAGTTTCCTCTTCTCGCAAACTTCTCGCACATGGACGAAATAAATTTCGAATGTGCATACGTACACGAGACCCTGTACCATGATTCACGATACCATCGACAGAATTCAGGGGATTCTGCGCGTCTTTCTTTCTCATCGACGACGAAACGGGTCCCAACTTTCGATCTTTCGCCATGGTTTTCCCTTTTCTCTGCGATACAACTTTTTACCGTTCAACACGAGCGAAATTATTTTACCATTCGACACGGCTCTACCTTCTTTTTGCATTAGACATTTAATAATCCTCGTGGCAAAACACGGTACGCTGAAATTCGTTCCTAGACGCGTGTTTTTCATCTCTGAGCCTCTTTCCTGGTAGCAATCAACATTCCTGTTAGAATATATACCGATTTCTATCCTCGGTAAAATATCAAATTGCTCCGAACCTCTAAACCCAACATTCCTTATCGCTCGTATATTTCCCTTAATTGAAAATCACGTGCAGAAGCAATGAAAATTAAGAGAAATAGATTGTGGTGTGGACGGAGAAAGGTAAAAGAGGCGGGAAACGACGGTGGAAGGTGGATCGTGAGGAAACTCGTCTTAAGACGAGGCTCTGCCTCGTGCCACGCTTCCAACGGGCTGAAACTCGTCAATTGGCCGTTTTACGAAGCGGCTCGGCCGTGTTCCGTGTGATTTATAGCCGCGAGATGGCCCGATTTCTGGTATACATCCTAGAACGGGAGCCTCATTATTTCGTGCACCCTGTAATTTGTCCACTCGTCGTGTGCCCCGGCCCCCGATCTCGGTTGGATTCCTGTGCTTTCTCGGAACGGTCTCGGAGGGCCGTTTCGAGGCGGCGTTTAGCCCCTCTAAGCCGTTCATTTCCTTGGTCGTTGATAAACTCGTGTTTACCAACCGATCGTGTACGCTCTTGCTGGCCGATTGAGTCGTTCGGGTGAAATCGAGTTGCCGTTTTCGTTTGCTCGAACCCGTTCGCTGCTTTGGCGCGTTCCTCTTCGTTTGGTCGTGGAAATTGTCCATGATTTAATTATATATCGCGGGTATGGTGGCTGGATGGTTAGGTTATTGTTCGGGTTGTCTACTTTGTGAGGAAGGTACTGAATTGAGTACCAGGATTAGGTAAAGTAGATCTTGAATATGTAAGGGAAGCAATTCTGAATAATTTTAGAGGCAGAGCATATTTTAGTATCGGTGGGTTTAACTCGAATTTCTAATATACTTTATTAGAAAATAAACCAAACAGAAATAATCAGTCTAGCTAGAACAACTCCTTAACTTAAATTACAAATCCAATACTTCCCTTATCTACGTTCAAAAAATTGGCTATTTTTTTAGCACAATCAAGCAATATAAACTAGAAGTCCAATCTCGAATCTTTCTCAAGCAACCTATGATCGACCAAATTTCGCGTAATAAAGCCCAATCGAGAGACGACGTTATCACTGGTAAATCGATGGCTGGTAGACGCGAAGAAAAATTACTCGAATCGAGCGATGATTCTTGCCGGTTCCACGTCCAGTCACCTATCGCACGGAAGAGTTTTACGTAAGCTTGGCAGACAGACGTAACGCATAGGCGAATCTGCCAATCACGGTTAGCTCGGATCCTTATGCAAGGAGCATGATTGGCCGAGTCATTTATGGATTAGACGTCTTACGCAAATCTCTGTTCCTACCTCTCCGTCTCTCTCATCTTCTATCTATCTCTCTATATTTCTGTCGAGTCTACAGGACGAGGCACACGGTGCTGGTTTCTGTGTCTCGTGCTCGGAGGAAGTCCTCTCGATCTCGTGTATTCACGCACACGAACAGAGGACACGATCCTGTTTAATATTCCATTTTTCTGATTGACGATAATTAGTGCAGCGGAGTGACGTTTCAGCAGATGAGCGGTTAATGAATATTAATGCACTGTTTAATGGAATTGATTGGTGCGCGCCGGCTCGTGATTACATCATGCGAGTTGCAGTCGAACAGACACCCGGGAAAACAGGATCTCGAAATTTTATTTTGGCGATCGAATGTTTCTCTTCTTTGCCAGAGGGAGATACGTATTTGCGTTCGTGATTTGGAAATTTCGAATTTATTTTTTGAATCATCGAAAATAGGAGAAAATTATATTATTTTAAATTAACTCTTTGTATCGTAACTATTTTCCTGGTGTGTTCTCGGATAATTTTGATTTGTTTTATTAATCAAATGGAGTATCACGTCCGAAGCGAGTAAAGAGATTTTGAGGAAGATAATGTTGTCGCGTCAGCGTTGAATTCATAGCGTTTTCACTACGCTGAATTTATTGTAGTACATAAATTAAGGTTCGGTAGATTTTTCTTTAAAAAGACACGACAAGGGAACAGCTGAAGAACCACCTGTGGAGACTTCGATGAAACGCATCAGATAGGATCGTGGTTTTCCGCAAATATAATATCGCGATTGATTTTCAGGCCGACACCTTTATCGCTTATTATCAGCGTCGCACGGTTCCGTTGTTTTTATTTAAGCCGCGATAAAATCAGCATGCAAAAGCGATATGCAAAGCAGAGTTCACTTTCACCGACGTCGACTCGCCTCGTCGTGCTGCGAGGGTTGCGTTTCGATATTTCAATCCGCCGTCGACGTTAATTAATACGTATTAATAAGTATTTCTCTTCGTATAGGAAAGCGGACTCGGGTAATATATTCCTCAATTTTTGTAGCCATCGGGCACGAACACTCATCATCTCATGAACTTTGCTTCTCTAACGTAAATAATTTGGATTCGTTACAATATTCAAAGGAAGCAAGAATTAAAATAAAAAAAATAATATAAAATTACATTGCCATAGAAAATTGTTCATTGAAAAATCTATCAAAATTCAGCAAGTTGCTATTAATATCTACACTATTAATTTTCAAATTCGGATACAAATATTTTAATTCTTATGAGAATTTAATTGTTCACAATAATTGGACGTTACACAAGTTAGGACTTAGTATCTTAAAAAATGTTCATAATCCCCAATCGATCTACCTTTTACGCTCACTTAACACCGCCATTCGCCATGTTTAACGATAATCGTCTTCTCCGACCGCTGCTTCAAACGCGAAGGAGAAAAAGATTGGTAAAAAGCGTGGTGTTGACGAATCAGGAATCACTGCACCATCGTATCGCAGTGTATCGTAACTGGTCGAAATCGCAGCGTGAAATTGCCGATGGCCGCGTATAAAAAGGGTCGGGGTCGGCAAGGGCAAAAGGGGTTCCGCGGGGCCAGGAATCGAGGGCGGAAACCGCAAAACCGCAAACATCCTCCGCGTCCAACGGACAATCATATCATTACCTTCTGCGGTCCCGTCATTCTGACACCTCGTTTCGACCTGTCATTTGTCATCGACGTTGCACTTTGCTGCACCGCGACCGCTTAAGAAGCGTGCACTCCATTCATACCGGCGGTTTTCCTGATTGCGCGAAAGACAAACCGCACGCCCCTTTTTAGAACCTGTTAAAACCGCTGTTTTAATTCCTATGGAAAAGAAACTTTTCGAGATACCTTTTATTTATCTTTTTTAATACGTCCAAGAAATAACCTCGTGGTTTAACGAGGTGTTGTAATTTGGTTGTTGGTTAATACATTGTTCAACAGGTAAAAGTAGGAGAGGTTTTATTGTTAGGTTTTTGTGGTCGATCGGTGTGGCGAGATTGAACCTGTGACGATCAGGCCATATATAGGGTGAAAGTGATCGTTTATGTTGATCCTTTTTACGCTGCATCGTTGTTTGTTGGTTGAGCGTTTGTAACAGGTGGAAAGTTAGTGATCTTTTTTTCCTCCTTCTTTTTTTTTTTTTTTTTTTTTTTGCGTTTTTTTTTGTTGGAAAGTTAGTGATCTTTTTTTCCTCCTTCTTTTTTTTTTTTTTTTTTTTTTTGCGTTTTTTTTTGTTGGAAAGTTAGTGATCTTTTTTTCCTCCTTCTTTTTTTTTTTTTTTTTTTTTTTGCGTTTTTTTTTGTTGGAAAGTTAGTGATCTTTTTTTCCTCCTTCTTTTTTTTTTTTTTTTTTTTTTTGCGTTTTTTTTTGTTGGAAAGTTAGTGATCTTTTTTTCCTCCTTCTTTTTTTTTTTTTTTTTTTTTTTGCGTTTTTTTTTGTTGGAAAGTTAGTGATCTTTTTTTCCTCCTTCTTTTTTTTTTTTTTTTTTTTTTTGCGTTTTTTTTTGTTGGAAAGTTAGTGATCTTTTTTTCCTCCTTCTTTTTTTTTTTTTTTTTCCTTTTACAAATGCGTGTTTCTATTTAGAAGTATCAGTTTATTAATTACAAGCATCACGGTTTACTTTTAATTAACACCCCGTAAATAATTCTTCTTAACACACCATTAAAATTCATAATTTCCACCTATCTACAATCGCACAACGATCAAGCTTCCAATTACGAAAACGATACCGATCAAGAAGCTCGCAAACCAAGTGCACGCTATTGCTACCTATAAATACCGATAATTCTTCGACCTAGAATAATATCACAAAACCGACTGCACCTCTTCATTCGCTTTACCGCCCGGTTCTAATTAAATCGATACGATCTTGCTCAGACGAAAAAGCGCCACTCGCTTCCTCGTCGATAAACACACGTGCGCGTTCATCTTACTCTTTCACGAACGCCAATAATCGTTTGCTAATATACGTTACACAATAATTAAGCGTCGAGCCGCGGCAAACCTAACCTCCTTTTCTTCATCGATTCATGGCTTCGTTTTGTTCCTTCGCGTGCAATTAGGCTAATAGGTGAAAATAGAAATCCCCGGCACGATAGAAAACGTGGAACGAAGCTGGTGGAGAATCTAAGGGGCAGTGAGTCTCTCTTTCTCTCTTTCTCTCTTTTCGAACGAAACACCATGGAAGGGGGGTTGGAAACGCGGGGGCTCGAAGTGGATGGAGCAAGAGGCGGACGAAAGAGGGAAGTTTTTTATGTTTTTTTGTTTTTTCTTTGCTTTTTTTTTTTTTTTCTTTTTTTTTCGTTGGTGTCGGCTCCGCTCGCAGAGTCGTTGCTCGCGGCGGCCGCGTCAATTTGTCGAAATTCGTTCCGATTCGTTTTATGTCTGCCACGCCGCGAGACGCGACCCGCTACCATGCGTACACAATGCCTCTGCCCATAGTGCTACCACGTATCCCGTTCCCTCTCTGAACCGTTTCGTCGACGATTCGTCTCGAGACCTCTCGAGGACGCGTAAAAATTCGTTCATCTCTGTTTCGATTGTAAGAGGGAGCGAATGGGATACCGTTTTCGTGGCCGTTGCCTTCTTTTCTTTTTTTTTCCTATCCTCTCGCGTCCGCATCACCGAGAAATTGTTCGTTTCCCGCTGGGAATTGTTTGGCGATTAGAGCTCAGTAATTGAGCGATTAAGGCTGTTTGTTCGTTGTCAGGGTTTTCGGGAGAAATGCGGGTTCGTTGTATGGAACGGGGAAATTCATCGTTAACGGCGTTCCACGAAGTTTGGTTGGGCTCGTTCGATGTTGAATCCTAAAAGCGTATTTGTTAATGTGAAAAGATACAGAGTATGAAAAATATTTGCACATTGCTGTATTCATTTTTGTGTTTACGTGGATACTGATTAGTGAAATTCAACTTTATTCAATCTTCTTTACTTCTTCAATCTTCTTTACTTCTTCAATCTTTTAATTAACCATATCTTACTTCGCCGGTTAAAACATGTTGCAATGATTAAAGTAAGTGGTAATTGGTGCAACTTCATGTAGAAAATTCGACGATAGCAGTCGCTTAATGAATTATTTAACTCAGGATGCTTGAAATTTTTTCAACAGGATGTTCAAAACTTACCTGTGAGATAGAAAAGAATTGTAAAAAAAAAAAAAAAAAAAAATTCAAAAATCAATCGTCAAAACTGAATATTTTGCATTAAAAGTCACCGTCAAGAAACGACAGTATCCACAGGATGACCTGACGTACGCGAAAGAAATTCCGCAAAGCCTCGCTTTGTCCATTCATTACGCTAAGCGTTAAAAAAAATATTAATAACCCTTCGTTCCCTTAAGCCCGGTTTCGCAATCAAGAACATTGTAGATCGTCGGATCGGCATTAATCGTGACGCGTGTTTTTTCTAAAACACTCGAGGTGTACGCACTTTAAATCACGAGCGTAGTCCCTACCGGTTGCAATGCGTGGTTGCACCAGCATCGACTAATCTTATCTTATCCGGTGATCCTCCTAATGCCGCGGTAACCGTGCTCGTTTTGCAGCACGCTCGAGAACACCGTGAAAATATTCTTCTCGCCCCCGTGGGTAGGAATAAGAGCGTTTAGTATACGCCAGTGGCGGATGGTTACGATCGCGTCGATACACGGACGAGATAATTAACGCGGGGAATAGAAAACACGGCGCGGAATTTTTATGGTACCTCGTCGATCGGACACCTTCGCTAATTGCCAGGTTCATTTTTTTCTTTTTTATCCACTACTTCGGTCGTTGCTCGCGCGACGACGACATTCGTTCCCTCGCGGAGCAATTACTCAATTAGAAAAGCGTCGCCGTCGGAAGAAAAATATCGCCGCCGGTGGCGAAAAAACGACACCGTGAATCGTTTACCGCGAACGAGCGTGTAAACGTCGATGGATTGATCGGAGAACGGCTCGCAAGAACGTTGGCGATCGAGCGCCGTCGGACCGCGAAAGGGTTCACCTTACGACGCGAACACGAGCCGTGAAAGGTCTCCGATTTTCGGTGGAATCGTCTTCACGCTGAATTTTACTTCTTTTGGCAACGGTTAAACAGGTTAATCGAACCTCGCGCTGGTTTCGGACACGCTCAGATAAGAAAGGGGAACATCGTTTGATTTTAAGGTGTAATCGCTACATTTTATCTTTTTTTTTTTTTTTTTTTCTGCTACCGTGTATATTCTAGTTGATGTTCAATTAATTTCTTTCACGGTGTTGTACGACTGTGGCAAGTTGTTTCGAATTATATTATACACAAGGTAATTACTGAAGTTCATTACACATAGTTTATTACACCGGTATCTCGAATGCAAATAATTCAGGCGATAAGAAAAGGATGACATCCTGTAATACTTGTTACTTTATCACACTTTGAAAGGTTTAAGGTTCACAAATGGCAGGTAGAATTGTACCGGCAAGGGCGACACGATTTTATTTAAACACGCGGGTCTCGCTTTCACCATTTCACTGTTGTTTTCACGATTTTTTATCCAAGCATCTTGGCCCCTGTTGTCTTCGATCGGGTTCTAATCAACGATATCGTTCACCGATCATCTGATTAATTAATTTCATACCGAACCTCGGTTCTTGCGCTCTTTTTTTTTTTGTCAGCGGAGACTGGATAAAATAAAGATTGAGAAAATAAATTGCTAAATAAATCGCTAAATAAATCGCTAAATAAATGATTAAATAAATCCCAACGATTCGCCACGAAATTAATTAATACTTGCAGTTGGATTTGCGAAACGTATTTGCTCGGCGCGATTCAATCGAATCGTCTGATTAACGACCTTTATCTTACCATGGTTTTCTCTTTTGTTCCAGACACCCCCTGTTCCCGCTGCTCGCATTGATCTTCGAGAAATGCGAGCTGGCAACGTGTACGCCACGTGAACCAGGTGTCGCGGGTGGTGACGTGTGCTCGTCAGAGAGCTTCAACGAGGACATCGCTGTCTTCTCCAAACAGGTAAGCGTCTTTGATATTTTGGTCGTGCGCGCGATGTCTTATCTTCGACTGGCGATAGGTTAGGGTTAAAGTTTGCTACGCGTTCAAAAGTTCGTTCGGTTCATATTTATTTCGTTGAACTTTGGATGAAATACGATAATACGGTAATACCGTTCGCACTTCGTACACTCGCAATAAAATAATTTAACCGTATTAACGACTCGTGCTATTAGCATAGAAATTGACAAACAAATTTAGATCGACGAAGAATAAAAATCGGAACGGTTGTATGGAATAAAAGTTCGTTTCGTTGATATTCTAAGATTATAAATCGATGAACCGAAACAGACCAAACACGATTGCTCCAAAAGAAACTCTCACCCTCCCTGTAATTCGAAAACCAGAAAGGGGAACCTTAGAATCCCCCAATTTTCCCAATTCCCCCAATTCCGGCGAACAACGATGTCGCTTAGAAGCTTCGTGAGAGAATGCTCGAAAGTAACCTCTCCTACGTCGAAGAGCGAGAAAGAGGGAAGAATTTCGAGCCGCTCCAAATGAGTCACGACTCTCTCGACGCGTCCTTTCCGGCGTCGAAATAGCGTTGCGAGGCAATGGATGGCAACCCGTGGATGTTTAGGGTCCAAAGGAGCTGGCTCTCGACGTTGGGACTTATTTTTAGGAATTCCAGAGAGCCAGCCCAACGACGAGTATCGGACGAAATGATCGTTCAGGGCCGTGTTCCCCGAGCGACGCGGCTAACCAACCGGAAGAAGACTCGTATTCGCGTTGTTGTTCGCGCGGCGGTCCCCTTTCTTCTGCTTTACTTTCTTCGTTGCACC
The DNA here is from genome assembly GCA_019453375.1 of Ctenoplectra terminalis. Taxonomy (NCBI): domain Eukaryota; kingdom Metazoa; phylum Arthropoda; class Insecta; order Hymenoptera; family Apidae; genus Ctenoplectra; species Ctenoplectra terminalis. Next base: position 66,035 of record SMSQ01026238.1, read on the forward strand.
ATTCTCTTCTCTCCGTTCTGTCTTCGTCGAGCATCTCACTCTGGTAACTCACCTGAGGCGAGTCCTGCCAAGGACACACGCGTAGGTAACCGGAGAACCTATACGCGAAACGATTCGGGCCTTTTAAAAACACACCGTTTCGCCATCTACGTTCCTGGGTCCGACCGACGAAGAAAGGTGCGCGTAGATCGGTCTGAGAGCACGTTCAGGTATACATCCGTGACCGTGTCTCTCTGTATACCTTCTGGGAAGTCGATAGATTTGTCGTTTCGAATAAATTATCGATTTTCTTCCCGCAGCTCCAGGGAAAAGGGGTTAGAACGGAATGGAACCGTGTATGTTTCTCATAGGAATGATAGAACGGTTTCGCAAAAGACGAGGGAACAGCCAGGGATATTTGTTGGTGGAAACAAAGCGGAGGCGATTAAGTCGAGCCGACAGTACGGACGATAAAAATGTTGCCTTGGTGGTTCTTTGCGCGTTTAGTCGATGCAAACGAATGCAGCACATTTAGATTGAGGGATATCGGCGCCTATGTATATCGTAGAGCTAGATAGCCACGCCGTTCGTGGGTTATCTTTGCATAAAATTGCACTTCTACCTTCGACCAAACGCTCCTCCGTTTCTCTTGTCTGGCTCAAGCGCTAATTATTCGGAACGACCAACGGGAATAAGTCGGTCGAAATGTTCGAAAGTCTTCGAAGGGCTGGGTGGGTTCCATCGGGTGCGTTTCGATCGTCGAAAAATCAGCCATGGATCGTAATATCTAAATATAGAGCGTCGGTAACACGGTAGCGACCGGCTCGGGCTATGCCACGACGAGATAACGATAAGAGTTAAGCCTCGTCGCAAGGTGGGACAAGGTGTGAGCTGGCTCTCGCGTTAATTCGATGCTGGCATCATAGGTTCGCTGCGAGTACGTGATTTAAAAACAAATTTTTCTTTTACGAGACAAGTATCATGTTTATGCGCGGGATTTGTTTCGTAGATGATTCGTCGTTGATTCTTTGGATTTATTATTTTTAAAAGAAGATTGCTCGAATCGTAGCTTTTATGCAAACAAGTTCGTTTGTCCTTAAGAAACGTGTTAAACTTTAATCCACAATTTTCAATGCCAACTAGCACCGATATAAATTATTATTAAACAGAAAATATAATACGAAACGTCTCGAGTGCCACGATTTTACCAACTCTTCCATATATTATTTTTTCGTAAATATCTCTTTCGTTGCGTCCGATTTATAATTTTTTTTTTTTTTTTTTTTTCGTTCACACACCTCCGCAGGTAAAACTCATTCGTCGTTAAAGGATTAAAAACCGAGTTTATCAAAGTTCCCATTCTTCTATTCTCGGTCGTCCAGTATTCTCGTTAAATCGTTCTCTCGTTCGGCCGTCCTATTATTTATCCGCGGCATGTCGACATTATGCCGAGCGAGACAACCGCGCGTACTCACGGAGAGTCCGTTAGCATTGCGAAATTGACATGACATTTGCATCTTAATAAGGCGCATAGGATCACGCGGTGGGAAGCGGGACGCGAGGAGAGCAAAGAAGAAAGTGGAAAAAAATTGAAAGAAGGATACCCGAAGGCTCTCCGTAGCGTTTCTCCGCTTCTCGTACGCTTCTCGTACGCGTATCGCGGCCGAACCGCGCGTAGTAAATTGCACGACCGTTTCCCTTCCTTTCCTCGCCGATCCGCCGCAAACGTATCTCGTCGACGTTTCTTTTACCCGCGAACCTCGTAATTCAGCCGCGCTATCGACGCAATTAATTTCCCTTTCTGCCCGCTGGGAAGCGAGAACGTCGCGAAGGCGACAGTTCGCTCGTTGTCCCTCGCGCGTATCTTCCCGGTGGAGATGAAGAAGATTGCAGGGGGAGCCGCGAAAAGTTTCGAAACGAGGAAGTGGTGTCGCAGTGATGCGCTCGCCCGTAGGACGTGTCCCGCTAATTCAGAGATTACGCGCCGTCCCCACGAGCGGATAAACAAATTGTCGAGGGGGACAGCCGGTTACCCTGTCGCACGATCGTGTTCCCCTCTGGCCATTCTTTCCAGGACAGATAATGAATTTTGATATCGAGTCAGCACCAGGCGTTATGAAATTTTCTGTACATTTGTCTTCGAGTTTTTCTCTTTCCCGTTCTTACCCGCGAGCAAGTACACGGTGCTAAATTCATTTTGCCAGTCCACTGTCGTCGACGCACAGATTACACCGGCGATTATAGGCAAATCCATGCCGCCTCGCCCACTCGTTCTTTGCTTCCCATCGATCTGTCGTCACCGATGTCTAGAGAGGTCGTTCTATAATGGTAGAAAGGTAAAGGGGACAAGGGGGTGCTTGTGTACACGCACACCGGCGGTACACGTGAAAAGATAAGCAGGTGACAATCCTCTTGCGGCGGTTTTCGAGGCGTGTCGTTGGAGCCCTTTTACACCCCGTCGATACTTGGACGGAGATATAGTAGGGCCGGTGCGCGCGACAAAAGGGCCGCGTACACGGGATTACTCGTCCGCGTTTCATTTTCGTTGCGTGCGCGGCATAAGCGGGCGCATGCGCGATGGCCGGTTTGCCGCGACAAGCGCATGCGCAGTCTCAGTCGCGGCACGGCCACCACCGCTGCCGAGTCGTGAGAAGCGACGAACCGTAGCGAGAGCGGTGCTCTTTGGAGGGGGCAGAGAAGGGGTGCTCCGCAGCCGGTGGAGAGCGCTGCTCATTTTCTGCCATTGTAAATTGATCTATTCAATGGGGCCCGGCATTATCCCGTGCGGTCCACGCATCGTGCGTGCCCTATGGGGCCTCGATACATTCCACGTGCAACCAGCCCCGTCTCGGCGCGCTCCCTTTTTGCGCGTTGCCTTCGAGCTTCGGCTTTGGCCTCTCTCTCTGGCTGCCTGCGACGTAGCAACGCGCACCGCAGGAAAGCGTCCCGCTGAGCCACGTTACGCGCATTGTTGTGCCCTTTTTTTACCAGATGGATCGGCCGTCCCAGTTTTCGTGCCCACCGTGGGCGCTCCTCTGCGAAAATTTCGCTTTCGTCGGCGTCCCGTTGCGCCGCGTTGCGCTTCCCTGCGCCCAAATTAATCGCTCGTCCAAGGGAGCATCGATGCTCCTTTGTGGCGACCGAGAAACTTTGTTCGACGAGACTTCAACGTTGGCCCTCTCGCGGCAATGCCAAAGCGGATTTACCCGCGCGGCCGCTCGCGCTGACGCAAGCTAAGGCACGAGGTAATCGTGCCACCTGAAACGCGTAGGTCGGCTTTCGGACCGCCAAAACGGTGCTCACCAGTGCGGAACGTGGGCGTGCGGAGGGCCATCGCGATGGCAGGCCGATGGAACCGCGCGAGGCCAGCTCGTAAAGACACACAGAGAAAGGAGACGAGCGGGAAACGCCGGACAAGGACCCGTTGGGATTTATTGGTGCAATTAGAATGCACCTCCGGGGGCATTAAACCCTTGTAAAACGTTGGCCCCCGCACTCTGACGGCCTGACTAATGCGACCACGAGACAGGCACGTCCTCCGCGCACGCTACCTGCTTTCCCACCTCCAAGGTGTGGACACCGTTGCCTATGAATTTATGCACTTGCCTTTTTTTTTTTTCTCGACCAACGAAAGCGTTGCGGGCAACTGAAATCTTCGTATCGGTTCGTTGCAGAATTTGAAACTTCGCTTCGTTCGTTCAAGCGAGACGCGAACGCGCCAAAAAATGATTACGCGTATAATTTTTAACGAATCGTGTTTAGATAACGAGAACTTCGACGTAGATTATTCGAGATGCTTTCTTTTTCGTGCTCGGTCGCTGGAGAGAGTGTAAACAAGCTCAAAGTCAGATTATCATAATCGCGATAACGACACCCGCGACGTCTCTTTTGTCGTGTGGCCAGAGGCGTGATCGCCGCTTCCACGATCGATGTATCGACTTATCTATGCTACCAGTTTTTCCATGCGAAACCTTGCTCGTTCGTTCGACCATTATCGCGCGATTTCACGAATCTCTCTCTCTCTCTCTCTCTCTCTCTCTTTTTCTCTCTGTGTAACGGAAAAATTTAATAGACTCGCGCTTTATTGCCCATTTTATTGGTCGCTTATAAAACGATGCAATTAAACGCGATTACACAGAATTCCAGAGCGTTGAACGATCCCAGGTTGCGTTGCCGGCTTATCGATGCTTTGTGAACGGCGCGCCGATCGATTCCGAGCTAATTAACGAAACGAAGCTCGCGCGAGGAAGCTGTAAGGTCGTTCGGTCTCTCGAGCTTATCCCCTGTTGCGAGCCCTCTCATTGGACCGGTTTTCGTGACGTTGTTCCACGTTGTCGTCGACGAATTGTTCCTTCTGTTCGAGCCTCCAACGATTTCCTAACGCTCGTCCATATGTTCTAGTCTCACCTGGCCTTCCCTTGGTAATCGTTTAATCGTTATCTTTCTGCTCGAGGACAAGCTTTCGTCGCTGTCGATCGATTATGCTATGATTCATTTTAAATGGACTATGTTGAACGGTGTTAATTTTTTTTATTATTCAACAGTTACACCGATCAAGGTGAATTTCATTTTTGCTCGTTCTTTGGATCGTTGAAACTATTATCCGGTAGAAAAACGTAAACGGTTGTACGGAACAGTGTTACAAACGCAGCCGCGTTGTCTCTTTCACCATGGCAATTAACAAACCGTTGCTTCCGCTAAGAAAATTTCCTTTTACGATCCTTTCCATCTCGCTCGTCGGATTAACTCCAACTTCTTGTACGATTTTCGCGCGTTCGCCAGGTTCGACAACTTTCCTCGACTTTTTTTCTTTTTTTTTTTTCTTTTTTTTTTACGATCGTCAGGTCATACGAGAAGGGGTACCGACGAAGTCAAGGTCTCCGGGGAAAGTTAACGAGCGTCAAAGTTTACGCTCGTGTCTCCCGGAAAAAGTCCGGGAGTATATACCCCCTTCGTTGAAAAGGTTCGACAGGCCGTTCTTCGCGTATTGTTTTACTACGTCGACGTGCCTTTTGCCAGGACACTTTGGAGGAAAGTGCGCCCGTCGCTATTTCCATGGGACGAGCCGAGCGTGGAATGGAAGGTGTCGTAAAGTTTACGCAGGATGCAATTCGTTTTACTGCGCGAAGACACCCGGAGACAATTGCCCTCAGACCCTGAGGACTCTTCTTGTACCTCGGAGGACCCTTTTATTTTGATTTCTCGTCGATTCTTGGCGAGACTTACAAATGGCCCGACAAATCGTTACATAATTCGTGTCGTCCGCGCGAACCGTTCCTCCCGGCTGAAACGAAGGCCTGTGATCGAAAGATGGAAGCTTTTCGGTCGGCTAGGAAGCGATGACCTAGGAGGCAGAAGCAACAGCCACGCGGAGGAGCAGCTGCTTCGTATATCTCTCGACAGGATCGTCGCACACCACGAACGGCTACGTGCATACGACGCTGTCCTAAACAGACGTGCCGGAACGAGAGCATTCTCTAAATATTATCGCACAATATTTTTATCTCGGGCTCGATGGAGAAGCTGTATAGATATATACGAGTTTGAGCCCGCGGAATTTCTCTCCGATCTATCGGTATTTATTATTTTTCTCCGCGAGGCTGTTCATCCTTCTGCTCCGGAGGGAAGAAAAAAATGTTGTAGATATCGTTCTTATTTTTACGCTACCTGGATTCGATTGAAATTTTTACGATGTCTTGGAGGGAACGTGCCACGTCAAGGGTGACGACGTCGAGGGGAAGACGTATTTTAGTTTCATTCACGAAACGACGTGCGATAAATATGGACGATCTCGGATATTTAATGGCGAACAGTGTCACATTAATAGCACTCGTATTGCTTTATACATATGCATGGGCTCAATTAGCTGTCACTCGCAGCTCCCCTGTCTCTAATCAGCACGATACGGTCGTTTCGATGACTCGTAACGGAACGTGCGAATTTTCGTGTACATTTTACTTATCCTCGCACCAAAACTGTTACACTACTCTTAATACTTTTGGTATTTTATCTATTATTTAAAAAAAAAACATATCGTTCGCTGTGATCAGAATTGGCGATAAGGTATAAAATTCAAGAGTATTCGAAAGGAACAAAAGGAGGATGAAACTGCTTACAATTTGTAATCGACGTGGCTACCTGAGAGGCGACCTAAGCGCCGCTCAGGGATCGTCTAAAAAGCACGATGACAGGACCCTGCAAGAACTAGTTCCCCCCTACGAAGAGTTGACAGTATTTTTGTGCAGAGTACGAGACGCCTTCATTATCCATACACCCGATGCGAGAGGAACTCCCATTCAGAATTCAGACTCATGAATACGCGCCTCAGACCCGTTCCCAGATTTCTCGCGGTCGCGTTTCGGAGTTGCTCGATCGTCGACCGGTAATTCGATTTTTGCGTTCGACCCGTTTTTCAGCGCGGATCCCCCCCCCCCCTGTCAGTCACCAGGGTTGCTTTGAATATTTTAATCGTTAGGGGTATGCGATGCTTCATCCAAAGTTCAACAAACTAAAGACACGGTTTTTATAAAGTGCTGTTACACGACAAGTATGGAACGATGCAAAAGTAAGGGATTAAAAAATTTTAATCGATTTTCTCATAATTTACATATCACTAAACACCATAGAACTCTTCAACTATATTTTATAACAAGACGTTTATGTTCGTTGCGTTACTTTTGTGTCGCTCCATGTTCAAAGAATCAAGGTTGATTCTTCCACGCTGTAAATCAAATTTATCAACCATCGTTCCCCAAGGGAATCGGAGAAACGGATTGTAAAACTCCGCCGAGCATCCCTTAAATACTGATCGGTGAAACAATATCGGGAACCGTAGGAAAACGCGAGAAGAATGTTAACGATATTCATCCCGCGGTCGGGAACGAGCGTTCTAATCAGATGGCGCGGTTCGGTGTTGGGTGAGCATAATCTGGCGCGGTTCACCGGTGGATTCCACGAGATTAACCAGTAGTTCCATCGAGATTTGTCGTCCGTCTCGTTTTTTCCCCTAGGTCCGAGCCAATTAAGAGCGGACCGAGCATCGAGAGTCTCCGGGCATCGTTCTCCCCGTGCGTTTTGTTTCCATTCTGATCGGCACTACGCGGCGCCATGAAAATGCTTGAGAATCCTCGGTTCTCTTCTTCGTTCCTCTACTCTTCTCTGTTTCCCTCTGTCCCGTCCTCTCGCGTCTTCCATCGCGTTCACCAACGCGTTTCCGTTTCTATATGTACGAATTGAACAGTGGGGGTCCAATTAAGAGGAAGCACGCGAAGGAAATCGCTTAGGAGAGAGAGACTGGGCTGGAACAGCGAACCATGGGCCGTCGAGGGGCACGGGGATGGAATATAGTGGGAGGGAAGGGGTGTACCAGCTAGTGATTGAACGTGAGCGAGAAAGAGGCCGAACGAGACAGAGGAACGCGTGTGTACGCGTATACGCCGGTCGAGATACGATCGTCCCTATAGTTTTAATACCGCAATTACCACCGGCTCTAATTATTAATCCTCCTTACGTGTGTGTGTGCTCGTGTGTTACAGATCAGACAAGAGAAACCCTACTACATCGCAGATCCGGAGGTGGACTCGCTGGTGAGTATTTCCTTATTCGCAATGTCGCAGGCTTCTGCGAGCCACGAATGATAAAATTACCCCTCTTCAACCCCCCCTCTTTTACTCATCGATCGTTAGTTTCTTTTCTTCTTGTTCTTTCCTTCCGTTTTGTACATTAAACTCGTTTGCGTCTAATCGTTCAGCTTTATCCGACGATCGCGGCCACCCGGCGCGTTCGTTTTCAAGAATGACTATGGAAAAGTCGTCGTCCCCCTTAAGACGGGAAGCGTTTAATTGTCTTTGGAAATTGGAGGGAGCTAGGTTGATAGAAAATCAAACCGGACGAGGCGGCGAAGCTTCCGCGAGTGAAGTAACGAAACTGCTTGTAACTTCGATGTCTGATAATTGAGAAAAGCAGCGTTCGCTCTGAAATTAGAAAATTGCTTCCTTTCGATCAACGTGGAGCGAATTAATTTTTGCTCCAACAGAGACAAAGGTACTTTAGAGAAATTGAATTATTAATCGTCGAGTGGGTTGCGAGAAAGTATCTTCCCAGCCTGAATAGATCATAAATAGTATGCAAAAGTACGAGGGCGATAATTAAAAGGAAACGAAAGGACAAGGTCTCGTTGCTGCGCCTTTGTTTCCTCGTGGCTGGCCGGCAGCCATTCGAATGGCAGACCTTCGAAACACCGGAGGAAGAAATATTTCAAACGACCCTTCGCGTTCTCCGATCGAGATAACGGATAGTGGGCTTTTTAAATAACTCGGGTGTATTCCTTGCCGGACGAGGACGTGCACGCGGCCCACCGATGCTCGGCCCGGCTCAACGTCGACCTGCCATTATGGATTCCTTCTTGTAGACCGTTGTCCTTGCTGATCCTCTGACCATTGATAATTTTTT
>SMSQ01026238.1:75410-85543 GCA_019453375.1 Ctenoplectra terminalis
AAAAAAAAAAAAAAAAAAAAAAAAAAAAAAAATCGAAACAGAACGAAACAGGAAAAAAAAATGGGAGAGAAAAAGTGAACCATGGAAAAATTGTGCACGAGAGAACAAACCGGTGAGGTACACACACGTACATAGTTGCGGATAGCGTGTGCGTGTAGTGTAGTTTCGCAACATTGAAAGCGCTACGTCGAATTATGCATCCGTGACATTAAATAAATGTAGGCACGAACGGTGAGACGCGCGTTTCATCTAAATTTTAAAAGGAAACGAGACTGGACGCTTCGGTGATTTCACAGAGACGCGTTGGAAGGAATTATTGTTACTACGCGTTCTCGAATTTTCTCGGTTTCCATATATAGAATCTCGATTATCCATTGCATTCAAAGAGAACGTACAATTTTGATATTCCGATGAATTATGATCGTAGTTCATTACTCGTGGGATGAAATATCGTAGAAAATGGTTAAATTAGATAGAATCCTCCTGAGCCAAGCAATTTTTTAATTTAATACCCCTCGCGCCAAACGCATCGTTCCTGATTTCTCCGATTCTTCAAGGTTCTAAACACGATATTATTCTCTTCCTCGCCGGTTCCTTCGAAAACTGGTCCCATAAACCCTTCTAACGGCGTGGCAAAAACTTGCGAGTCGAATTCGCTAGAAAATTTACGAACGGTTCACGGAAGCGGAGGGGCGAGGAAAGCCGGAGGCCTCTACGCGGTGGATCGAAAATCGCAATCGTGGATCGGCGTGGCTCGTTCGTTCGTCGGCAGAAGCCGGTGGCGTGGCTTCATTACGTCCGTGGCAAATCGCAATCTACGAGCAATGAGCTTCTATCGTAAAGAACAGGCACGTAACGTCCGCGGTTTTTGCCGTTTCGCGCCCTCTGCTCCTCTTCGCTCTTCGTTCCCCTTCTTTTCTTCCTTTCTCGGGCCCCTTTTTTCTTCTCTCTCTTTTCTCGCCGACACAGGTCCTCTCGTCTCTCGCGTTCTCTATACGCTGGCTCGCGAGATGGCCGTCGATCGACAGAAGCATGCTTTTTGCCGTGATTATTTCGCCGAACGGAAACCGCTTCGGTACGAGCTCTCTCCGATATCGTCTAAGGTTAGGGTACGATGGCCTGTGCGTTGATTGGAAAGGTCGCCTGGAAACGACACGGTGACACGGTCGAGGGAACGGTCACGAAAGGGCTCGAGATGGCAGAAAATTCGACGCAGCTGTGGTGTTCCCCCGGAAAGCTTGGGGAAAGTCGAGAGAAAGAGCCTCGTTTCGGCTTCGGTGTACATAAAGGAAACTGTTGCGCTCTTCGAGTGTTTCCAACCTTTGGTAATCGTTCATTCGAATATTGCGATTTGCGGTTTAATCGGTCGTTCCGGACGGTTCTTTATTTCGGAAAAATTCCTCGAACCTCGCCGGTGAAGCAATTTTGGAACAAAATAATTCTACTCGAAATGGCCGTCTCAATGGTTGTTTCTTCATCCTTGGAGCGCGTAAATAACACGTCAGGATGGGACAAACGATACTTACGATCGTGAGCGAGCGTTTATGTCGAACTGTTCTCTGCGTTTTACCATTCCTTCTACCTTTAACCTTCGGCAACAACATGCAAAACGGGGTCGGCGAGTTGTTCCACACCGGAAGAGGCACGTACAATGGCGGACGAGGTAAAGCGTGTAGCGAGACCGTTCTCTCAATTCACCGAAGGTCAAGGGTTTCCTTCGGGGTTAAAAGCGAGGATCCCCGTTCGCCCTATGCGAATCCTTCGACCGTGGAGAAAGCGTGCTCTCTATTCTTCCACTGGAATTCGTGTTTTACGCTGTGCGTGAGGATCTTATCTGAGGCGTTCCAATGGAACAAAAATATCCGCCGCCACCCTCGAAGTCTCTTTTTAAGCTGTCCCTCCTGCTCCTTTAATTCCATCGAACCTTATCTCTCTTGTCCTCGTGTACTCTTTGTTTCCCTTGTTCTGCGTAATCTGAACGAGTTTCGTGCGACAAATTTTGGTCAATCTTGAGAAGCATCGAGCGTTGTTTCACGATTTAGTTTTCGAGGGATAGAAATTGTTTCACTCTAGAAAAACTTTGCCGAGCTCTCTCTTTGGATTCAAATATTACTCTTCGCGTATTATAACCGGGAATTTGAAGAAAAAAAATTGCAACATCCGATAACTGTTATTAAAAATCTTCGATACGAAGTACCATTTCTTCAACCATTTTTGTGCCAATCTCAAGGAAGCGGATAACTTTTTCACGCCAGAGGTCGAGGTGTCGCGTCGTGGGCGGACGAAACAGTGGCCCAGGCTTCTTCCACGACGTCGTAAACGAAACGACGGAAAGAAAGATGGTCGTGCCACGGTCTCTCGCCGCTTTTAACGCGGAAGAGAGCAGAGCAAGCAGCCCAGCACGCGAGAGTACCATGGAGCCACGACCGAGGGCCTCTGCAGAGAGAAACGGATAGATCTACCCTCGCACACGCGCTTTAATAATACTCCCATTAGCATAAGCGAGAAATGAGCCAATGAGATGCTAATTGCCGCTCTCGCGTTTCGAGAATAATTATTACCACGAGGGTACTTAGCTCTCTCGGACGTTGGCCACCGGTCGACGACGTTCTCGTGCTGCTTGCTTTCTTCCTCGAGACGAGATTCGCAAAGGGACTTTTTACGCGAGCCAGCGTTCTCGTGATCCTGGTAGAGTCTTGATTCTTCTTTTGGGATGGAAACATGTAACGTCAGCGATTTAGAGGTTCCGTATTATTCGGAGGCTGGAAATAGGGCTTTCATTATTGTGCTTTCTGATGACGGTTCTTCTACTTAATAGGGGTACCAATATTATAATAATTATATCGTGATAGAGTTGTCACGAGATGTACGTGTGTACGCGAAAACAGGGTTTAACGTTAATAATAGAAGGTCTGAGAGAACGATCACTTCAAATATCGCATAAATGTTTGTAAAAAGATCGATATTGGTTAAAAGTTTAAGTATAAAATAAGTAGCCCATGATTAGGAGCATTGTAACTTCGAACTGTACCTTAAAGCTTATCGGTAGGGAACGCGTAGAAGAAGACGCTATAAATTATCAAGGAGTCGTTATTTTCTTTCCAATGGATGCATTAGAAACTGTTCAACGATCACGGAGTGTTTTTACCAACGTTGCAGAATGGAAAATTGTCTTGCGTCTATAGGTCGGTCAACATCTGTGATGTTTCGGAGAGCAAGGTACACAAAGAAGCTAATTACAAGGCGGGAAAAACGTGTATCGTTGAATGGAAGTTACATAAAAAAAAACGAGACGAAGCGCAGCGTTGATGATTAATGGGTAAATGGAGGAATTGCTCGCGAATAACGTGTAATATCTTGTAAATAGAGAAATAAGAAGATTGACTAACCATCGAGGAAAAAAATTGCGCGTGTTAATAAGAATTAAAGATCCTGTGTGCTGTGCAAATACAAACATCCATTTTCTTTGTTGTATTTCGCCTGTTTTAACGCAACACACATTTTTATTTGCTCTTCTATAATTCTTGTTTTCAACGTTACGTTTCTCGAAGCATGCTTCACCTAATATTCTTTTTTCTGCCATCATCTATTTTATGAAGCGTTCCCTATTAGTTACTTCCATGCGCGTAATCCATCTATCGGAAAATTGACATTTTTTACCAATAGCCAGATATAACGTCGAGCAGAGCAAGAGACCCGTGGGACTATCGCGTGAAATCGCGAAGATTGAGGAAACGAAAGTCGATTAGCGAGGCGATCTCGGTGCACGATTAATAAGAAGTCGTTTGAAGTTCGTGTACACCTCGATGGAATCGATGCGTGAAGAAAGGGCGCGTAATGGCGCGGAAATGAAGGCGGCGATTTTCGATCGGAACGCATTAAATATGCCTGGAATTATTCCTCGACACGTCGAACGAGAATCGATGATTTCCGGCGGGGATCTTTTATTCATGCGTGCCCTCGAACACCGGCATCGTCTATCAATTAGTTACACGCCGTCCCGATCGAATATTTATTAATTGACTTTTCATTCAGCGGAGCTCGATCAAAGTTGCACGCAAAACTTCCGGATGCGGGTCGAGTCGCCATTTTTGTTACCGAGTTCTTCTTAAGTCTTCTTGCGGCGAAGTTTAGCAGGGTTAGGTTCCATAGTTTTATCCGTACGATTTTATTTGAACAGACTCGACTTTATAAATGCGCAACAGAGCGTTGCATTGAAAAATAGCTTGGAAAATGAAGGGAGATCGAAGTTAACAACTGGTTGAAGTTTCTTGAAATATATCGGTCATTTTCATGTTAATTGATGGAAGTTGGAAACAAGTTCGAGTAAGTTACGTGTTCATAAGGATTTCTTTTTTTTTTCTAACTCGCAACTTTGCCTATTAATAACAAGACAGGCTTAAGGAGTGATCATTTTGCCGGTGAATATTAATAAACTGTCTCCAAACCAGTCTGCGCTCGTTCTCTCGCAATCTTTCCTTATTACCTTTTTCACACCATCGAGAACATTATAGACAAACTTAATTCACGACTTCCAGATATCTTATATAATCTCTCAAAAGTTATTCCAAATTCGACAGATTTCTTCTGAAAAGGATAAAGAGGAAAAAAAAATGGAGCAATTAATTCATTTATTTACCCCTTTTTCCTGCCTCCATTATAGGGGTAGCGGGACGAAGGCCGAAAAAGAAAGGTCAGCCGAGGAAACATTAGAAGCTTCATTTTCACCGGCGAGTAAAGCTATACCCTCTCGTTTTGTTTCGTATCTGCTCCATTTCCATGAATAAACTGTGCGCTCTGGACACGCCGGCGACGCCACGGTCGGAGCGGTTGCAACCTTGCGTCGAAGCGAGCCCAATAAAAGCGACAAAACGCGCTCTTGCTCTCGAAGAGCCGGTACAAGAAGAGGAGCGGCACGGTAACGGTACCCTGGAAGCCAAGGATACCCGAAGCTGTGCCGCAAGGATCAGGAGAACGAAACCTTTCCGTCTCTTTTTCATTGGCCGCTCGATGGCTGCACGCGCGTGTCGCATCTAGTGCGCGATCGTCGCGAGTATCTCCATTTTTTTACCCTTTTTTCATAAATTATCCAAGGATGCAGGCAATTTCGTTGCAATTTCTTGCGACTTTGTTGGTGGAAAGTATATATTTTGAAAATTGTTTTATTTTTTCTCCGTGATTCGATCGTCGCGAGTTTCGCTATTTTTCTTCTTTCTTTTTCTTGAATTATTCAAAGATGTCGTTGGTAAAAATAAGATATTTTTAAAATCATTCGATCGTGTCATTGATTTTGTCCGTTTCTGCGTTTCTTAAGGCCCGTCTTCTGAAAGTCAGGGGTTGATCGATCCGGATGAACGGTGATTTACGTGCTCGATCGCGTGCCCAGATGCTCCGTGGATCTAATGAGCGACGCTCGTAACGAGCTACGTGACAGAACGGTGGTTACGCGGTCAGATGCGCAGCTTGTTACTTGAACGAGGTTCTGTGCGAATAATTGCCCGTCTTGGAGTCAACGATGCCAGATCTGTCTGCGTGTTCGAATGCAGGATTGAAAAATTGAACGGGTACATGGAATTTTCGTGTCTGGGGACGATTTTGATCAGAATGAAGTAGAGGGTTGTTTATCGAGTTTCTTTTTATCGTATAAGAATAGCAATTCATTCAGTAATTGAACAATCCCTCGTTAACATTGTTGCCTCACGCGTTAAAGTATCCTTTTTATAAAAATCCAACTTTTTCTTACAAATTTCCTCATTATCGATACTAAAATAAATTCCAACCTCTTTATTTACTCAATACTTACATTGCCTAATCCTGAGACTCAAATATGATTTTACATCTCGTATCTACCCACAATTCTTCCTCTTTTCTTGAAAAAAAAAAAAAAAGACAAACGTCTCTTTCAGTGTTTCACGGTAATCTGAAAAACAAGATGGAATCTTTGTTCTATTTTTAAATATAGACCATAGCGATCTAGAATTTCGTCAAAAAACTCCACACTGTTCCAAACAGTTTCTCGACGATTTTAAACGCTTTCGGAACAGCTAGTCGCCCGCACCGAAACTCTTTACGCCCACGCCACTGTCGTTCAGCCGGCGATGCTCCGCTCCGTTCGTGCGTCGTCCGGTTTCTTTTGGAGCTCGGTTCGCGAATTAGAAATAAAAAGCTGTCCGCGAGCTCGTAGGAGGTGTGCCTCGCGGAGACTCTGTTGGACGAGTCGAGAGAAAAAGAAGCGTTCTCCGAGGGGCAGGGTACAGGGAAGCATGTGTAAAGTATAACGTAACAGAGAGACTGGTGAACGTTGCCACGCTGGTGGTCCATTATACCGGTCTTCTTGGCGACGAGGACCAGGCTTTCTCACAACTTTGTGACGCAAGATTGCCCTCTTCTAAATTATCCCAACATTTGCTCCTCGATGGCTGACAATTTTTGGTGCGCGCAAATTCGTTGATATTTTTAATCTTCATTTTTTTTTTTTCTTTTTTTTTTTCCTATCGTTGTACATTAATTTGAGTAGCGCGTAATGGAGGATGGAAGATGATCTAGACCGCAGAGTGTTCGCGGCCATTTGTAGGTTTAGATATGTCCGGTGTTATAGCGCGCGAAAGATACTTCATAAAGCTGCAAGATTTATTGGATCATTCGTTTGCTCATTAATGGAGTGGCGCGTTAAACGTGGAAACGCGAGGGGAAAATAAAGTCGTAGAAAATTATTACAAACTCCCGATGCTATCGCTGAAGCACGGTATTATTATGGAGAGGAGAAGCGTTGAGGAGCAATGGACAATTGAGACAACAGAAAACTGGCAAGATAAAGCGTAATAGCAGTCATTAGAAGACTTCCTATAAAACAATTTGATAGGTGGTTTGATAAAAAAAAAAAAAGAAAAAAAAGAAAAGGAAAAATGTACAGATGACAGAACCACTTTGCGGAACCATTTAACCATACTTACGCTTATCACGAGCACCTTTAAATATATCTTACGCGTTATTAACGGAAATCTTCTTATTTTACAATCTTCGAGCTATTCCGTAGTCATCAAACGAACTGGTAATATCATCGAACGGAAATATCTGAACATGAAACTATATTCTCTGCGACTGTGACGATAAACTTTTGGTCGATCGTGGACACTTCGGCTCGATAATAACAGATAAGCTAGCTGGCCGATTCGCAGTGTTTCAGCATGCGTTGTTTACCTTCGCACAGGTGACGTTGAAAAATAGGTTCGCGAGGAACGATCGACGCCTGTTGCGAATCGCACTGAAAAATGCATCAGGAATTCCACGGCCTCGATCGTATGCAAATGTACGCGTTTTACTTTCGAGAACGACGCCAGGGGTCGACGCTCGTAGTCGAAGCATTCGGCTAACGCGATTTTTACGGTGTCTTTGCGTAATTGAATTTTTTTCGATCGAGAAGAAAAAAGAAAAGAAAAAAAAATTGATCGGATGTAACGAAAAATTAGTGAAAAATTTCTGAAAAATATTTCAACGACGACATCGAAGATATCGCTATGATGAAACTGCGATGACCGAAACAAATTTAGAATATTATTTTAAGCTCGAAAACTCAACTCCAACACTTTTATCGGCAACACGAGAGATATATTTTCGCTTGGTAACATATTTCAAAAATTGGATCCTCCTAGGTCCCGGTCTCGACACCTCGTTAAGACACTAATGCTCCCGAAAAATATTCGGAAAAACGCAGGTGCCCGTGGCACAGGGAGCACGCGTGCTCGTTACACGTATTCTCGGTGGGTTATCGTAAATCAAACGCCGATTAACGTAATTGCCGGCTCGGACAGGCGCGCGTTCGCCCCAGCCGTATCTCTACGGTCTAATCTGTACGAATGGGAAATTGAAAATTTGCGGAATCGATGAAAAAACTACACCTACCGTCGGCTTCCTGTTGACCGCCGAATAAATTTCCATTTCAGACCTCTTGATTCAGTTTTTGTTCCGTTCGATCCGCCAAATACGGCGGCGAATTGAAACAAGCGGTGTCTCGCGATGATTTAAGGAAGAATAAGGAACGCGTCGTGCAAGAGCGTTAAAACGATATTCGACGAAGAGTTCTGTTGGTTATCGCAATACTGCACCGTTTAAAAGATTTATCGCAGAAGAGTTCACAATTTGACTTTCATAGATACAAATCGTCGATCCGTTGGTTAGGTGGAAGATTTATGTATATGCAAGGATATTCATCATTTCAAAGAGTTACTCGTGTAGCGTGGATTAAGCATTCGGTGGAAATGCATTGTTATTCAAAAACAATTAAACGTTCATTTATTCCATTAGAACGAGGAATCTCATAAAACCCATTCATAAAGGAACAGTCTCAAGATACTAAATATGGAACAGCTCGTGTTCTTATCTTCGTATTTCATGGTCGTTGAATTATCTTATTTTTAGGGCTCGTTACCTTGGATTCCTTTAGAGAATTATTGTAAAGTACTCGTCGGAACTAATAGTCATCCATTTTCTAAAGATTTAAAAGAACGGCGCGAAAATTCATTCGCGAATATCAAACTAAAAAAAAAAAAAGATTTATTATAAAAATGGCTGAACCAAATAAAATACGGAGCTCGATGCGTTTACCTACATTTCTCGAAAGAGTCTCAAGAAACGTCACAAAAATTAATTCATGAATGGTAACCACCGATTTTACTCCCCGACAAATTGTTCGTTAGCAGACGCGCCGAACCAGACGAACACAAAGCTCGAAGCCTAACCCCAGGGCACTGGCACGACGGTCGCGCGAGTAACGAAGTATTAAGATGATAGTGCGTCCTGGCACGGGCCATCAAAACGGCGGACTACCGTCTTAATAGCCAGAGATTTATAGTCCCGACGAGTCGACGGAACGTCACAGCCGTAGGAGAAAGAGATGCCTAGCCCGCCGTAACCTAACCCAACCCCAAGTCCTGGCACAGAAAGAACGACCGCGAGGTGTAGGTATATATATATATAGGGACACGACTGGGAAGAAACACGAGGAGATCCATGGAGGACGGGGAAAGGTCTCTCTTGCCACCGCGAAAGAGCCAGCCGAAAGACAGGAGGACAGAAGAGACGAGGAAAAAGGAGAAAATTAAGGAAAGGGAGGAAAGAAGTTATCGTCTAGCCTGGGTGGTCCACGAAGAAAGAAAGAGGAAAGGGAAGAAAACGATTCTTTTCGAAAAGGAAGCGAACAATTAAAGAATTCTGACTTTGGATGCGAAACTTTGGTAATTGACAGAGGAACTGCACCGAAGTCCGACACTCGACTTATTTTTTTTCTTATCAAATTCGAAAATGTTAAAAAGTTACACCTGCTTGGAAGAAATATTACTCGGTGGTCTGACTTCGACTTCTGTTTGAACTATCAAAACTTTTCCATATAAAATGGCTTGTTCTGATAGACGTGCGTATTTTTTTTTTTTTTTATAAACCGCTTCGAAAAATTTATCTTTTATTTCTACGATGGTCTATTAAGATAATA
This sequence comes from Ctenoplectra terminalis, assembly GCA_019453375.1. Lineage (NCBI taxonomy): Eukaryota > Metazoa > Arthropoda > Insecta > Hymenoptera > Apidae > Ctenoplectra > Ctenoplectra terminalis. Next base: position 84,898 of record SMSQ01026238.1, read on the forward strand.
CCTTCTATTGATCCACCCTCTGCACAATCATTCAAAGCTGGTGATTCTAGGGTTAAATTTTCTATTGAAACAATTTGGTATTGTTTCCGAATGATATCGAGGATCGAATAGGTAAATCTTTCGACAAAAAATTTCGTTCCTCCAGCGTAGGATCGGCGAGGTGTAGTATGTTTGTCGATGGCAAGTATCGCACGGCTTAACAATATTTAAATATCGTCGCGTCGAGAGTGTTGGCGCGTCGAACGTGCCGGAGGGTCGTAGATAAACCGTCCCTTGCTTGCACAGCGCTCTCAGCTACCGTGTACCGCAGCTTCTTCAACCGTTTCCTCTTGTATACACAGCCAGGGAAACGATGTCCGTCGTTCAAGCTGAAAGTGCCCCATCGGTTCCTCCTCGAGACGTCCATTTGCGTTTCCTCCGGCTCGCCTGTATCACGCGTCCTCTTCCTCTTTCTCGAACGATCTTCTTGAACCTTGGAAACATATTCGTTCCAGTTTCTCCCCTAATTACGTGTCAACACTTCGGGAAATAAGTCTGAAATTCTAAACGAAAGAAATTATCGGACGTTTATCAACATCTTCCGATATTTTTGTCCATTAATTTGGAATTCAGAAATGTCCATTTCGCCCATGACTTGGATAGAGTT
>SMSQ01026238.1:86165-101976 GCA_019453375.1 Ctenoplectra terminalis
TTTTTTTTTTTTTTTTTTTATTGGAGATGATGGATACTTTCTTTCTTGATATATCGTGTGAAATAATTGGGACATTGAATTATACGGTGCACGTTTTATCGAATGTTTAATTTGGATATATTATATTGGAAGAGTAATGTCGTTTGAACAGCTGATACCCAATTATTTCGAGCGGTGTGTCTAATTCTGAAGCCTCGCGATCCGTCTCGTTCTCTTTAATTCGGGCAAATTAGTTGGCATTGAAGGAGTACACTACTCGCCAAAAGTTACCGAACACTGTGCAATCGACAAGGAAACGAGTGCCATTTAGCACATACCCAAAACATATTTCTATTCATTTATGAATATTAAATCAATTAACCGCGCTTTAATACCAGCCAATTAGAAAGCGTTAATAATCCAAGAAAAACGTATTTCAAATTTCAAAAATGTGAAACAGTAGTTATTTAATTGCAATTAAACGTAAAACAATTTTCAAGGAAACCTAAATAATTCGTAAACTTAAATCACTCGAAAATCTGCAGCAACAAACACACGCGATCGCAATTCCTCGCGAAGCCCTCGCGTGAGAGGAACGAAGAAAGAAAGGACGCGCAAAAACGGGAGAAATCAGCGTGCATGAATCGCAGGGCCCCGACACGGTGCTCATTTACGCGCGTACGCGCTCGCGTCCGTATCTCGGGCATGCATCAAATACGCGAGCGTATAGTGGACGATGTACGCGTGTAACATCGGCGGAAAACGGTCGAGAGAGAAGAGGATCGAGAGGCGGTTCGAGCGTATGTACGTGGGGAGGGCCGCGTCGTCGGGCGTCGCTTCCGACTGCGTCGTCCCTGTCTGCTTATAAATAACACCATCTCCCCGTTTCTTCGCGCGTTTCGCAGTTTTTCTCTTCCTCCTCTTCTGATCTTCCTCTTGGCTCTGCATACTGCTGCAAGGCTAATTAATATCACGTGATGAGCGATCGTGGCAAAACCTCGCAGCCGAGATCGCGAGGGAAGAATGCGTTAAAGATGGAGTAACTCGACGAGCAACAGAGACGGATGGAAGACGGCCACGGGAATATAGAGAAGATATTGTGCCCGCGAAGGATGGTCGAGGGAACATCGATGCTTTCGGTTAGCGAGTTCATACGCGAGATCGTGGTGTTTCGTTTCGAGATGGCGTTCGATCGGCGAGAGAAACGCGCGAGAACATCGAGCAGGTTCGAACAGATAACGGAACGAAGAGGAACGAGGCAACGGGCTGCTTTTGCTCTGGCCGAGAGCAACAAAACTGTAGAGGCTTGGATATAGAGGACACATTGTGCCCGCGCGGACAGAGAGCCAGAGGAACGCGTCGTGGCGAATCGACTGCTCGCCTCGCACCATCTCGTCAACTCGAGCACTCGCAGGGGCTGCGAGTGTTGCGCGTCCGTTCGTTACCGCCGCGATACCATCTTCTCTTTTTCTCTCCGCGCATTCTGCTTGCTGCGGCGTGCCTGCGCGCCTTTTTTTCACCTCGCCCCTTTCGACGCCCTTCGTTTCCTCCTCGGAGACGAAGATTTGCGGTTGCGGAGCGCTCGAGATTCGATTTTTGGTCCGGTGAATTATTTTCTTTTTTGTTCCGTTTGTTTTTGAGTGGCAATTTAGTGGCCAAGGTAAAGAGAGGAAATAATTAAGAGGGATTTGAAACTGGGAATATCAAATATATTGATACGATATTTAAAATAGAAACACGGACGTCTAGTATTTTTTGTTCCTCTTTCTTATTAACTCGCTCATCTTAAGTGAGTGTCGCTAGAAATAATCGTAATATGTACTGTGATTAGTTAAATGGACGATAATTATTCCATACTTGCAAGAATCTTAATTAATTATTCTAATAACATAGGAATTATTAAACATAATTTCCTATATAGAATTTGCTCGAATAAAAGTTGTAAAAGCGTTCGTGAATGGCCGAGAACAGCGCATCGTTATCACTATCGACTATCCACTTGTATTTTGATAAGCAAAACTTTAGAGTCCAACGAAGTCCAGTCGACGGTATTCTAATAACGCGTTACTACTCTCGAACACGCATCGATTAACCCTTCATTTCCAATTACGTGGCTCGGTAATTGCGAGTAACGAGCTCCGCGACGATCATCGGCTTTCCTTCGCTTCGTTTATTCTTCGTGGACGAGGAAGAGGACGTTCTTGTACGCGAACAAGACACTTAGATCACGCATTTAATTACGCCGATCCGATCTGCTCGGCCGTGATCCACGCTTTTACGCGCCGTTTTAGCAAACTGGGCCTCGATTTTATAACCTCAATCCGCCTGTTCAGGCTGATATTTACGGGACGCGTAACGTGGCCACTTCGTTATCCGACTGTTGGCATCTAATCGGAGGTTCTTTATTATTCGGCAAATCTGTGTTATCTCGTTCAAAGTCGCGTTGACGACGTCCTTTCATTGTAACCCTCTTCTTTATTATCCTGGCGAACGATTTTGATACAAAGTCTTCGTCGCTGAAATTATTACAACATAATATATAACATAATATTGATTTCATGATTACGCTACTTCGCTTAGGAGCTCAGGAATTTTTGTGAATAATTTTCCTCTTGGAAAGATATAAAATTTAGTCATAAAATACTTGCAATTATTTACGATACATTAGTTACAAAATTCGTATCGCAGAGTATCCGTCACAAAAATCTTCCCGGTATAATTATTTCCATTACCGATTTTCAGCCACAAAATTCGTGCGTCCATCGCAAAATCCGTGGCCAAAAAAAAAAAGAGAAAGAATCTTCCATTACGATAATTCTTCCGACTCACCTTTCCCATAACACCTCCATTTCTTCAACCTCCGATGGCGCGATCTTTTTCACCTTCGTCTCGAGGCCGATCGCGTCCGTTCCATTAGAGGCCGATTGTGGATTGTTCGTATCGCGAAGACGCGAATCGGTATACGCACACGTGCGTCGAGTCGATCTCTGAGATCGGTGCGTGCGTGGCGTGGTCCGAAAGGGTCGGCAGAAAGAAGGTGGAGACGAAAGTGCATCGAAAAAGATGGCGAAGAGGGGGCGGAGGAGAAAGGTAGCAGCCGGGGAAGGCAGTTTTCGATGCAGTCACTATCTGAGGGAGCACTCATCGCGGTCGCTTCGTTATCGGCCGCGCGGAATCATAATGGACCATAATTGCATAAATATAATGTTAATTAACAATTAAGATTGCCGCTTTGCCTAATTGAATCGCCGCTTCTGCTAGCAGCGGTCGCGTCCCGAAGGGGGCCCTGTTTCCTCGCTCGATCGCTCGCTGAGTGGTAGCTGAGAAAGAGAGAGGCGTCAGGGGGGGTAGATTGCAGAGGGCTTCGAGGTGGCTTTAAACGTAACGCCGTATCGGAAAATTATGCCGATGGCCGTGGCTCGAGTATGCACACGTTCGATACCACGCCAGGAGAAACGTGACCGTGTATCGCTTTAGAAAAATGCGTATTTATATACATACGGTCGATGCCGATTCAGAGAAATAAAGAAGAAGGTGAGCTGGAAGAAACTGTTGGCGGTGACCACGGACCAGATAGCAGCTGGACGATCGGGTCCCGCGAAATCGTGACGGGAGAAAATTACGAGATATCGTTCTTTTTACCAATTATCCAGAAGAAGAGAAGGAAGAAGAAACGAGAAGAAAGAAACAAGAAACCATATACGACGATTTTCTAGCGACCTTTCCTCGCCATGCTTCTTCCTCGAGAGTTCTGCTGCTTCATTACCCGATATCGTCACGGTCGTTGAACCGGTACCATCGATGCCCACTACGTATCGATCGCTCGATGGCACACGGAATTTCGGGGACGCAATTAGTGGCGCACAGATGCAATAATAATTAATTCCCGTTAATCCTTGCGGAGTGAATCGACCGATAGTCCGCGGAGCTTTCCGTGTTCCAGGGAAATAAATGGAAGCGCGACCGATACGCGAGTCGAATCTTTGGCCGAGGATTTCATGAGAGATCGTCGTTGCATCGAGACCATGTATTCCTTGTATTCCATCTTTCTTTTAGCCTGTTCGTATCCCTGTGATCCTTTGTGTTCATCCGGTCCACGGTTTCTGGCCAATGAATTTTATTCGATTCTTTTCTTTTCTTGTTTCAGATGGTACAGGCGATCCAGGTCCTCCGGTTTCACCTCCTCGAGCTCGAAAAGGTGGGTACCTTTTCAGATTCCTCTTTTCACGATAATTTTTTTTTTCATCACTTTATCTCAATTCTAAGAAACGCATTCGATATTCGAGAAAACTAATAGCGTTCGCTTTTCTTACGATTCAAATATTCTTTTAATTAGCGTTTAAACGACTCCTTGTAGTCGTTGAAAAATTATGCGTATCGGTTAATTGCACGCGAATAATCTTACCTGCGTTCTGATACCTCCTATCTGCTCGTCTTGTTACTTTTCAATATCGATACGTCATTAGTGTAAATCAAGACGTCGAGTCCTGTTAATAATTAAATAAATAAACTTGTTTATGGGAACTTTCGAACAGACCAGCGAGCGGCTCGTTCCCGCGTCCGCTCCAATTGTCGAGGATTACTTGGCGTCGCGGCAGATAAGCCGTTCATAACGTTTGAAAAACAACTGTTACGAGCGGAGCGCAATTTTCCGTAATTGTAGTGAAAGCTCGGCACCACCCGTCGTCGGTCGTTGTCGACCATGGCGTACACCTTGGCGAGTTTCAAGCGTAAGTGGCGTCATTTAGCTGTCCAATGGCCGCTAGACGTACGAACGCGTTGCACGCTCCGTTGTTTGCATTGGAACGGCCATTTTTCTCCACCGGAATCGCGATTTTTCTCTCGTTCCCCTTTTGTGAACTGGAAATTCACAAATCGGTGTACACGTGTCTCGAATTAGATCGCGCAGAACGATACAAAGGCTGAAACGCGAGAAGTAAGAAATAGCGAACGCGCGTCTCGCAAATTTATGATTCCTGTTTCTAAAATGAATCTTGATCTTGAGGGATAACTTTGGACAGATTATTTTTAAATATTTTTTCTCGCAAAACCATCTGTGGAACTAGTGATAAATCCAGAGTAGAGTTCAAGAACATTCGAACATCAATTTTTATAAAAAGGACGAATAAAATAATCCGTGTAAATATCTATCGTACCTAAAGCATAAAAAGATTGTTCTACGAACACGGTACCATATAATACGATACAAGATTCATTCAGAAATGTCCCTCGGTTTCCCGCAAATTCTAATTAAGACGAGGCAGAACATTCCACGTCTACAGTCAGTCCCTGTGGACGTCGAAAAAGTCACAGGTTGGTCCGTGTTGCGATTCAATCGACGACACGAGAGGAACACCGATCCGGATTAATTGAACCGAGCATCCGGTTAATATTCCGAGCGCGTTCTCGCGTTGTTACTCCAGGGCCACGGTAAATAAATATTGCATTAGAAGGCCGGCGTGTTTCGGCTCGTTTTTCCTTCGCTAACGATTGATAACCGTTCGACCGGTAAAGCCGGTGCAAGAGGAGAAAGAGAAAGAGAGAGAGTGGAAGTTTTCAGGAGAGGCTGTTTGCGCGGCCTCAGAATACCGGGGCGGGCCCCGTTCGGCCAGGCTACGCCGTTTTTGCGGCGATATTTTATCATACGAAATAGCGGACATCCATCGCATTTCCATCGAAATGGCAGCTGACGTGGCGGCAGCCATTGGCCGGCCAAGGGAGACGCCGCCGTCGATGCGCCCCCTCGTGTGTGTTGCTCCCTCTCGACAGGCCCGCCTGGATCGACCGGTTGATCCTGCAATTTTATAGCAATTTTCCTCATTTGCCGCGATTACATTATTATAAAGGCAGGGGCCTACCTACCGGCGTATCCACGCCGAGCTGCACACACGCGGACCAACTCTTTCTCTCTTTTCTGGCATCGTGTACTTTTTCGTGCGCGGGTCGATTACTCGTGTAAGGAAACTCTGACGATCGTGCTGGCTTCTTTTTTTTTTTTTTATTTTGTTTTATGAGCTACGTTGCGAAGCCTGTCCATACTTGTGAATGCATAATGTTTCTTTTTTTAAAGAGCAAAAAATGAGCAAAAAATTAAAAAAATAGACTCTAAAACTCAGTTTCTGGTTTACAACAGTTCGGTGTTCGATCATCGATACGAGAACTTTTATCATTGCAAGAAAAGGGTACTAAAACTTCCTGCATATATCAAAGTAGTTGCACTAGCAACTTCTACCACGATAAGCCAAGCAACTCGCCCCACTGCAACAGCGAATGTACAAATCAAAGTCTCGAGTAACCAACGTACACCTCTGTTCTATGGAAGAATCATCGAACAAGAAATCGTCTCACCAGGATCAAGACGCCAAACCGATATTCCTTTCCGATCGTAGCTTTTTCCTCCCACGAAACCCGACTTCTACGATCCCGATGCACCAGCCGGTGAATTTATTTGAACGAGATCGTCGCCGCGATATCGGGGCGGGTCCTCGAAAAGCCGCGACAAAACCTGGCCGCAATTTGGCACGGTGTGCGCCGCACTGGCATCGACGGTAATGAAGATTGAAACGTTCCTGGTCCCCGGGGTCCTCGGGGACGATCAGAGCCGAGACGAGACGAAGACACGAGCAGGCGAGCAAAGCGGAATGCAGCGAACGCGCGATCAAGAAGATTCCATAAATATCTGAGCTCCAAGCTTCGAACGACAGACGGAGAGGAGGCGATAGGTGAGGAGAGAAACCGAGGGAAGAGAGGAAGGGAAGTTTAAGAGGAACAGAGAGGAATTACCAATAGGGAGAGGCATGGTAGCCCGCGGTGCTGAGCTTCGTGCATTTAACATTTTCGAGCCAATCGCGTATTAGCATAATTACGTTTTGCAGAAAGGCCCGGTGCGCGGAAGGAAGGGCCAGTTCTCTCTCTTTCCCTCCCTCCCTCTTCTCCTTTTTCCTTCCGATCGTCCTCTTCGCTCCTACGTATCCTCTGCCCCTCTTCTTCGAGTCAGTTTCTCTTTCCACGTCGATCTTTTCTGAGTTGCAGCTCGACGAAGTCGTCTTCGTCCAGCTACCACGTTTTCCTCTCTGTTTCTCCGTTCCTCGCTCTTCTTCCTTGGACCTGTGCACATTGAGCGGCACACACCACGGTACACGCCATCGTCGGTTAGAGAGCGGTAAATTTCTTATGGGGTATTATGGCGCACGGTGCATACCAACGGGGATTCATACCGGCGCAACACGCGGACAACCCTCTCCTCCTCCCGATCCGGACCCTTGGAACTGGTTCTAACTTATACCTAGTCCGCTAGGGACATCCGCGTGATTCCTCCCCGTTGCTCGGTCTGCAGAATGTTTTCGTGAACGTCTTGATGGGCGGTACATCCGGGTTGCACGGTAGGATGTTACTCTTCACCACCGTTTCGATACCTCCGATCGTTGTCGAACGATTGGGATCGTTTGAGATCGGGAGAGGTTCGTCAATGCGTTACGCAAGCTTTTCGAACGATTTCTTGGATCTATAAATTAAGAGAACCATTCATAAAGCGTGGAGCGTAGAACGGTAGTTAAAGCTGAGTTATGGGGTGTAAAACAGTTTAAAGAATTTTATACCGTCGCGTGTTTTGGGTAAATAAATTTCACAGACATATTTCCGAAAGTAGAGTCTTTAAGAAATCGTGTTTGTAATATTCAGTGTGTCATACGCGACTCGAGGAAAAATGACACGGCTAAATAATTTGAAACACCTGTTTATTCATAAACAGGCCCCAAATTAGTCCATTCGGTGAAAAATAATTTATTTGACCAAAGGCTTGCACGCCACTCGTTCACGCGAAAACATCCAAAGAAAGAAATAGGTATCGACACGTGTGATTTGGCATAAAAAGATTACGAATCACAGTAATCATCCGGTAAACCCGTAACAGCCAAGGATCCTTAACAACCGTCCTATCCTCCAAGTACCCTGTTCGTGATGACGAAATGAAAACGAGGCGCCCCCTCCGAGTTCGCCAGGAGCGTAAGACGTTATCGACAGCCGATGGAAGGATAGTTTAGGTCGCTCGTAGGCACACACCCGGTATATGGGTATCCTGTGCGTGCCGTAAGGGGTGGTCAGGTTGTGAATCGGGCCACGGGAGAGGAACCGAGACAGACACCCCGAAACCTTCATTACCTTCGGCTTCAAAGGAGCCCATTGTGCCGTAAATGGGGTTCGCTCTGCGCTCCTCTTTCCTTCTTCCTTTTTTCTTTCTTTCTTTCCCTTCTTTCCTCGCTGTGTTCCTGCGCGTACCCTGGATCCATTCCATTCTTCGAGCCGCTTGCCTTTCCGAGAGGCCGTCAACAGAAAGGGGGTGAGAGGATGGCGGAAGAAGGGGGGCCACGGGGAGGGAGAGACACTTGCTCGTTCGTTCCTTCGTTTACGTAAATTCTCGAGTAATTTCGGGGCCGAATGAAAGGAGAATCGAGGGCGGGTGAAGAGGGAGAACATGGGGTGGGGGGTCGGAAAGGGTACGTCGCGGTAGTATAATGTCGCCTCGTGCGGAACCTCTCCTCGCGCGATCGAGGGGGAGGAGAAAGGAGGCAGAGAAAGGAAGAGGGGACAACGAGCCGTTTAAGAAGTCTTTGAATCGAGAACTCGTTTCGAGCGGAGGGCCCGCGGCTCTCTATTCCTCGACGACACGCTTCTTCCCCCTGTCGTTGTCCTCCTGTAGCATCGGCGGTCACCGTCGACTGTTTGAACTCTCTCGAACGTAAAGAACGCGAAGAACAGAAATCTACGTGGATGGAAATTTTCATTCGTGAAACCAGGGGACGACCTTAATTTTTGGAATCATTTTTGGTTATATATATATATGTGTGTGTAAAATAATTCTTGATAATCGGTAATAACGAAGCGGAACGATGGCGGGAAAGCTGTTGGTTGAAAAACGAGCGAAATCCGGTCGACAATTTCTCCAGCTCGTGAGCTACGAACCGACACCCCCGTCCATGCGGAGCTTGTTAAATCGGCCATAAAATGGGAATAATCTCGAGTTACAGGCGACAACGTCGTCGTAGCGGGTATCGTGCGCGGCCATCGAGAGAGGCAGCCTCGCTTCTTCTTCTTCTTCGGTGGCGCTTGTATACGAACAGAAGAGAGCCACCTTCCGGTAATGGCGTTGCCTCCGGTGTCGCATGTACCTTACGGAGGAACACGAGAAGCGTTCGCGGGGACGCGATGAAAGCGATACCCCTCGCTGTCCGCGAGCACGCGCTCTCTCTTTCCCTCTTTTTCTCCCGTGGCTTTTATTTCGGCCCTGGTGTATCTCGAGAAAATTTACGTCCGCGGTTCTTCGCGGAAATTAAATACCGCCGGGCTTCGTCGGATAATTCCGTCGATAGAGCGAGGAGGCAGCTTTCTCCTCGTTCGAGGGAGCCAGGAGGTTTGCTCGGAGAGGAGGAAACGGCGATCCTTTGAGACACTCGATATTTTCCATGCCCTTCCTCTGTCACCGCGAACCGTTCGTCGTATCAGAAAATCCGAGAAGCTGGTCCCCGCTTGGATGAATTAGATACCAAAGAAGTGCTGTGCTACCTAGCGTATCCTTGGCTCTAGGACAGGAGGATACTGTGTCAACCGTGCGAACCGGTGAAAGGGTATGATATATATGGAAGAAGAGAGAAGCACTGTTAACAATTTCGATTTCGAGCACTCATTGTCACCGTTAAATCCCTTGGCTCAGTTTGGAGAACGTTTACCCGTGGCAGCCATTTATTTTTGTTTTTTTTTTTACATATCGTGGTACCAAGTTTCTTCGCGTATCGCGTGTTCCAAACTCCCCTCGATATTCAAAGAACCTAACTCATCGCAAGAAGTTGGACCAGACGAGGACGCGTCGTCTCTAGTTGAAGTCACGAGCTGTTCGTGTCGTCAAGGACCCATTGGATCCTGTGTCAGCTCGGTTGGGACGATCGTCCACGGTATAGGGTGACGCGATCCAAAGGGCAGATAGATGGCAAAAACTCGCGTTCGCGGTGCATCGTATCGTGTTCTAAATCATGAGCCGAATACTGGAGAGGTTTTGACGGGACTCGTCGGTATCAGCTTCGAGAAACCACTGGCGTGAACCGATATGGACTGTACGCGGTGATCTTCGAGCGGAAGTTGGAACGACTGGAAGCAGTTAGCGGTGGTAGATTCGAGTTTCACGCGATGTCGAGTTCGAAAACCGATTTTTGCCAGTGGGGGGGGACTCCGAATGCGTGTACGAGCGGTAAAAAATGGCTCGATATCCGTGTTCCCGCGCGCACTCATACACGCGTACACGAACGTGGAAGGTGTTCGGTGTAGGTGAACGCTTCTCAGCGAGAGCGGGCTCCTTTCGACGATCCGGCCTGTGGAGAAGACAGAGAAAAAGAGAGAAGGAAAGATGGGCCCCCGTTTCTTTTCTTCGGTGAGCATTGTCGGCCGGTTCGACTCGACTCCCGGCGGATCAAATTCTAACCAGTCCGGCATTATAGCTGCTGTCCTTCGAGCTCTCTCCTCCGCCCCCTCACGCCGCCCTTTTGGTCCCCGCGTTAAAGAGAGTCTAGTCATCTCGAGGAGGCATTGTGTTACCGCGTCCCGTGGCACGGTTGGTACTTCGGAGAAAATTCTGGAGAACCCGTGCTCGCGAGTATGAGAACCAAAGCAGCTGACCCAGTGTAGCGGTCTTTGTCGGTTCCCCATGGTCGCGACTTTCCCATGGAGAACGAGTGGCGCGGAGTAGAAGAAAAAGATGAAGAAGAAGAAGAAGAAGAAGAAGAAGAAGAAGAAGAAGAAGAAGAAGAAGAAGAGGAACGAGAAGAAGAAGAGTAACAAGAAGTATCGTGAAATATCGTATGCAGTCGAGTATAGTAACACGTCGAACATACTAACGTACAGTATGGCACGATCTCTCTAAAGAGGAGCGGAGTCCGTGGATCGGTCTTGCGTCCGATCAAGCGTCCTCTCGCATACGCTTAACGCATGATAAACGCGTGCATTGTCTACGGTGGTCGGTGTCGGCCACGGCCTTCCACCATTGGACGGTGCCGCCTACGGCAAAGATGGCCGTCTTCTCTATTACATATAAATGCCTAATAAGAAGAACGTCGTATAAGTATCTACTAGGTGGATAGGTTGCCGTGGAAGCATGCTAAGAAGAGAGGCCAGGAAGAAAGCGCGTGTACGCGCTTGCAACGAGAGAAGACACGCCGCCACGTAATGCGCCTGGCCTCTCTCCGTTTCTCCTCCCCGTCGATTTACATATAACAAGATAAGCGTTTTTATTTGCTTTTGCTTATATAATACATTTTTTCTAAACCGAATCGAGCGACCAGGCCGAGGCGAGTCGGTCCATGGACCAAGGGGGGGCAGGGTCAGGGGAACGGGAGGAGGATGAACTGTGAGGAGGACGCTGGAGGACCGGGTATCCTATAGGCCTGTCAGACCTCATTTGCATACATAACATTCTGGTCGACTGGACACCGGTCAGACCTCCTCGCTCCTTCTCGCTCTTGCTTCCCATAGCAGATGCAGCGTGTCTCCTCGCTCACCGCTGGACCGCTTCCACGGCCTCGAGATGCAACGAGCTCCTCACCGGCCTCCTCCATCTTTGTGTATCGATACCAGCGTTCGTATCGGCCTCGCCATCCCGCGCGGCCCTTTTGGTACCGTGGCTTTGAGGTGAAAATACCGGGTGAACGTTTTATCCGGGGACCACGGGTTATCGAAACGATTCTGACTCGTACGGGGGGCAGGGATCGTGGTCAATAATAGGTATTCGAATATCCGAGTTAGGGGAGGTGTCCGTAAAGAGGCGAGAAAGAGAACGTCTTCTTTCGGATAACGCGCGAAACATTTATTCGTAGCATGTTTAATCTACAGATTGTACAATTATAAAATGTTCTCCAACTATGGTCAGCAACTAACGTAAAATTTGTTTCAATGTAACCGTAGGTCCATGAACTGTGCGACAACTTCTGCCACCGATACATCAGCTGCTTAAAGGGCAAGATGCCGATCGACCTAGTGATCGACGACAGGGAGAGCTCTAAACCGCCCGAGATCGGAAACGGTCTGGACGGTGGCGGACCGAGGAGCACCGCCGACAGCACCAGCCACACGGACGGAGCCAGCACGCCGGACGTCGTGAGTACCTCACCATCGTCAACGTCTTACTATCCGCACGACGCGATCACCCCCCACCACCACCACCACCACCATCACCACCATCACCACCAGAGCCAGAATAATAATAACAATAATAATAATCACGCCGGTATCGGCAGTACCGCCACTACCACCCCCTTGCAACTGAGCCAAAACCAAAGCCAAAACCACCACCCTGCGCCGCAGTCGAACACCACCACTACTACTGCTATTACCCCAAGTAGCGCCGCCACAACTCCCAACTCCCTAAAGCGTACGCACCAACAGATGATGATGGCAGCCGCGGCGGCATCCGCGATGGCCACCTCGCCGCACGCAGCCGCATCCGCGCCCCCAGCGCACGCGCACGCCGCCCTCGCCGCCTACCACAGCATCAGCTCGGCCGTTTATCCGTGCTCGTAATAGACGACGCGACTTCCGTGCCGATACCGCGAGACCTTTTTCTCTTCTTGTCCCCCTGTTGCCCTCTTCTATTAAGTCTTCTTCCATTTCTATTACCATTACTTGTTACTCTTCTTCTTCTTCTTCTTCTTCTTTTTCTTCTTCTTCTTCTACTACTTCTTCTAATCCTTTTCCCAATTCGTGCGCTGTCTGGCGTTTCTTCGTCGTCTAGACGCTCCAGCCGATGCTCTCCGTAGCGAGAGTTTTTCTTCGAGGCGTCCTTCCTCTTCGTCCGCTATCCGGTTAACCAGAAACTCGAGCGTTTCCGGTGTCGTTTACCTCATGGTTCCATTCCATTGCGTCTCCACCTTCTGAAACGAGGGATTTGGTGAGATCGCGGGTGAACAGCGCGTCGCGATGGTTCGATAGCGACTGACCGCAGCGGAAAGCACCGCGCACGGCGCCCTCTTGATTCCTCCTCGTGGCTCGAGGCCACGTGTGTGCACGTCCGGGCAGAAGTGCCATCCGGTCGAACCGCGAGCCACTCGAAGAAAGATGTGTACCCATGCACGCTGCTCGTGACACGAACTCGCGAACGAGCTTCTTCGAAGTCGTTCATACCTCTTTTTCTTCTTCTTTCACCAATCTTCGACTGAGTCTTCGACGACCTATCGTGTCTCTCGGGGGTTGCAAGGGTGTCTCGAACGGGGTCGCGGAGTCTCGATAATGCATACGATAGATCGCGAATTGTTGGACTGGCGCTACTTGTCGGAATTTCCAGTACGTTGCTAGCGAGTGTCTCGTACTGCTCCGAGCAAAGGACGAGTGTTATTCTGTTTGGCACTTGGCTGGCTTTTGAGTTCATTCACGTTCCGTTTCTTTCTTTCTTTTTTTCTCTCTTACTTCTTACTTCCGTTTCTCTTCCACTCTGTCACTTCTTCTTTCTCTACCTATCTCTGTCTACCTATCTCTGTTAAGTGTTGCTCAAGCCGTAGAAGAACCGTTCAGCTCGCATCGTATGTACATAATTCTATACACGATCTCGAACATCACATTCTTCGAGTTCTTCCTCGAGATCTTCCTCATTCGATTCTGCTCGCGAATAATCCGCTGGACCGCCAAGCGTCCACTCCTATACTCTTGCATCTATGAGAAATGGTCGGTAAAATCAAATTTTCCCAAAAGATTTCTCCAACAGATAGACCCAATTTAGTCAAAACAACACTGTACGCTGGTTAAAGTTCGACGAGTTCGCTCGCGTAGCTGGTTACGTAAGATCGCGGCGTGCTAGCGAGGAAGAACGCTTCTAAATTCGTCTCGAGCCAGACACCAGCCGTCCGATGACATCGATTTTCGGCTAGTGTTCCGCTTTCAAAACACGTCCGGAGGTGTCCTCGCCCCTCCGAGACCGCCTTTTCGAGGCCCAACCAGTCACGATGAGCTATTATAGCCCAACGGGACCTTATGCAATCGATGCCGCGCTTCGTCTTCGTTGTTCTGGGTCGCTTGAGCTTCTTCTCGTTCTTCTTCTTCTTCCTCCTTTGGTCTCTATCGTCGTCGTGGCGAGAACTCGAAACGGTGTAGCACGTGGTTAACTCGCCACGTGCTTCGTCGAACCGACACGCGCTTCTCACTGTCTCTCACTGTCTACCCCTTTTTTCCTCCTGTCTCCTCGAAAGGTCTCTCGCGGTGCGGCACAACGCACGGATTTCGTGAACAAACACGGGCATTATGGTGAAAAAACGGCCGCGTAGGGCGACACGGTGTGCCAGAGAAGGTCGTTAGGTGAGGAACACGCGTTCGAGGGGCTCGCGAACGAGACGATGAGTTCTAGGTCGTTTAGGTAGTCGTTTCTTAGGTTCCGCGTCAATTCGATGTCGCTTTAATTATTTTCGTAGGGTCGCATTGTTCAATTATCAACAGAGGAGGATCATGTTTAATTCGTTTCTATAATTTTGGAATATCGTCCGATGATCGTTGAACCGACTGATTTTGAAATTCGCGACAAACGGAGCTGCGAATCGCGCCTGTTTCTCGAAACCGTGGATAACCTTTTTCTTCTTGTTCCGCTTCGTCTTCTTCCGTTAGTTTCCCCTCGTTTCTACCCCGTTCCGATTCTCTCGAGCCGGGGACGCGTGCTCGGTGTCGCGGATCGCACGATCGATAGTATCGCGAGCGGTAGGCGTGTTTACGACAGGCGTTATATCGTCTACGCGGCGTCTGCCTTCTGAATAGCCTGCTCGTGGGTATATGGAAGGTCGCGCGTGTCGTGGACCGCGTGTCGTGCTCGGAAAAACGGGAAGAGTGGAAAGAAAAAAAGACGAAAATCGAGAGCGGAAAAATGATGAAAATAAAAATGGAGAGGTCGAGTGAGAACGACGAGACGCGATCGCTCGTGGACGTCGGGATGCGAGCGATGCGATTCATTGCTGAATCAAACTATTAATCGTGATCAGGATATACGTAATAGGATGTAAGGCTTATATGCGTGACAAGATGAATTTTGTGTCTATTTTTAAACGGAACTTGTTCGAGTTATCTCTAATTTAAGAAATCGCGCGCGTGCAACGGTGAGTGACGAAGAAAGTGTGAGCGAGTGAGTGCGAGAAAGGGTGAGGATGGATGATCCACAACACGTTCGTGAAAATCGTTTAGCGGTGGTAGACGTAAGTAGTTTCTAACTTATTAGTAGCTTTCGATTAGTGGTTACCGGGCGGAATCGAGCGCGACTGAAGTTGACTTCATCGAAAAAGAAAAGAAAAGAAAAAAAAAAAAAGAAATAAAAGGACACGAAGGAAACAACGTTGTTAATTGTACATCGATAGAGCGGTCTTCACGACTCAACCCTGCTTAAAATACTCCAATAGATCTTCCTAGATTATCCAAGAAGAACATCTGATCTCTGAATAGTAGATTGGACACAACAATGCTCCGATTGTTTCGCCAATCTTCGACGTTCCTTGACTTAGGATCTATCGAGGGTACCTTAAGCAGGGTTATCCGCGACGATTGACGATAAATCGGGACTCGATTACCCGTGGCAAACGAGAATACAGACACACGGTGAGCCGCGTGAGAAACAGCGAAGAGAGCCAAGATCCGAGCGAGATGCCCAGAAGTCGTACGCGATCGAACTATCATCACCAGAATCATCACTAGGTCTCGGTACTCGTAACTAGGGAGTTGTGTGAGGTACAAGTCCTGGCCGGCAGGGCGCGCGAGGTCCACCCCCAATCCCCGTACTTAATAACCCTTGAATTGTGTTGCAACAAAAAAAAAAAAAAAAAACAAA
>SMSQ01026238.1:113979-159140 GCA_019453375.1 Ctenoplectra terminalis
CTTTTGCTTCGTTTTAACGAGACTGTTTAATCGATCGCATTCCAAGCGAGTCGATCGCCGAGATAATCGGCGTGACTCGAGAGCCCGACGACGCGCTGGTGTTAAGTGCTACGTTTGCCCTCTGCGTGACGCTGTCTTGTAACACGTCAGCGCAGCCTGATTTCACGGGTGGAGTTCAGGCCGCGTCGCGATGCCCGTGTGTCACCCAGGGACGTTCGACAGCGACGCTCGTCGATTTGCATTACGGACGACTGTGGGCAACCAAAACGAAAGGATCGAACGATCGAACCGCGCGACGATCGCGACCTTAGCCTTGTGCTCGCTTTCGCGAATAGAACCGCTGCAATTAACCCTGTTCCTGTCGCGTTGTCCTTCTTTCTCATTTTTCTTAGGGCGACACAACGTTTTGTCTTTTTTTTTTTTTTAAATAAATCTGAGGGTTATTTTCATTCTTTTTTTGTACAAAATCAAACATGGGACATTTTACTTTTTTGCTCTGAAAAAAGTACACCCTCGGAGGAATCAGGATCCAGCGTAAAAGTTAATTTGAAATTTGACACGTTGATCGAATATTCTATGTATAATAGCTTTGGTTTAATAATTCGGTTGTGTTCAAGTATTCATTAGAATGGAATTTGATTGATTGGAGCCAAATTCTACTCGATGCAATGCGAATTATACGAACTAGATAGTTATTCAAACTTATTTCGTCTGCCGATGTGTTAGGATAAACGGAGTACTATTCCTTTTTTAATTTATAATTAAAGAGTCTGTAAATAGCAGTCCTCCAATTTTGGAACGCTGTTTGTAATCACCCATTTCAATCCAGGTGTCCTCAAAATACCTCCATTCCTAATTTCGTTTACATTTTCATACATTAAAATTCCCAAATTTACTTCTCGTCGAATCCGATTCCGTTCCATCCGATCCCTTCCACGAATCACAAGCTCGGTCACATTTTCCCCAACGTCAGTGATTTCCTTCTCGACGCCGAAGAAGAAACCTCTGGCGTCAATTGGCAGTCGGGTAATCGCGCGGAGATCGCCGCGGGAGCCGCACGTAGACGTCGTCCCGGCGATTTGGCGACAAAAGACGAAGCGAAACGCGTCTCACTGAACGACGGCAATCAGCGTTGGTCCGCGGTCGCGCGTATTGAAAGACGCGCCGCTGAGAGGATCAGTCAACCAGCCTGGTGCGAACCACGTCCACATCGCGACACGATCTTTTTCTTTCTGTCGGCATCGCGTGTGGGCGTTGGTCTCTCTTTTTCTTCCTTTTCCCTTTTGTCAAGACCACGGAAAGGACCTCTTTCTCCCGCGATTCTTCTTATCTGTCTCGACTTATCTACGACTCTCGCCTTCTCTATGCTATCTATGCGAGTTTCATCATTCAACGAGATAGGACAAAGTGCTTTTCTCGGTGGATGATTTCTCGTCTTGGCTCGGAAACCAAGTGTCTTCGATGTTGGATACAAAATTTTTACCTTCCAAATGTCACGGTTGTATCTCCACTTTTTTCTTTTTTTTTTAAATTTATTTATTATTCGTTTGTGAGTTCTTAGTTAATTTTTGATTATTCGGTCGTTGCTCGAAAAACAACCATAGTTTGTCGTTCCACACACGCTTGATTATCTACTTAATTACCAACAGATTTCAACGTTAGACGCATTTATTTTACTTCATCTTTTTCTATTCAAAGGATGCTCGTCTGATAAATTATACTCAACGTTTTGTTTCCTGTTAATCAAAGCTTATTCTTTGTTTCCTCTGCCGTATACGTTCCTCGCATTAGAATGCTACCAAACTACTCGCGATAAAGTATCACAGACTCTATCTTCAGTCAGGCACTTCTCGCAGCGGTCTCGATGCACCACGAGAGACGCATTTGTCATTCACGAATAGGCGCTAGATCTTGGGTGGTCATCGGGCGGAGGGACGGACAGGCGTCGAAGTCTTTTGCCTTCGCTTATCTTCTTCGACAATGGGCCCAGCATCTCCGATTAGGCCGATATTTTTACGTAGCTTCTTTTTTTATTTCACTTTATAATATTCGCTCTTTGAATTTAACGTACCTGTGGCCTTGTAAGAATTCATAGATCCCCAAGTGTCTTCGAACTCCGCAAACACTGTTTTCATGTGACGAACAGCTAACAATTGACAACATCTCATCAAGCCAGTTGCGTGTACCAAACATCTTATTATGAAATCTTTGTCTACTCGCTAAAGATAACGAGATAACAACGCACCGTGACAATAACCTGGCGAGATTCACCAGTTTGCTCAACTTGCTCCAAATATCGATCACGAATCTCAACCGAAAGTAAGTTCCTGAGGATAAGGAGGCTCTGATTGGTCACACTTTACCAAACGTTAATGAGAAGAAACAATATTAATTATGGGATGATCTAATATTATTCGCTTATTCGTAGTTCTACAATTTTATCGCATAATAAATTTACAACACAAATTATTAGAACAATTGAACAGAACTGAACAGAATCAAATAGAATCAATTAGAATCGAATAGAATCGAATAGAATTGACTTTCTCGCTCACATATAAAATCAATCAGCCAAAGAACTCAAATTTTATTTCTTTACCGCTCTTTCTCCGCAAGGCTTCTTCTTTTCAAAGCTAACGTTCGTCCAGGTAAGCGTTCGAAAACGGCAGGTGCGCGTCCAACGCGTCCTCCGTTGCTCGTTCGCGAGAGGGCGACGTTTTGCTAAGTGCTCGTTCGCGTGACACCGAGCTTAGGATAAACTTAGTAACGCGAAACTTAGAATGCCCGGCCGTCTTCTCGACGCTTGTAGAGGAGAGGCACACGTGCATGCACGCCTTGCTATGCTTCTCTCTGCTTCTCCCTGTTTCTCAGCTCCTTCGTCCCTTTCGGTCTGTTCGATGCTCCGCGCCGGTTGCAGATCGCGCGTGCGATTTCCCTTTTTCCACGCCGCTTTCGTGCGACGCCCTATGCCTACGAAGTTGCCGGCTCGTTTCATCGTCTAGCCACGTCTCGTGAATCATAAGTCCCTGTTAATTGAAGATTTATGCGCGCGAGCCGTGAGAAGCATTGACCTGAGATTCTCTGATGCTTAGAGATGCTGCGTTCTTGGATGGTGGCTCTTTGGTAAACTAATTTTTTTGGGTGTTCTAACATTGTCCGAGACAAGGCTTCTGAGCGCTTAAGGTTTCTTTTATTTCCACTTTGTTGTCTTTTATTTCAAGAATGAGGTAAAATAGAGGGAGGTCGTGCAAGATCCGTTGATCTTTTTCTCAGGTTTCTTTCTTCTATAAGAGCGACACATGAAATGGTACCGAACTATATAAGTTGCTTAATACGTTGCTCGTTGTTCGTAAAGATCTTCTATCTTTCAATTTAATGAGCTTTATATTCAACCTTCGTGTTAATCATTGCTATACAGTAGGATTTCTTAAAGATCTGTTTAAGTATCTTTTTAGGAATACTAAACCAAGTGTAACACAGGGTTGGCAATGTGCACCGAATCGATATATAATAGAATACAAATCCTCTAAATGAAGATTCTTCTTCGAAGATTTGTACCAATCACGTTCAAAACTGACTGATTTAACGCCGATTTGAAACAATTGTATTATTCAAGTCTCTTTTACCTCTTAGACCAACAATAAGTGTCAGATACACAGTTGGCACTATGCAATTGTCGTCAGAGATTTATACCGTGAACGCGAATGATTGATGAAACTCTAAATGCACAATTAACGCAAATACTGCTGTATTTAAGTGTTTATACGAACCAAGTTCAAACCGACCGATTCANTATGCGCGCGAGCCGTGAGAAGCATTGACCTGAGATTCTCTGATGTTTCGAGATGCTGCGTTCTTGGATGGTGGCTCTTTGCGTCCAGTTTTTTTGCAAATTTTTCAATTTTTTAACTAATTTTTTTGGGTGTTCTAACATTGTCCAAGACAAGGCTTCTGAGCGCTTAAGGTTTCTTTTATTTCCACTTTGTTGTCTTTTATTTCAAGAATGAGGTAAAATAGAGGGAGGTCGTGCAAGATCCGTTGATCTTTTTCTCAGGTTTCTTTCTTCTATAAGAGCGATACATGAAATGGTACCGAACTATATAAGTTGCTTAATACGTTGCTCGTTGTTCGTAAAGATCTTCTATCTTTCAATTTAATGAGCTTTATATTCAACCTTCGTGTTAATCATTGCTATACAGTAGGATTTCTTAAAGATCTGTTTAAGTATCTTTTTAGGAATACTAAACCAAGTGTAACACAGGGTTGGCAATGTGCACCGAATCGATATATAATAGAATACAAATCCTCTAAATGAAGATTCTTCTTCGAAGATTTGTACCAATCACGTTCAAAACTGACTGATTTAACGCCGATTTGAAACAATTGTATTATTCAAGTCTCTTTTACCTCTTAGACCAACAATAAGTGTCAGATACACAGTTGGCACTATGCAATTGTCGTCAGAGATTTATACCGTGAACGCGAATGATTGATGAAACTCTAAATGCACAATTAACGCAAATACTGCTGTATTTAAGTGTTTATACGAACCAAGTTCAAACCGACCGATTCATAGATCGAGAAATTGCAGCAGAGAAATGTGAACGGTTTTTTTTTTCTTCATTCATGAACCTTCGACTCTGAGACGTCTGGAGAGCACAATGGGCCGAGGAAAATATGAATCGTAGCTAAGATAAACACGACCGACGAAGCTGGTGTGGATTCATAAATCTCGGATTCATTCAGAGCTTCGCGCTCTCCCATTCATCTTGGCCGCGTTGTTCAGCTTCTCCCTGTGATCGATCGTTGAAGCCTGGATCTCCTTCGTCCGAATCCCGTCCGAGGTGGAACGTCGCCGACCTTTTGTTGTTCTTTAGGATTATTACACTTGCTCCTCCTCTGGACCTGTCGAATTCGATCTACTCGCGTCCCTTCGGACCTCTCTGGGAATACTTTCACACATTTTTTTAATCAAACGAGTGACTTCTTTCACAATCTTGGAACGACTATCGGTTTAGTTAAATATTCTTTATCTTAAGCCGCTTAAAAAATTTGTTCGATACTTTTCTGTTTTCATGAGTCTACATCTCTGTATCTTCGATGCAATTTTTTTTATATTTTCTTCAACCGTCTTTCCATATTTTCTATTTTATTTTTGTCAATAATCTCAGCTTCATTCGTGGCTCCACGTTTGCATATCCTCCGCATTATTTTTACCAATAATCGTGAAATTATTCACGACTTCATATCCGTATATTATCGACACGATTTTTACCAATAATCGCAAGTTTATTGAACTCCAGACATAATTTATCAATAATAGTTGCGAACCTATCCACGACTCCTCATCTCGATACCTTCAACGCTACTTTTACCACCGACAATTACGAATCCAGCCACCACTCCACACCGTTATCGATTCAACACAAACCACCCCATAGCGAGACCCACAAAATTCCAAACAACAGCCATAAAGTAAGGAACCAAGGGAAGGGAACACCGAACGAGATCATCGAGCGAAACCGTTCAGCGTCGATGTCTATATGGAAGTGTGACATCCCGATGGTTATTCCTGGCCGCTTCGGCGTCTGCCCTCTATTAACGTGCGTGCGTTCTCTCGCGCGATTTTCCCCTTTCTCCCCTTGCGCCAAGGGGACACCGTTGGGGCCGGGGGCGGCGGCGAACCGGGGGGCCATGACGTGGAAGAGGGCGAGAGGAGGCAAGAAGAAGCTTCTTGTCAGAAATAGTGGCAGTTCCCTGTCTCCGCGCCAGCCACCACCGATATCTATTCCGGCGCTGCAAAACAACATCTAGCCCTGTCCGACTAGCCAACCCGGTATCTCTGGCTGTTCGTGGCTCGTGGGATCGGCCACGTGGAAAAATATCGCGAATCCTTCCCTTCGATGGATGTCGAGGTTAATTAATCGCTCGTTACAGTCGATCGAAAATTGTCGCGGTGAAAAGTGGGAGATCGTAAAGCGTTTTATTAGGAATTTTCACAGGGTAAGAATTTTGAGACGCGATTGTATGGTAATGGAAACTTTTGTCGGGGGGAAAAGTTCAGGATTGGTTAATCGGTTAATCTTAGACTAGTAGAAAATTGTAAATTGAATAGAGGAGCTATTAAATTTTTGTTGGCAACATTGTTGATGTTACAAATTTACCGAGATAATTATTTCTGAGAATTATAATGGAGGATGGTAGAGGGTTCCTTGAATATCGAATAGAAATTAAGCGTAAAAAGTATTTCTGCATTTTAAAAGAGGTTATCTGTTCTCGCGAAGCGTATAAACTACTTTGTGTCACTAAGTCCTTAATAATTGGCATAAAATTGGCAATAACCGGTGAACAGATTAAAGAACGATAATCGTGATCAAAAAGTGGCCAGAAAGAGTAATTCTTTGAAAATTTGGAGGCGATCGAGATAAAGCGGCTTCAGTCAACAAGCCATTCGATTCCTCTTAATTACGGTTAATACGCGGAGGAACAACGCGCGAGCCTCGAGCAATTAAGTTGCTATCCGGTAACACGGGCGACGCAACGCCGGCCCGTTTTACGACGTCGGCGCTCGTAATTCAGTCGTTTCGTAGCATCTGATTTGCCAAGGTATTTCCCCTTTTACGCGTGCGGCACTCTGACGCCGCAGCTGGCCTCGCGTCCTCTAAAAAACCGAACGCTGAAAGCCGAGAAACTCAGCCGAACTGAGGGTTACTCTCTCTTTCTCTTTGGCTTCGCTGATGCACCTTTTGGTTTCCGTGTGCGGGCGCGCAGCTGTACCCCGTTGGAAGAAAAGGTTCCGTTTCGAAGGGAAAAATAATGGTGATAATGGCGACGACGTGGCTCTATTCGAAATTCATCGAATCCGTTGTTAGGATTTATAATTTTCTGACAGTGATTGTTTTATAAAACTCTGATACGAGTACGGAGGGTGGTGTGTAGAAGTTTTTAAAGGGAAAAATAATGGCGACAGCGTTGTTCCATTCGGTGAAACTGTTGAAACTTATCCGATATGTAGCTAGAGTCTGGAAAATTGCGAGGCTTAAGAAACTTTCGTCTTATTCTTTTTGTTCCATCGCTGTGCCTTTATTTTTAACATTATACCTTCCTATTCTGTTGTTTGCTTGCAATTAGATATCGAATCCCCGAAGAAAGAAAGAATTAGTGACGAGTGAGAGAAGAAATCGCTATCGCTCCAAATTTCCCCAAAGTTCTGTCATTCGGAGCACGCTATAAATCGTACAACCACAATATATTTCCTACGACCCAACGATCTTAATCTTCAACCCTAGATTCCTCGTTCTTTGTTACAACTCCCCATGGTCGGCCAAAATTCTTCGCTATCCCAGGGTGCACCAGTTCGATCGTTCGATCGTCGTTCGGCTGGAAGACAACGGTGCACGCCATTGGGCTTGCGAGGTCGAGGTCGGCCTCGGGTTGTTCTCGGCTCGGAGTAGGCACGAGCAGCGCGTGTAAAGAGAAACCAATGCGGGGGAAACAATGTAGGTAACGCGGCGAAGGTTAGGGGCGTCGTAAATCAAGGGAACGAGCATCGACGCCCGTAAAGTCATCGGGCACGATCACTTCTATCGACGCTGGTGGGAGAAACGATTAGGCCGTGCGGCCACGAGGCGAGAGAAGGAAGAGACCCAGAGGCCGAGCCTTCGTGTTCAAACATCCTCCTTTATTACCCCTCTAAAACCGCCAGGACGATCCGTGAATCGGTCCAATGTAAATCTGATCGTCGCTTCTGCATCGCCTGTTACCCTTTTGCGTTTAATATCTCAGACTTGTGATACTTTCTAATCATTCACTTAGCCTCTTGATGAATAATCGCGACGAGTTACCGTGTCTTAAAAAGATTGCAATAAAAATTCTAAGAAGTCGTGCCGCTATTTAGCAACTTCGCGTACAGCAACTCAACCCAATGGCTGTCGTTTCGCGGTGTGTAAAGCGTAAACAGCGTCGAATTAATCGAGCACTAGCGCTCGCGCGAACTTAGGAGGGTAGAAGAGGCACGCGGCGAGTCGACAGATACAAACGGGAACCTTGGTGCGCCAGAAATCGGCTCGTTTAATTTTATCGCCGGAAAAAGGGAGTTCCGCGGCTCCCGCGGCGAGATCTCTCGAAAACATCGTACGCCACCACGGGCACGGTAGTAAGTATGTTAATGACTCGTAGGCGACAGCCTTTAGATCTAGACGTCTCTCTGTGCCGTGCCTTTAAGCTCCCGCTACGCTGCCAGCGAATAGTTCAGCATCAATCCCGACGTCTTATTATAACGTTATTAAAATAACTGGCCCTCGCCAACTTAGTTCGCGATTCCTCCCTCCCCTCTTTCTCCCTGCGGTCTTTTGGCTCCTGTGACGCGCTCATCCCCGATCCGAAAACGCTCCATTCGGACTCTCTGTGAACGATTTTTGTTGTCGGTAATAGTGGAATTCCTTGTGAATCAGCTGTTTCCGTTGATCATTTTAAATCGATGTTGTATTAATTTTTTTTTAACAATTGGATGTTCCTCCATTATAACTGCATTGCCTAGTTACACGTATAACCTTTGCCACTTATTAGGAGCATATTCACTCATCGATTTAACCCAAATGGAACACTATATAACTGTTTCTTTATAAAATTTTTAAATCGACTTCCCATTCAATGTTTCGTCTGGATCGTTGAAAGAGTCTATTTCTCGCCAAGATGAATACTTTTCAAGAAACGTCGCGCTAAAATCGCGTAAATAGGCCTCCCGCGTCAACCCTCGCGAAAAATCTCTCTTTTTCATTCACGGGTCACAACCCCTGCCTCTGCCTCGCTTTTTTCTCCATTGAAAAATATTGCAAATTTCCTGCCCTTTCGCGCGACACCCCGTGCAATCAGCCGCGAAAAGATAACTTCCCCTCCGTCCCGTCGCGAGCGTATTTTTATCGCGTTTACAAGTTTATCAACGTGTCACGCGTCGCTGACACGAGGCTTGTTTACCTGTTACCGAACCAGCAATTATGCTAGTTAACAACGCCTGGGATTTATTTTTTATCTCGAGCTTGGATATCAGATATCAGGCGGCTCCTTTATCAGGCTTTCAACGAAAAGATCGCGAATATGTTCGAATAAAAGCCGCCCTTCGTGTCGACGACGGTCTAACGAGATTTTGTTTTATCGATTTGGAGTGCTCCGTACTAAAACCCAAAATATTATTAAAAAATTAATCCAAGAATCGAATCAATATTTCTGTTTCACGTTACTCGTGTCATCCTAAACACCTTGGCGCGGCTCACAAAAGTGGCATTTTTCGGGGACGGTTTCGTACGCCTCATCCCCGGTCGCAAATCGTTTATCCCGCTAGCAGCGGGTCTTCTACACGTTGGATATTGTATTACAGGCTTGAATATTTAACAAGGCCAGGCGACACTCGGCACCGAGGGGTAGAAGAAGTTCTCGAAGGTCTGTTCCGTTCTTCCCCACCCCCGGGGGAGGTGTATAACCGCCACCCCTAATTCTTTTCGCCTCGATTTTGCCGATAGTCGAGGGGCGAATTTTCTCTTCTCTTTTTCACTGGAAGTGTCGCGATACCGGCCTCTTATCTGTTCGCTACGTGTCACCAGCTTTACACGCTTACCGGCGAGCTATAGCCGCCACTGGAAGCCGTCGATGCGGGTGAATTATTCAAACGAGGCGTTCTTCTTAACGCGGCCACGTGTTTTGCACCAGTTGCCGTGGCATCCTTCTTTAAAGTTTCACTCGTCACGTCACGACCGAGTCACGCTGTAAAATTTTCGTCCTGTAATTAGCTCCAGACCGGCCGACTGAATATTTGATAGGCTGTTTTGACGATACCTGTCTTAGGGTATATTCTATCCCCGCGGATATAGCGATTCCTCGAACGTGATAGTAACCAGACAACCGTGGGATGGTTTACATGTTCGTTTTGGAGACAGGGATAAAAATAATTCATGGATGTTAAACAAAGGAGAAATACCTGGTAGTTAATAAAAGACATAGTAACGTAAGTTTGAAACAGTTTTTTCAAGTCCAAGAAATTTTGAATTTCTTCTCCGAATCGAAATAAAAAATGTATCCATAAACTGTGACTCTGATTCTCGTTGCATTTATTTTTTTTTTTTCTCTATCTTTCGCATCCTTATTGCGATACTTTTTTTGTGGATAATTTTTAATAATGGTAAAATTAAGCTTGTATATAATTTTGATACATTTTTCGTGCCCTGTTAATATTCGATCGAAAGAGGAAAAAAAAGAACAGGGGGGTCGTCGAAGCCAGTAGCGCGCCTTGTAGCCCAAGGAACCGAGGCATATCAACCCCCGTCCCCACCCCCGGTCCCCTGCATCAGCGAGCCCTTCGTGCAACGCCATAAATCTCCCCGACAAATTTAATTATCCTGCTGTCTGCGATAAAGCCCGGCGCGCATCCTCCTTGTTGTCTAACTTCACCTATCTCGCAAGCCCTTTAAGCCTTCGGCCGCCTCCTTCGACCCGTTTCCTCTTCGTTCTTCGCTGAAAATCCGCGGGAGAGGCTGTTGTTACGCTCTCGTCTCTTCGAATCGCGAAACACCTTCGTAAATTGGAAGCCAGGTCTTTCGTGTTTTTTTGTTTCGTTTCTGAGTTTATAAAATACGGAAAGGGGGAGGTTCATTGTGATTTGTGGTGGCTGTTTTGTTCCAGATGAACGCGGAAAGGATTATTTTGCATTACTGTGTTTGGTGGATAATTTGTGGAGACGGAGCGAAAGTAGAATGGAGTGGTAGAATTTTTTAACTTTCTTTGTTGCAATCATTTATTGTGGAAAAAATATATACTTGAGAATTTTTTTTAATTGCTTACGTTTACTCTACTCTATTTAAGTTTTAGTTATTCGAAATGTTAAATTACAGAATTGCGTGACAAATTATTAAGCAAACTCCCCTTTGTTTCACCAATTAAATGCACGAACACCCAACGGTTTAGCCAGGGACCATTACTGCTATTATTGTTTATAAGTTCTTCGGCTAATGAAACGTACAGGGCGGAACGTGATTTCCGGTTTCATCCCCCAGATTACACGAGGTCCCTCGTTTATTCGGGTATACCCCGAGATTATAACAACTTGTTGTCCCTTCGATTAATCGAAATTCACGTTTATCCCTTTCTTGTAGTACCCGCCCTATCTCCGCTTCTTATGGCAGGCTTATCCAGATCGTAGATATCGGAGCCAAAATTTACCTCGGTTTACCTCGATTGCCTTCTTGCTCTCAAAAATCGAACCACCCTTCCTTTCTGACCTTCCGAAACACTTTCTTCGCGATTTTCTTGGAACCGTAATCAAAACTTCGTGAAACCGGATAAAGGAAAAAATTCAATTCACCCGTTATCGTAATCTATCTTTATTTACACAAACGACAATTTTCTTTAGAAGAATAAAAAATTCTATTTCGAGTTCTCAAGTGGAAAATCAAATTTCGAAGCAAAATTAAACTTCTGTACCGATTTTAAACTTTAAACGTTTCCTTAACAAAATGCTGTTAAAAATTTTCCTTACGAAATCGGGGTAGCTTTAAGAATTCCTATTCTCGAACAAAGTTTAATTCATCGACCCACCCCATTTCTCAACCGTTTAAAAGTATCTTATGAGTTAGAAAAAAAAAAAAATTGTTTAAAGCAAAGGACCGACTCAAAATCCTTCTTACTCGGTTGCAACTCAACCAATGAGCAAACGCAGGATTACCAGCGTTCGTGGTCGCTTCAGATTAATCGAAATTCACGTTTATCCGCGCGCACGGGCGTCCGCGGGTCGCCTAACCTACCTTTCGTTGGAGAGCTTACCGAGATCACTATTAACTGGGCCGGGATAAAGCAGGGCCGGCCGGGTTCTTATCTGTTCCCGCCGCCAGATAAATTTCGCAGGGCCCGCGGATTAGGTTCGTGCGGATAGTGCATTCCGTTATCGGCGTCGGTGCAGCGTCCCGCCACGCGCGTCCACCGTCTCGTTTCCGCGCTCGTAGTGTTCGCTGGACACGCGATTAGGCGCCACTTTGTGTGGGTGCGTGACTGGTATCCTTTGTGTTCCATTGGTTTACGTTTCTACTACGCGAATTGTACAACTTTCTCGACTAAAGCAGTTTAACCCTTCGGCTACGGTGTCTTCGGAACTGAACCAACTCTTGTTTTTATTGATATAACAGGAACGTTGTGTATCAAAATTTAGGTACATTGTACACCGAATTATGGGACAACGCGTACAGGCCTTTTTCGCAACAAAATGGATCATAGAAACGATTCGCTCGGACAGACTAGGATTTTATTCGACGTTAGACGAGTTTTAAGTTCCACGAATGTACCGATCACGAGAAACCAGGATTCAAACAATCGCGGCTAACGAAGGTATCGTCGAACAACGGAAAGAAGGAACGATCGAGGGTAGGGCTTACCCAGAACTCTTTCGCTCAGTTTTCCCTGGCGCGGCGGCCCGACTCGGTTCCTCCTCGTTGAAATCGTAACCGCCTCCGCCGCGAGATTGGCATAAGGCAACTTGACCGTGCCGCTCCCTCATTGTCCCTGCCGCATTATAATACAATTTTCAGTAGTTGAAGCCGAGTCTGCCCCGGTGCTCGTGAAAAAGGGGGAAGAAAGACACAGAAGAAAGAGAGAAACCACCGTACACGCACAAATATAGTGAAAGAGAGAGAGTATAACTCGCGTAAGCATGCCGACCACGCGTATACCTGTGTGCACGCAGTGGTATAAAGTGAACCGGTGGCAGCGAGCACAATGCGCCGTATCAAACAAAGCTGCTGCGCGCACGGGACTTCCATAGATGTGTGGGTGGGTGCGCGAGGTGTAGTATTACTCATTCAAATGATCCTCTCCAGAACTAGCTCGTTCTCCGTTTCTCTTCGTCATCTTTCTCTGGTCCCATCTTTTTCCAGCACGTTGCATCCCTCCGTCTCTTTTTCCGCCTTCCTCCGACCGGATCGCATCTCTCGCTCGAACAACCCTCTCACCCT
This sequence comes from Ctenoplectra terminalis, assembly GCA_019453375.1. Taxonomy (NCBI): domain Eukaryota; kingdom Metazoa; phylum Arthropoda; class Insecta; order Hymenoptera; family Apidae; genus Ctenoplectra; species Ctenoplectra terminalis. The sequence continues at coordinate 126,972 of SMSQ01026238.1, forward strand.
CCAGCCTCCGCTCGTCACGATGCTTTTAATCCACGGCCAGGCATTCACATCTTCCTGTGCTCCAGTTAAATAAAGAGTCCTGCGCTCCGGGCCTGTTGCATGCGCAAACGCGCGCCATCAGGAGCAACGAAAGACAGGAGAGCGGTGCCGTGTATGCACGCGCTCGTGTAAGAGACACAGGTACGCGGTTAGAGGGGTAGAGGGTGGTTTAACAACCCCTTTTGCCTAGATCTCGTTTCGGAGCTCGAGAGCTTCCTCCCGCGTCCATTGTGCCGACAACTTTTACCCCCTCCGCGGCGGCCATTATTCGAGTCACATATCGAGGACGCAACGGTACGACTGATTTTCGAGGCTACCACCCTTGTTTGTCAGACACGCGGTTGACGAGCATTCATGGAACCCCGTTGTTCACCGACGATCTTGCGCGTTATTCGATTAACTGCAATTTCGTATTTTTAAGCATGTAATTAAAGAAGATTTCATATCTTCGGAAGGAAAATCGAAACGTATTCCGAAGGTATAATTTATTCTCAACCCACCGGTTTATTTTCGATTATTCTCTGTCGATTTCCGTTACACGCAGCAGGGTACCATTGACATCAATGTCTCGACCGGACACTGACTCCCTTCGACGCGTCGATCGGTCGTCAAAACAGCAACCTCGGCCACGTTCAGCCATTTGGTCTTCCAACGCACACCATCCACCGTGTCCATTTACCACGCATTCAACTTCTCCACCGCGAGGAGCGACTCTAAACGGATTTCCCGGCGCACCGTTCTAATGCCATTGTGCGAAATCGTTGCCTGCTTTGCCTGCTTTGCCTGCGTCCGGCAGTAAAGTGTTTCTCGATTCCCCACCCCTCCCCGCGCTCCCAGCCCCTTTCACGGGGATTGTCAACAGTTGCCCTGGGTCTCCAGGAAGGGGCCCGGTTTTGTCGTGAACGTCTTTCCTCTGCCTTTGTCGAGTGGAAAATTCTCGGAAGGATTCGAAAGAAAAATAGATGGACGAAGAATGGGCCTCGGAGCACCCCCGCTGCGCGTCCCATTGTTCGAATCAGCGGCAGGCCCCTCTGACCTGCTTTCTACGCTGCTTAAGCTTCGGTGCTTTGCTTCTGGGTTAGCGATTCGAGATCTTCGAAAGGATTTTCCGGAGGATCGAAGATCCTTCAGGACCGCTTCCCTCGGTGGTTGGACTTTGGTGTCTTTCCTCGAAAGGTGGAGGAATTAGAACGGGATCCTTTATGGTGTTCTTGACTTTGCAGGGAAATTTCTGTTTCCTTGCTCGGGATAGAAACGTTGTGCAAAATATTCGTAACGTTTGTGTGCCTTTCAAAACTGCTTCGCGTTTAAAAGAAGAAAAAAAAGTCGAGTAAGAATCACCGTGCGAAAATCAGACGATCCTTTTCACGATAGAACGATCAACATAAATGCTACGATGCTTGCACGAAATCGACTGTGGTCCCCGATTTCATACTACACCGGATTATCCAGCGCTCGCGATTATATACAGGGTGGTCCATTGTCAGACGGAAATTACGGAAACGCAAATTGGCCGGTGTGACTGTGACGGGCGCAGACGTGGGCCACGTGCTGCCGCTGCCGCCGTTGCGGTTCTGTAATCAGTAATACCGGCGTTCGAAGGGGGTTGAAAGGGGATGGCAAGCTCGGGGCGGATTTCTAAGCCGTAAGCTCCGCTATTGAAACGATCAACCCCGAAGGCTGTGTTTCGACGGTGAATTTCGGCAATTACGCGTTAACGATGCGCGCCTCGATACCAAATTGCCTTTCTCTTCTGTGTGCGATCTTTCCTTCATAGTTTTCTGTCGAGTAAACCACGTGTGCGTTGACTTTAATAAATTAAATTGAGCAACGCGAAACGTTGCTCAATATTTTAGAAAAACGTTTCGGTTGTTCGTAGTTCTACCAGAAGATAAATATTCAATCGATGATGATGCATGCACCCTATCAATATTTCTACTCTTTTAAAAAATCGTTACTCCAATATCGTCATCAATAAATCCAATCCAAACTTGAAAATATTCGAGATACAATTATTTACTATAACAAAAATTTATTCCAACCGCTACATATGTAGACATAATATTTTAAATACATTTTTTGTTTCGCTCTGTTTTAATTTATTTTTCAATCAAATTTATTATTTGTTTCGCTCTGTTCAATGTCTTGATTTAAAACGAGTAAAATTAAATTACTCTGTTCCTTCCTGAAAAAATTAATCAACGGCGGAAAATATTTTATCGGTACGATTCTGATACGCACGATACCGATCAACCCGGTTGGAAGATGCATAATTAACTCTTAAGAGGCGTGTGTCGAAACACTCAAAGTGCTCTCAAATTGGAGAAAATACCAGCAGGGTGTTCTCACCGGCGTCCCCAGTGTCCATTCCAAAAGTACACGATGTCTGTTTGCAAAAGTCACCGACAGTCAGGCGGGGCGGCGCGTGGAACGACGTCGCGAGCGTTTCTCTCACACGGGGTGGCTCCATTGTCGTCGCCCTTCGGCTTCTCCGTAGTTTTTTCAGGGTATCCAGCCCCTTCGCGTCACTCAAGGTTTGGGGGCCACCCCTGGTGTTTGTGGAGCCACCCGTAACGTGTATCGTCGATCGTATTAGCCCACGCGACTATGAATTTCAGAATGCCTCGTAATTGTTATTACACCATTGCAGCGACGTCGTAAGCCTCGTGTACGACTCGACGCAGCAAACACGCGTTGTCGAGTGCGTTGATAGCGTCTTCCGGTTGAATTTTACCTTACGAAACGAGATACGGTACGATTTTTTATTCGTGAAAATTGAACAAATTTGGAAAAAATGTTTGCAATAAAGGTACGGTTTTGTATGAAAATTATTTTAAATGCGTTAAATTAGTAACTCGATAGAATTTAATTTGCAGTAGTTTGAAAAGAGTGGCTATAGTTAACTGTCTATCTGGTTTTTATGATTTTATTTCGTGGAGGTTAATACGGTTTATTAAGTTTGCTGTCACGATATATTTATAAGTTTTGTGGTTTATTCTACACAGTCCTACAAATAATTTTCGCGTGCCTGTATAAAATAACTCTCTTTCGAGAGTCTTAAATACACTTTTGTTTCGTATCGAACGGAACGAATTAATCGATCCAGAATTAAATCAGTTTATGGCATCTGTTAATTCTTACCTTGATCTGGGATGTTTATCAAATCAACGATTACATCAAATAATGGGTATTTAGTATTTCGTACCGTCTAGAATCAAATATCTGGGAATTTACGTGGCTTGCGAAATCCTCATCGCGTATAATTAAAATATTTCCACATATTTCGTCGATTTTCCAAATTCTACGATGACTCTCAAAGTTTACCGAGCACACGACGTTCGAGATCTATCGATTTCTCGTATCATTGTTGGACGTTTGCTGGCAGTGCAACGTGTCGCGTGATTTTCGGTGAGATTTTCACAAACATAGCCGTGACCGATAAGAAGGGAAAGTCAGAGATATTGAAAAGCCTGGCTATCGTTATCATTACGGTTATCTAATCGCCGCTCGATAATCCACGAGACGTTTACTCCGCGATGATAAGTCGTATAAGCGATCAAGGTCACGATGCAGGACGGAATCGGATGAAACGATGAAGAAAAATGCTCGAACCCCCGTGCCAGGGGAGTGTAACTCGCGTTTCTGCGAAACGATACGATCGACGTAACAGCCGTCCGATCGATGACTTCACTGTCGACTATGTCCGGGCAGAGAGTGGCTATCAGGGTCGGCTGATTAATTCCGCAGATAATCGATCGAAATAGGCGCGGATTCGAATCGAATCCCTCCGATCCGTGGCCGATTGTTTTCACGCTGACGCGTAGCTTGCAGCCTGCTATCTTCGAAATTCTTCCTGGTTCGATTGCGACAGATACGCTCGAATTTTGAACGAAATTTATGTAGAATATACTTTTTCCACTTCTGGTACTTTTCCATTATCCGGATACCACGGTAATTTTTAAGTTAATAAGTGGGGAGTAGCAAAAAAATTTAAGCTAAATAAAAAAGAAATTTATTTATTTTTGAGAGATTTATCTGAACCCATCGAAGACCATTTTGTGGTGTTTCGATCCGAACTCCAAAAAGGGATTAAAGATACGCTGTGTGTGTAGAAATTATGCACCAGTCGCTTTGATCAATTTGGTAGTTCCATAGTTAAAAATCGTTAAGTTCCTTTCTTATTCTGTTCACAAGTTCCAACAACCTCAACGAGTCTTGAAGTTGCTTAAAAATAGTCTTCTAAACAGGCAGCTCACGCGAAGACACGAAACGCGAACACGTTACCGTCCACGATTTCCATGTCGAGCAATATTTCGGTAAATGAAATTCCAACAGAGCCCAGGGGGTGAGAGGCACGATAGGTCGCGACGATGTGCACGCGAAGAAGAACGAGCGTCTACCTTTCGGTCTTTTACATTCACGGAAAATTTCAAGGCTGAATTTACGAGCGCGAACAGGGGGTTGAAGTGGCCCGACGGGGGTGGAAGGGAGCCGAGAATCCAGTCCGTGGAGCGAAGTGGCGGCGGAGTGGAGCGTAGAAGCTGATTCAATCATGATAATTCCTCGAATGAAATTTACCGCCGACCATCACGCACGTAGCCAGTAACGTAGCACGAGCCGGACTCCGAGGGTGCTTGGTAATCGGGGGATGCTCGCCACCCCCGACGCTGCCAATCTAATAATACCAATTGACTCGAGCGGCCGGCGGATGCTCGATTTGCGGTCGTCCCTCGTCTTCTTCGCGGTCTACGCTCTTATCCTGTTAGCTGGTGCACAGTGCTCGAAAAGTGAACGGTCCCGGGTTTCGCTCGCGAGTCGAGTGCCACTTCCACGATGGGGTTTCTATTCGATTTGAATGCGTTCTTCGGGAAAATTCGATTTGCCGGATGCGAACGGGGTACGAGGTGTCTGGGCGAGGGGATTGGTCTAAACGGAAGTTTAGAAGGTGTGGGAATTATTGTTTGATGCGTGCTTCGTGGGTGGTGACTCTTGGGTTGTTTGATAAATTGGAAAAATTAATTTGGAATTTTGTGGAACACAGATAATAATTATTGGCACCCTCTATTATTTGGTAGATAAGAAAGGTAGCTTTGTCGAAGCTGATACGAGTCCAAGAAATGAAGTTAAGCAAAATATCCTTCTTTTTACGCAATCTCACGATTAGGAGGTAAACAAATAAACCGAAGACTTCGTTCTCTCGCAAAGACGAGAAGAGTCGTTCGATGATTAGTCCGCAGATAGCGAAGCCTTTAATTTCGTCGAAAGACTGCTTCTGCTGCATCCACGTTCCCTCCCCTCCAGCCTTCTCGTTTATGCACCCTCGGTGCGTTCTCGACATGTTGCGCGCATTGTCGATAGTCAAATGCATAACAGGGTACGGTGTAAAGGCGGCACGCATGGATGGTCCAGGTCTCAGGCAATGCCAGATGGGTGACTGATGCGACCAGTAACCCCGCGTCAACGTGAAACGACGAGTCGAGTGACAGGGCAGACCGCCCGGGACCGAGTCGAGGGTCAAGTCGACACGATATTACATTTCCTGCCGATTTATTCGAGACTAACGAAGCGTAGCCCCTAGCAAGGAGCGATGGGCGACGCGTTTGCTTTCTCCTTACCGTTCATTGGAAAGCTTCTTTCGGGTGAAACAGGGGTTGTTAATTGACAGAAAAATAGTTTTCTTCCAAAGAAATTCTTTGTTTCAAGCAAATGCATTAGCGTACGTACGATGAAACACGCGGATGGAATAACTTTAAACTCAATTTACTAGAAGCTTCATATAAGTAACGCAAGACCATCCCCTAGATTTTCCGAATCCAAACACGCGACTTAAAACTGAATCGTTAAAAAATTCCCATTCTCCGCGACATCCAACGATACCATCCACAAAGACGCAGAGTGGAACCTAAACCACTCGAACGGTTACGTTCAATCAACATACACGGCCGGGATACACGCGTAACAATGTCGGCAGAGCGGAAAGCTGTAGAAGGCGACGCGTTACACGCTCGCTTCCGCGGTTCGTTTCACGGCCCGTTCTCGTTCCCTTCGAGTGTCCGCAGCTGTCACGGAAAAGTCGGTTGCGCCGGCAAACATTCCTTTTTTCCGGGGGCTCCTTTCATTGTTCCGCCGGTGGATCGCGAGCCGCCAGAAGAAACGATTCAGTTCTGGTCCATGTACGATCATCCCCGCCACCCGACACAGAAAGAAGAAGACAGAAAGAGAGAGAAAAAAAAATAAAAACCAGTTCTCCCCATTTACCATCCCCGACGTTACATTCGACGAGGTAACACCTTCGATGTACACACATACACAACAGAGGGTTAGAACGAAACTAGAAAAAGAGGGAAGCAGAAGAGCTACCCTCCTTTTTGTCCTGCAAGGGCAGGTCTGTTCGATTCAACGAAGAATCCTGCTATAGTTACCCGTCGTTCCTGCGGTGCCCCTAGCGCAGGACGCGAATAATGACGTAACAATGGCTGCCGTGAGCACACTACAAAAACAGCGGCCATTGTGAGCCGACGAGAAGAGCGTAGACCGAGCGGGCCGCTCCTCTCACCGCGTAATGTGATTACACGAGCGTGCAGGCCGCGCGTCGCTTGGTGCTCCAGGCGATTGACAGTCATCCTCGTTAATGGTGTTTTTAAAAACAATATCCACGTGCTCCGACACACTGTCCGGAGTCAAGGGTGCTCCTGGCTAACTTATTCGCGCCTCCCTCCACGATCCGGCGCCTACGGATTTTTCGCCGCTAAGGGGATTACGGTGTTCTTATGGGTTTTCAAGTGTGTTTCTTGGTCTCGGCTATTTTTCTCGATTTTCCTTTTTTTTCGTTTCGTTGCAGTATGTTTATTCGAGTTTTGCGTGAACAGGCTTTATTAAAAACTGAGCGGAGGAAATTGGGGTGGTTTCATTTTACCCGACCGAGGAATCCATTTTTCAAGAGCGGTGACATGATACAGAAATATTTGACAAGCGCGATAAAGTCTGTTGGAAATAAATATATTCATTAAACAGCACCGAAATACGGTCTTCAAATAACTCGAGTCTCGTTCCAAATTCCTTCTACGATCGTAAACTGCAATTATTCATTCAGCTTTCAATTTTCCAGCAAGTACAATATACCCGCTGGAAACTCGGTCCTCAAACGCAATCGCATGAATTACAATCCAGAATTCCTGTAAAAATCTTCTTTCACCGATTCAATTAACATTAAATTATTCCCCCAAGCGCAAGAATCGTGTTCTCGAACGATGTTTCCATATGAAATTCCGCTCGTCCCCGTTTTCCACCTGTCGCCAGTCTCGCGGAAAGGAAAGTCGTCCTGTCGAGGTCGTGAACGGCGTCGGCGGTGGTGGTGTTCGCTTTCCGAGATAATCGACTGGGTCGAGCGGAACACGGTGCATCGCGATTAATTACCTAACCAAAGCGGCGCGCCCCTTACGTCTTCATTATGTAGGCCAGCTCGTTGCAGGTGCCTTTCATGGCGTTCACTCTCTTTCCGGGAATGGAGAACGACTGCGTTAGGAGCAATTTCAACGTATTCCGATCACGTAGCCACGAGGCGGCTAAGCTAGCTTGGAAAATCGCTAACGTCGATAAACCACGACTCGAGAGATCCTCCGGCTTGGCCGGGACGTGTTTTAATTACCCGTTGGGCTACTGGTTTAATTAACGCCTGTTTTTCTTTCCTTCCCTCGAGGTGAAATCGACGATCCAAAGAGAATGCCTCCTGTTCTTTTTTTTTTTTGTATTCGGTGGATCGGTTTCGTTCTCGGAAAGGAAGTAATTTTGCATTCTTCGTTTGTTTCTTTGTGCTTCTTTCGATAGATAGATTTATGGGGTGTTGAATATCCTAAACGTTAATTAGCTGTGGAACGTGAAGCGCGTGTAACTCGAGGACCAAGTTAGTCCAAGGTCATTGGAGGACATCGAGGTCGCGTCATTGGAGGTCAAGGTTGTTTAAAGGTTAGGAGGATCGTCAAGATTGTATCATCGAAGGTCGAGGTCGTTATATGGTTAATTAAAGATATACGAGTTGATGGTTCGTTACGCGAAAGTTGATCCAAATATTCCAAACAAGTAATTTGACGCGAGAATTTTTATTTGAAAGAAAAAAGGCGCTCACTTCTAAAATTTTTTTTAATTACGCCAAAATCATCTGATAATCCAAACATATTCAACTACCGCAAACACCGTCGACATGTTCGAATTCCACAGCAGGTTTCATTCTACATGACTCATAACCTTATCCGCTTCGGCATTCCTTCCACATAATCATTTCCAATGAACGATAGAAAATTGCAGGATAAACGATCTCTGTTTCATCGATCCAGTTTCATCGAGGAGTAACGGTCTCAATTAGCTCGATAAGTTTTGCCGGATTTTCCACGAGTCAGGCGTGTTCACGCTTGAGGAAACGGGGCGAACCAGCTGCGGTGATTTCCCATGCCTCGTACCATAATCTTCGTTCTGCTCGCCGCTCCTTTCCACCGAGATTCGTGTGGTTTGCTTGTCGTATTCGCGTACGCGATCGGCCGGCTGCTGAACTCAGCCGTGTCCCGTTTCTGCGCCGCTTTCTGCCCGCCAGCCGGTAATCTCGCCTCCGTTCCCGTGATTCCAGGCCTGGCAACGCGTAATTTCGACCTCGATGTCGCGAGTTCCGCGACCGAGCCTCGTTCCACCGACCGGTGGAACGGTGACTCGCGCGAGCTGCTTCTCGATGAGCCTGCCACACCGAATTCCTTCATTTGGTTTAGTTTTTTTTTTTTTTTCTCAACAGTAGGACTTTTAAAGTGGAACAGCTCGTAACTCTTTACGTTCCTTTTTAATTTATAATTATATTCCGTATAATCGTCTCTCAAGGAAACATGTTATTCCGAGACACTTACGGTATTGAATTTTTAAGCGGTTCAATGGTTAAATGGTTTGGTTTCCGAATTTATGGTAATATAATTGAACGAAAATTGTAGCGCGTAAAGTGACTATAACCCGAAGCAAAGCGATGAATCCGCAATGCACTAACGCATGCACGCGTGTGACTAAATTCAGTCACGTATTTACACGCGCTGTAAACTTCTGTGACGAACGGGGAAAGCTTTATTAAGACGAGACTCCCCTCTTCGTCACGAGGTATAAATCTCTTGGTAACGTCGCGGCTTTCTGTTGCTTGATTTGTGGCCGTGGTTAGGTCATGATCGTTGTCTCCAGTGGCTTTTTAGCGGCTCAAAATTGAGCGTGGAATATCCCCCTAAAAAGAAAACCAATAAACCTTCCCAATTTTTCGATCTTTTTATAAACATCGTTCTCTATGCTATTTCCATAATAATAACCTTGAACCGCTCCATTTTATTACACTTTTTATATCCCTATAAAATCACGAATTAAAACCAGCTTTATTGATTATAAAAAAAATGTTTCCAATATACCATTTTCTGGCAGCTCGCATTACCATTTAATTGGTTCAAAATAAAATCTATGACAGATTTCGGAACTTTCATTGGGAAAAATTTTATTTTAATAATTTCTACTATTTTATATCACAAACCTGATACGCAAATATTTCTAAATCTCCATTTATTCCTATATCATTGCGCCGATATTAAACAGTCTACGGTAATAATTAACTTTCGTATCGCATAATTTTTCTTTTCATAAGTCAAATTCCGCTTATAGAGGGTTAACCCAGGAACCATCGCAAAATAAAAACCTTACGTAACAAAGTTCCAAACTTCTATCGGGAGGTCCACAGAGCGAGCGTGCTGCACACAACACGAAACCCAGATCGCGGTTTTCTCTCGAAGGAAGATTACAGTGGTTGGCCGCGGATGATATATTTTTCTTCGCGGCCCCGTATTGCCGTGTAAACCCAATAAAGAGGCACGAACGAGCGGCCACACACGACGACGACGAGGAGAAGAACGCAGGACGAGTGGAGCGCGTGTTCCTCGCGCGCGAAAGGCGAGCCGAAACGAGATCGTTCCGGGCAGCGCGTTTCATTTCGAACCCGGACAATAAAAGGATTCCGGTGATCGGACGTGGAAGAACGTTTCCACGAGGCCGGCCGGCCCGCAAACAAACGAGGCCGGAATTTTCTCTTTTATAACCGGGCCAGAGCGGTTCACTTCGCGGAAGCCGCTGCTTATCGGCCGCTCCCGCTTCTTCTTCTTCCTTCTGGATCAACAAACGAGTGGCGTGTCGCCGCTTTTGCAGGCCCCCTGGTGTTCCTCGATTTCTTTTTTGGTTACGCTAAAAGTCCACATTAACCCGAGGTTCTTGGTTGAACGCGGTTCCATTTTTGGAACAATTTGCGATTATTAAAATATACTTGGAGGATTGTTAGAACCATGATTCACAGCAGGCTATTATTTTATAAAGAGAGCATCATAGATAGAACTCTAACTTTTTCAAATTAAAATTAAATATCGTATTCTAAAAATATCCATCGAAAGGAAATTTTCAAAAAGTTCAGCTTACGATTCCCCAGCAATTCTGTCCATCGATCGTTCACGATCCATCGCGTCACGTTCTCCCCCGATTCCGTTCTCCAACCAACGAATACCGTCCACGGAAATTAAACGCAGATATCCATCTGACTCGTTTAATATCGCGAAACGTACCGGAGCAGGAAGTACGAGACAGCGCGCGAATTTCTGTCGCTATCGTGGATCGAGATTAACGAAAGCGTGTAATGAGCGCTGGATTTTACGCGTGTGCACCCTGTCGGATGAAACGTGTCCCGTTCGGATATGAGCTAACTCAACTCGATCTATCTGTAGTAATAATAATAACAGGCGAAAAGCGAGCCATGGCGGGTGGCCAGCCACGCGGCCACAATTTTTAACAATGGCCCCGGCTGGATGCCGCCTGCAAAATGCACAATATCGTCAAATTTCATTATCGATGCAATAATGCGGCCTTAATTCGCCTTAGACCCAGGACCGCTGCTCTCTTACCCCGTGACGCGGTTCGTTGCTTCCGCTTCGCGTTCAATGGCACCCTGGGACGTCCCAGGGGACGGCCGGTGTAGTTCACGCGCGGAGCGGCTTCAAAGAGAGCCACTATCCGGTGTACCACGTACGAACCCCCTTTCTCAATGATCTTTTTTGGGGTTTTTCTTTTTTTCTTTTTTTTTGACTGCGTGTTTTTGGAAGCGAAGGTCGACGGTGTATGGGGTCGCGAGAGATTTGATTAATGGAGGAGCGGTGGAGTGGAGACTGTGGAGGGTTCAAGGCGAACCTAACCCGAACCATGTTGCGTGGAAACAATAAAAATGTATTAAAAAAATAACATCTACATATGTGACTGCGTTCTCGAAGAGACTGAAAACACTTCCAACATTGGCTTCGCAGAGCAGACAGAGAATTGTGAAAGCGTTTCCAAAAAGGCTGAGAAATCCACTGGGATTCTAACTAGGGGGAAGAAGCATAGTCTCCAGTCAGCTCTTTTCTTTGCAAATCCAGCCCCAACGAGTTCTGTTGGAAGGGGAGGGGGTCGTTTTGCCGTTTTAAATCGATTTAGCCGAGTTTTTCGGAGCCAGGTAAAGCTCTTCCAGCGTCGTTCGACTATGCCGGTCGCGTTTATCTGGTCGCTCGGAAGCGGATGAAAGCAGCAACCACCAAGGGACGAGGGAAAGAGACTGTGCCGGCCCTGTGTACTTCTGTACACAAACACGCTGTCCCGTGCTATCGCCGCGGAGATGTTTAATGTTTCGAACTGTTTGAGAATAATATTTACACGGAGCGCGCGAGCAGGACCTTGGATAACTGCTATTTTATTCTGCTCGCGTGTACGCGCGCGCGCGCGCTCGCGCGGTCGTTCTTATCGCTTGGACCACATTTTCCAAATAGTCATTGGTCATGCACGTGCGTGCCCCGACGGGGCCGCCGTGGCTTTCGTTATTAATCGCGCGATAGTTTGCGTTGGTTCGAGTTTATACGCGATTAAATCTGATTTCGATTCTCGCCAATGTTTGCCGATGTCCAGTTTGATGCAGTGGTGTGGTAAGTTTGAGAGCGTCTGGTTTCTTTCTTTCTAAGCTGGAGATATTTTTAGTTAGAAACAACTGGTTGGAAATTAAGAATAATCGTAGCAAGTAGGATCTAACCATCTATAACACTGTGACCTGAAAGTTGTATACTTGTACATTTACGTTCATCGAGTCTTACATTATTTATCCATCATTCCACTAATGTATTTTATTATTTTTGCCGTGAATCAATCTATCAGTGAGGGAAAAAATATCCTTCCATTAAAATATTCCTCTTCATCGTCAAAGTCCACAAAAATATTTCAAATTTGAATAAAAATTTTCTAGTAACCACGAACACGATCAGTGACCACTATAAAGAGTCCATCGATTTCACGAAAGGGTCCCGTCCATCGTACCCAACGCGTAAAGAACATCGAGAAGCGTTTCCAACGACACATCACCCGACAACGCACGGATGAAATCCGCTCGTCTGTATCGAGCCTAAACGTACACGCCACCTACGAGCAACCTTCACCTACGAAGCAGGCTGCACGCGAGGTAATGATCGCACGGTACAATTACCCGGCGTGACTTGCATTCTGCACCCTCTGCACCACGATGACCCGCTACTCTTTCTCCGTGCTCGTCGACGTTACAACGACGGTCCTCCGTCGAGCATGAATTTTCATAGTCGACCAGGGACACCGATTTCCTCGCCATCGATCGATCAACATTCCGCCTTGGATCGACGAGCGAATTCGTGTCACGCGCACCAGCTGGTTTCAATGGACTATTCGCTCGACTTTATTGTTAGTTCTCATTCTTCGAGGATAGGTTTACGACGCTTGATGAGCGATTACGAAATAGGGTGATTTATGGACGATATTATTCGTCTGTTTCGGTTATTGCGTCCGTCATAATTGATCATAAACTCCGGAAACACTGTAGATGACAGTATTCGTGAATAAAGTTTCTCTTCTGAAAGAAACTACCCGCGTTCGAGAACTCTGCTATGATTCTATACAGCAACTCTTGTATCATCGTAGATTATTCCTCGACTTGGAATGGATCTTGTTCGAATTAGCCCTAATAATCGCCACAGATTAGAAACATCGGTCTTATAACGACGCAACGAGCAGACAAACGATAGGGGAAAAAAAAGAGGAAAAAGAAGCGCGCTTAAGAGACGAAACTCGGTGCTTGCGCCAAAGAAACGAGCCCTCGTAAAATGTATCGCTATGGTAGAAGCGAGAGGACCTTACGAACCGAACGGTGAGAAAAAGAGTGGCTCTCTTACTCCGTAGGATTGTCAAAATAGCCGATCTTTATGTCGCTTTTATAGTCGCTCGCCTCGTGGTCGTTACGAGCGTGAAATCCAAGCTCTTCCGGGGGATGAGAGAGACTGTTCCCTTCTTCTTCGACTTTTCCCAAAAATTCGGTGGCCGGCCTACCAGAAACGGCGTTGAACGTCGCGATGGCCTGCCTGTCAGCTTGGACGGCCCAGGGTGTCCTCTGAAACACATGGCGAGCAAACGATCGTCCAAGAGAAAGACTTTTACCCCACGGGGGGCCCACGTGGCTTTTCAGAGGCGTGTGCACCGTCCCGTCCGCCCATGGTGTTCGGTTACGGGCCCTCTGGGGAGAGGACTGGAAAATATTCCGGGTCCCTCCTGGAACAATATACAGAAATTTCTGAGGGACGCGGCTTGCGGCTAATTAAGACGATTCCGAGTAAAACTTTCGCTTGGGTCGCAGTGGTTGAGTTTTCGGGACGAAATGGGATGGTTGTGTCGAGGGGTAGCTTGGATATTTATTATCGCGGGCGTTGATCGTTTTGTCTTGACAGGGGGTGAGCGGGTTTGGAACGCATTGTCTTGGGTTAGGCTGTATGTCACCGATGATCGATAAGTGGGCCTGGATTTTCTTTGTCGCTGAGAAATAGTTGGGGGTGGAATTAGTCGAATTGGAAAATCGGTAATTTATAATGTACGGTACTTAGTAATATTTTTTCTTTTTCTGTGTCAATATTAAACCAATATTTTTAATAATCGTTGAAGAATCGATGAAAGAGAAAAGGAACGCGAAGAAAAGTATTTCCAGCAATAATATTTGTCCTTCGTCGAGGCCTGAAGGCTTCCTGCGCGTCTCTCGGCCATGGTACCTTTTCTCAAACAAATCTCAAGATTTAACCAGGGAGGCGCGTGGCTAACCTGCAATTATTACGCGCGGCTTCTTTCAAGTGGCCACAGGACCGGACCATAAAAAATCCTGTCTGCGGCGAGCGCTATCGGACGGTGGCCGGAAACGTTCTAATTTCCGACAAACAGCACCACTTTTTCCCGCAGCCCTTCCGCGCACCGGGTATCGCCTCGTTGTGCCGGTTTTTGTCGTTTCATGGACGACCTACTACCTGTTATTATCGCGTGTCGGTCCACCGGTGAGAACATAAAGCTGTCGACCAACGCGGACGCCTCTGCTTTTGCCGGCCCAAAAAGTTACGAACACGAATGCTTTTTGTTTAGAATTTCCTCTACATTGTTCGAGTTATGCAAAATCGCTGCAGAATGTCGCGTTAATAAAAACCCTTTACTTTCTTTGCGCAGTAGGTGGCTAATAATATAGAATTAGTAGCGAAGTAGATTTTCTGAATGATGCATTCTTTTTCTTTTTCGACCAATCATACAGGAAATCGAGTTTTTATTCGTAATGTTAACACGTAACATTTACTCTAATTTATTTTTTATACGAAACCCACCCTTTAATGACAGTAATCCAGCAGCAATCTACTCCAACAATTTTCAATAATTCGATTTCTTTCTCGTCCAACTGAAAACCGTGTAATTTAATATAACCGTGAATAACAGAATCAAGCTGGAATCACCACTTTCGCGACACTTTCTCCCATGTCCAGACGGAATCGCGTAAATTTTGCGCGTCACCGACGACAGAGAGAAGGTTCCTCGCGTTCGCATTCCACGGTTAATAGCGACTCTTCGCTTTATCGCGGTTTCTCCTCGTAAAAGGCCGTACGCAAATTCGATGATCGACGCTTTTATCGACGCCTCGGTTCGGTGGGGACGATAACGGAAACGTGGCGAAATGGTCGTTTGCGATCAGGTGGATTGGGTTCGCTACAGGGTGGCCCGTCATTTTTCTCGACAGCCACAGAAATGATAAACACAGCAGGCGAATGAGATCCGGTAAAGCTAGCGAGGGAAGGCAGGTGTTTGCGACTTTCAGTAGACTTCGGTATGAAATTATTTCGTTTAAAATGGCGATATCGTTTCTCTTCATTGACTCGACGCAGCGTTTCCGGTGACTGTTGCTTTTTCTTCGCGAGTTTCCGTCGTTGATTGCTTCCCATGCGACACACGCATGGTACAATGTTTGCGTAATATATTTCCTATTTTGCATTCGTTCGATTTCCTTTTAATTTGGTTAGGCGTTGGGGATATCATTTTTATTCTTATGGATTTAATTTTTACCGCGATAAAAAATATTGGAGCGAATGTCTTCTCTTTCTGTGGAATATTAATTACCTCTGAAACTTTATTTAATCAAATTCTTCACATTCTAATTTTATTATGTAGTTTTACTACACAGCACCAAATTATATTACCAGAACCCAAGGGTTCGGCCGAACATAAATTGAAAACTCCTTGCCTATATTACACAGCACTTTTGTAAAACTATCAAAATTTCACCAATACCCTCGGGAGATTCCTAAAATTAATTTAAAGCGGTCGTCGCGATATCCAGAGTCACAGCACGAGCATCATCATCATTTCAGCCACCTTTTAAAGACACAGGGGAGCGGTGCTCAAAGTGGGGGATGATACTCAAGTTCTTCCCTGTAACCGAGAAGGAACCGAGGAAAGGTGCCTCGTCCATCGTATCTCGCCGTAAAGGCTGGCTCAATTACTTCGATGAATCTTCAATTAGAGGGGTCGCGGCAGTTTTACGCTTACAGCCAACCCGGGGATGGTTAATGCACGCCCGATAATAAAGATCGCGATAGCCCAGCGTGGGCGAGGAATCGAAACGTGACGATGGGAGCACGGTAGCGTAAAAATTGTAGAATCGACCAGCGAAAAGGCACATTATAACGTAACCTTCGACGAACTTATTACGACCAACAAAATCTCGATCGAGGGAAAGAAGCGTCTCCCTTTCTCGCCTTTTTCTTATTTCTTTCCTCGAGTAGTTTCCCTCTCGATGGCCGACCAACCGCGTACAGTGTATCTTAACGATGTAATTATACATTCCTCTTTCGGTGGCCGTTCGCTGCTCGATCGTTCTGGGCTTAATTGTCGCGCGCATTAAAGGCACTACAGTTTTTTACGAATTCCACAAATTTACACGAAACCTTGCATCCCCTCTGTTCCTACACGTTCGTTCCTCTTCGTCGGTGCAGACTTTACAATCAAGAGTTCCCTTGTCCATATTTGTGTCTCGCCGTGGCTCGTTAACCCGTGAGCACGAAGAAGAGGGACGACAGCCGAGGAGGAGGAAGCAGGACCGAGGCTGGGCCTACGCTGCGCGGTAATCGGGAATTAATTAAAGTTTATGTTGCCGTTGTAAACGTTTATAACTGTCGAGGGAGGGGACAGGTGTTTCATTCCCGGTGACGGGCACGTGCCATCGTTGTCGTCCGAGGCGACTCGTTTATTACTCTCCCGTCTGCCTGCTCTGCGTACCAGAACTCCTCTCGGTTCCATTACTTTCTGGGCTGCCGTGAAATATTTAGAAAAATCGAGCCAACCGACCTTGTGTTTCGTAGAGAGCAACAGGTTGGCTGCGATATCGTGGCCTGGTTCTGCCGCGTGGTTAAATTTATAAACGGAAACCGCTTCGACGATTTGAAAGGCGCGACGATCCCGTTTGGTGATTCGATCCGGGTCGAGACGGAAGTGTCGCTCCGCCGGTTGCGTTCTGTTCCGAATACTAGCGATACTGCGTGTTCTCGCGAGTTTATGTTTCTCGTGTATCGATTTTAAAGGATATAGAAGTGTCTTCTGAATATTTGAGAAGATTCCTGGACGAGAGTATTCTTGGCGAGAAATATTTTTGAGAATGCGGGACAAAGTTGAACGAGTACTAATTTTGTTGCTATTATTAATCCACTGTATCGCGTGAAAACTATATTTAACTTCCTCGTTCTTTCATAATATATAATTGACTCTTGTACACCGTTGAAGTCAGTCGAAGTAAATTTGAACGAAAACGTGTATCGAGGATTTAGTAACTTTTTATTAGAATATTCAATGCATGTGAAAGTTTCTTACTTTTGCTACTATTACATGACCAACACATTTCATATAAGATAAGCATTTTATTCAAGTCTTGACACAAGGAATTTATAACATCGGTATCGATCAACAATTTCAACACTCATTTAAACAGTACAGGAATATGAAATTAAAAATTGAAAGTCTTNTGAAGTCAGTCGAAGTAAATTTGAACGAAAACGTGTATCGAGGATTTAATAACTTTTTATTAGAATATTCAATGCATGTGAAAGTTTCTTACTTTTGCTACTATTACATGACCAACACATTTCATATAAGATAAGCANAAAAAAAAAAAAAAAAAAAAAAAAAAAAAAAAAAAAAAAAAACTATCTCGAGTATCGTACAAAGTGATGTACGATCAAAAATACCGTGTAAATTTCCGGATATCACACAGCATCCAAGTTATCACGAGCGAGTAATTCCTCGCTGGAGGCAAGCGAGAAACGCGGTAGCGCGACACGACGCGAGGCGCCTCGAGACTATGTTACGACGCGACCATAAACGTTCCCCGGCTAATATTGAGTTATGATACCAGCGGTGTAGGTACACTCAATAAAATATTAAATACCGCCAGATAAGCGGGCACCGGCTCGTTTATCTAACCTCTCCCATTAAAATCCAGTTCCCGAACTCTCTGGCGATACCTGATAAGAATATTTAATTGCTCCGCGTGGTCGGACCCGAAAAACTCGACGATGATTAGAGAACAACGTGGTCGTGTCGTCGGGACCACGTGGCTCGTTTACATACGCTGGATTAGCGGAGGACTCGCTACCGCTCGCTAAACTTGCGCAATTTATTATCGGGTCGCTATCCTTGCCGTAAATACCGGTTGCAACAGCTTATAATCCGAAGATACATAGTCGCGAGCAATGCTTCATCTTCCCTCCTTCTTTCCTGGCTGATGTGTACACCTTTGATGAGCAGTTGGATAGAACAGGAAGGAAAAAGCGGTGGTGATGAACGACATTGTTTCTGTACTGGAAATCCCTGGCGCTAGGAGTCGCCTGGCTATTTATACTTAGTTAATTGCTCTGACCGTGATAGTCGGGATCTACGAGGCTAACGTGATCTCTAGATTGTGTCGATTCTTTTTTAAGTAGAGTTACTTTGATATTCCATCATTCTTTCTGTATTGCAACACTGTTTGATGGGTCTCTCGTCTCCTTTCATTATCGTATATTTTTTATTTCAACCCTTTCGAAGGTTCACGCGTTAAATTACAATTTTATTATAATAATATCGTTTAGCATAATAGTAAAAATCGTTTTATAAAAATATTAAAAGTACAAAAATGTTTCCAATCTTATATTATCACCGCCTCGAAAGGATTCGAAGCGAAGCAGAGAACAGGGAACGTCACGTTACATCTATTGACGCCTTTTTTATTTCTGCTTCTCTCGTAGTGATAACGCTTGTAGCAGCTGAAACTTGGGATATCCTATTCCACGGATATCTAAAAAAAAAAGAAAAAAAGAAAGAAATAGTTAAAAAGAAGCTCGAACATGGTTCACAGAGAACAAATCAAAGGGGCAACAGAGGGAGAGAAAGAGGAACGGGTTGGCGAGTCGCGAGAGCGTAACTGGTATTCTCGGTTAAGTGGGAATGGGCGATGGTTCGTTAGGCAGAGCAGTTTTTCAGAGCTGGCTCGAAGGAGTTTTTCGAGGCAGCTGCAGGGCGAGAAGGAGGACGACGCGAAGGGGCACCTACTGCACGCCGATCCTCTTCCTCTCGCTCTGTCATTCCTTTTCCTTTCCCTTTTCTCGTCCGTCCAGAGGGTCGACATATGGACGCACACGAAGGACGCCTCCTCCGGCGAACGCGAAAAAGGCCACGAGAGTCTTCGAGTTTCGATTCCCTCGTTAAAGCGACCAGAGACTTTGCATACCGCACGTATTCTTCTTTGGCGACTTGCTCATCATCAAATGGACTTCTTGTTATCGTTTTAAGTTGGGCTTATTACTTCTATTGTCAAGAATTTCATCGTCGGTAAGAAATTTGATTTATGAAGTTTTCGAGGGTTCGAGTGCATATGGTAGTTTCATAATCGGGGGAAAATGAAGTTTATCGAAAATGAAATTGACCGAAAGATAGAAGTATTAGAAGCTTAGATTCTTAATCTACCGGCGACTAGTCGCTGCCTCCTTGTTCCTAGGTATATATAAATTAAACACCTTGCCAACAGGTTTGTAGCGATGAAATCGTATCGGGGCTGCTAACTAGTTATTTAATAATTAGAGCAATTTTCATAAATCGACGTTAATGAACCAGCTATCGATAGATTATAATTCACGCGTCAAACGAGAAATATATTGGAAAAATATTCATATCAGCTGTCCTAGATCAACTTGAAATCCATTCTTCACGATGACCATTCCTCATCCTGACTTTCCTTATTACCGCGCCTATACTTTTTCCAATTTAACCAAATTTTTTTACCAATAAAATCAAACCTCGTCTACTCGTAACTTCTACCATTCTCGTAAATCTCTGCTTAAAGAAATTAAACTCAGAAATGATTTAAGTACCCAAGTAGATTTCCAATCTGAGAAACTTTCCGAAAAGAAAACCACCCTCTCGACGAACTTACGTTTCCAACCTATTTGAAAGCGGAAGAAGGACCAAGAAAGAAGCTTAGCTTAGTCGCGGGGTATCATCAATTTGCATAAGCTAATGAATATGTTAAATCAATTTTGCAAAACGAGCAAAGCCCGGGCGTAAGTGGTCGCGAACTCGCACAGCCAACCATGGAGGCCTGTTATTATTGTAATTGCCGCGCGTGTAAAACCGCGTGTGGAAAATGAGCCTAATGTGACGTGTGCGGGCGGCTCGATGCTCGCACGTAAGCGCTGCCCGCTTTGACGCGCGCGAGCGTTGTCACTTACACGCCTGGTCGTTTCGATACCCTGTTTGAACTCGATCGTTTTGTTAGGTGAATCGTTTGAACGTTGCGTAATACTTCGTTTCGGTAATTTGATCATTGGATTTTAAATAGATGTAAATTGAAGCGTAGACGATTCGAAAGCATCTTTCTATTTTGTGATATCTCAAAGTTGTGAATTCAACAATGCACCTAAATAATCGTCGCACGATGCTTCTGTTTAGAGTTACTCGCTCGATTCGCTGAGCGTACAGAACTTTCGCAATATCTTCTATGACAGCAACAGAAAATGAATAGATGTATAATATAGGTTAGTGACTAATCGAGTGGCTCGATTAGAGGGACGAATCAGCGGGAAGCGTGTTTTTGGAGCCGGTTGCGTGATTCAGGATCGATGGAACGTGGTATGATTCGACGATGGTTGCCTCGTTTGCTCGGCAAGCATTTATTAAACCGCACTGCTGCGAGAGGGAATCGTAAACGATTCTTCGCGGCGGTTTACGAGACTTTCTAAGAAAAGGTACGGGGTATTAGAAACCGTCTGGTCGAGTTTACGAGCCCTTTAAGAACGATCCGCGTTGCGAAATAAGAGATCGCGTTTACTCTCGCGCTTGTCCGATTCACGACGACAGGGAACAAATGGTTACCAATGCGATTGCGATTCTTGCGCTCTGGAACGAGCTCGCGATGATTGCCCGTTGTCGAAAAAAAAGTCCATTATCGCAGTTTCAGATACCTAGACTCTTTTTTGTGTTTTAATTTTAAATTTCTGATTTTGTTACCAAAGCACAGAATATCGTTTAATTTTTTTTAATAGAATTCTTACTATTCCTAGTGACTTCTGGAGAATTTGGTAAAAGTTTAAATAGCCAAGTATCTAACAATTCTGATCTAATATTGATTTCTCCTATTGATTTCAGCGATAGTTTTTAAAGGTTAATGGTAGTTAGTATTAATCGAGAGCAGCGACGAATTTTTCTCAGGAAAGAGGGTTTTTTATAAGTTAGAAAATCGGTTCATGTTTAACATAAAATAGACACTAGGGAATCAGGGTTCCGCATCTGTGGAGAGCATTACACAGGTCGAAAGTGTCATTATATCGTCATTATATTGGCGTGCAGTCTTGATGCGTCTTTTGGATAACGACCTGGCTCGTTCCTAGCCGAAGGGAAAATCGTCGTTACGGTAGTGGTGCGCGAATACCGGTCGCGCGAATCGCTTTGAGTCGATTGAGGTTAATGCAAGATTTAAGGAAAACACTTGGTCTCGGGTTAGCTCGCCTGGGTGGCACGGGTAAAATAAAACGCGTATCCTTTAACGAAATAACAACGCATTCGACTCGGTCTGGTCGCACGAGAAATTTTTACGTGACACTTTCTTTTTATGGCGCTTTAATGGCTGCTAACTTCCACCACGCCGTTACGTTTCGTTGTTTATTTTCTACTTGTTATACCGGGCCCTCGTAATTCTCCTTCCAGTTGCCCGCTTCGGGGCTTTATTACTCCAAGTAAGAGAATATTCTTCCACCGTGCGCCAGGGAAACTAAAACTTGGACAAAGTAAACTGCTACGAACACCTATCAAGCGATAAAAAAAGGTCTGATGAACCGAGCGTATTCAAAGTAAAACTCGCAAACACCTAATTAATTATTTCAAGTAAATATACCTATTTCAAAATCGATGAATTTTCCACAGAATGTTATAAGCAGGTTTATAAAAAATTAATTTATTCCAATTAGGTGTCTTAAATATTGAAGGTTTAATTTAGAATATTAATTGGAACACAAATTAATACCAGATAGGAAATATGAAATATCCTAAGTGATACAGTGTAAAAAACTCTCCATACGACTACCACCTACGTACAAAGATACTTCCAGAGGCGGAAATTCATCCAATGGAACCAATGGAACCAACAGAAGCCAACAACGTATCACCTACTATACTTACATTATTGCAAACGATTCGAATCCCTCGGCGCGACTTCGTGTTCCTGGATACTTAACGACGAAATAAGACGGACAGACTTAGAGAAGGGAACGGCTAGGAGGGCCATGGTAAAGATAAAAATGTCGTCGGCCGCGCGATTTCCAACGGTGCCCGCCGGTTTCCATTGCTTCAAAAGCGGCACTCGCGCTTTGACTCTTTTTAATTGCGCGCGTCGCTCGATCGAGAGCGGTGAAATAACGTTCTGGGGGCGCCTTAATGAGAGGGAATGCTAAAACGGCCGCGGACCCTGGGCCATTTAGCGGCCAAAAATTGCGGAATACCCCGGCGAGAACGGCCGATGGGGGACCTCCTCTCGCGCGGATCGCGCTCGAAAGATACGTTCGAACGGCGTTAATGTTTTGCGTGTTTCTTTCTCCTTCCTTCGCTTCGGTTCTTGGGACGTGTCCTCTTCGTTTACTTTCGCCACGTAGCGGCATTTAAAGGGGGAAAAGGAACGAGACGTCGGAGTACCGGTGATAAGCGTTTAAAGAAGTTCCAGAACCGGCGGCGTATCTTCTGAAGGGGATATTAACGCTCTCGTGACCGCCCACGTACCGTGGCACCGAGTCGAATATTCGGTACCATTCTTCTTTTACATTTTAGTTAGTCGTAATTAAAAAATAATCAGTTCTTGGGACACGTTGAAGAATTTAAAGCACTCGATCGTTGAAGCTTTAATAATTTCCTTATTATCAAACGTACGAGAGAAAATTCTCATTTATGTTTCGCCGCACTTTCTCGTTCGTCAATAAAAATTGTTACCGAGCGTTTACACGCGTCTAACCCAGTGACCGACAGAGGCAACAGCTCCAACAGCCAACCTAGAGCGAGAGTGGCGAAGGGAGAGCGTGTTCGCGGCAGCAACGAGAGCCGAGACGGAATTGGGGGACGCGTAGACGGTTGGGCGGATGCGTCGAGTAATGTGCTTCCGGTTATTGAACGCCGTCTGAAGGCTGAAGGGAATTTCGGAGTTCCGCTGTGCTCTGGCCGCGTTGCAGACTCCTCTGACAGGCACCTGGAACCTTCTAGGTCCTCTCGACGCCGGGAAACGCGTTGCTCGGGTGCTGGACGCCGTCCTGATTAAACAGAACCGCAGGCGGAAACATCTGTCGACTGGCTAGCTCGATTTTCGAACCATTTGCCAAGGGGGCTGAATAAGGAAGAAGAATGTTGTTCGTTGTTAATATTGATCGTTCGCGGATGAAATATGTAAAGGGCACGTTGGACTCGTTGAAAGTTTACGGGGACCCGTGGCTAAACGAGAGAAAATAAAAGGAACGGTTGAAGAAGTGGCGAGGAAAAAGGTTCCGTGAGAGGGCTGCGGAGGAACGCGAAACGAGGAGCGGCGAGACGGCAATAAAGCAACGCGTGGTTTATCAAACCGTGTGTTTGCTCAATAATAAAAGCCACCGGCTGCGGTGTTGTAACGCGGCGAGCCGAATTATCGGCGTGTCGTAACAATTGCTGCGGGCTGATCCCGTGGAATTTTACCGCGGTGCATCTCTATCGGTGCGCTTGCTCGCGACCAGGGTGAAATCGAGGCGAAGGATTCGCGAAATCGGGACTGGTTGGGATCGATTTAAAAATCTCAATTTTATTTCCATAATTTGATCCGTTCGAAGCAAGAACTCGTTTTCTACCGATGATTAACGCAGTCTATCTAAAATGCTCGTATATTTAAACGCTGAACAAGAATCCTGATTACGGATCGCAAAAAGAGAACTTAAATTTATCGAACGAAAGTACCATTACGTGCACTCGATGCATTTCCTGTTCGGGTTCGCGTTCGCGTGAAACGGTCGGCCAGAAATCAGCGCGAGGCATCGTCGCCCAATAAAAGCCACGACGGACCGTTGGTAATCCATAAAATCGGCGTTACATCGTTCCTAAGGCGAGGTTAGTTCACCGATAGAGAGCCCCTTGTTCCGCGGCTTTACGTCGTTGTAAACACGAGAGTCGGCCACTATCTGGCTTCCTCTCTCTCTTGTCGGCCGAATACACATTTAATTAGAGCCGCGTCCGACCGTAGACATAATCGTAATATGATAATTATACGGTGGATCCGTGTCGCTACCGTAAACCATGAAGCGGGCATAAAACACGATGATCCCTGACGATGGAGCCTCACGCGAAATACTTCGCTTGGTTGGATCCGCTCCGTGAGTACGACAAGCGGAGAATCCGTTTTCCGTCGTTTCTCCGCGTTGCATTCTTTCGCGCGGTGAGCTATTTCATTGATCCTTCCTTGATTTCGTTTTTATACGATCCGTTTTACGATCGGGTGCATTCCTTTTCTCTCTCTGAATTTTAAACTTCCTATTAAATAGTTTTAATGATCATTGAGAAGAAAAGTTTGTCACTTGTCTTAGAACAGACGCGTAACGTGGTGAGCTCGTAAAAGACAGGAATGGGGGAACTGCCTCGAGCGACGATTAATTTGAAACAGACTATAGCTGGACCAATCTTTCGGTCTCTCTAAAATTGAGACTTAAATTTTAAAATTACTAATCTGACGAAACGCGGTCTCGTTGAAAAATAGCGAAGTGTTCGGGTATTTTTCATAGCTATTGTACATTCTTACAAAAAAAGAAAGCTATGACAATCCAACTACGATCTCCTTGTACAGTCAAAGGATTGCACTGAT
The DNA here is from genome assembly GCA_019453375.1 of Ctenoplectra terminalis. Taxonomy (NCBI): domain Eukaryota; kingdom Metazoa; phylum Arthropoda; class Insecta; order Hymenoptera; family Apidae; genus Ctenoplectra; species Ctenoplectra terminalis. The sequence goes on from SMSQ01026238.1 coordinate 151,783, forward strand.
TCTCCGATGACTACGAAGGAAAAAGCGTCTCCGATCCGAGGTCAGGTGAAACCCAGCAATCTGTCGCCGCATGTATATTTCTATAAAGGGAGAGGAATTAGAAAGCGTGACAAGCCGCTCGACCTCTGTGAATCTCGTATCGAACGCGACATTAGTTCAATTCGTCGCGAAATGTCCCACGTTCACGGTGGAAGTTTGTCGGACGCGGAAAGAAACGTGAATATCAGCCGGCTGACGAAGCCTCGAGACAGTCGGGTCGACCGAACGTGAAATCGAATTAACGCTCGCGACTATGCACCTGTTAGCGATGTTTACCTGGCTTGCGGCTTTCCTGCAGCCACGAGAGAGCGGACCTCTTCGAAAGATACGCGAACACGCGCGGTGGTCAGCGTAATAATAGCGTGGCATGCGAGAGAGCGCATTGCGTGCACCCAATGACAGACGTAAGCACAAGAGGCGACCGAGAAAGCGAACAACCCTGGTACTCTCTCCTTCGCCGCCCGTGCCGATGCTTGGTTTTTTAAAAAACTCTTCCTTTCGAGGATTGTGGTTAGGTTCGGGTTCGCGTCCCAAACGCAAGATGAAAATTGTATCTCGAAATAGCCTTTGTTTAATATTCCGTATCCCATATCATCCGCGTTGAATTCAAGTTTGACGTAAGATGTAATAATGCATGAATTAATTTTCAAAAGAAAGTCTGCCAAAGGGTCGTACATTTAACAGACAGCCATCTTTGTTGCTCTGTGCGCGAACAAACGAGGAAATCTTCGCGATATTCTCACGGAGGCCGGAGAAGAGCACGGTCTCAATTACCGAGGGCGAAACCGGAAGCAACCGCGGGTCTGTTATACGGTGACGGTCCATTCATTCGTCCTGTTGCGACACGAACGCGAAACCCTCGGCCACTTGTTCTTCCTAGAACGCTGCTCGCCTCGAGAACTCGACCGCTCAATTACGGCCTTTATTATTAGCGTGCTACTCCAGTCGCCGCTCATTATGCGCCACTCTTCTGTGATAACGAAACGCACGGCCGGCCAATAATGACCCTTTATCTCGACACGAGGCCTGACTTCTGTTTCGATCGGCTCGAACCAATGGGAACCCGATCGGTGTCCAGAAACGGAGCATTGAACTGGTCAGAGTGATCCTTTTATCGTGACGTACCTTCATCGGAGTATGATTCCTTTAATTAAATTGTTTTACACGATGGAGTTTCGGTCGACGTTGAATTGGTTGAAGTTTTGTAACAATTTACACCACCTCGTACACTCGACCATGATAAATTGCTCGTAAAATGCCAATCATGCTAACACGTCAGAACATGTAATTCGCTTCAGAATCCATACCATCTTCTTTATACATAAGGTAAAAACATCTCCAGCCACGAAGGACCTCCTTTCCCCAAAAACTGTTCCCGCACGCGGTGCGAATCTATATTTGATCACTCGTGGGAGATAGACACACCGAACTCTCGACTCGAATCGAGCTGGCGCATCCTTCCGTTCGTTTCTCAGACGCGCGTCTGCCGAGGCAGGCTTTCATAACAATTTGCATCGCGCACTGTTCGTTAAATATGGATGCATTTTACGTGTCCGGATCCATATTCCGCGAAAAGGGGACCGCACGGTGTGTATATGTTCCCTTGGTGATGCGCGATCAAGGGAGAGCACGTGACACGGGTGTGGCAACTGGTGAATATATCCCGGACGTGGACGAAACCGACTGACAGACGGCGAACCGCATGTCATGGCCTCTCCGGTTCGCCTTATCGCGCCTCTGTATCAGATCCACCCTCGCCTAGGGGTTGCGGCTTCGCTGACGTCGCCACCGAGGTCGCGGTTTCTGGAAAATTTGCGTTCGATAGCTCGATCGATACCATTGCCGGTGCTTGAGGATATTCTTCTGTGGTTGGGTCGTTCATTTTTCGGGGAACCTTGTGGGAATATTATTAGGAATTTTTAAATAAATAATTGTGGAGGTGGTGATAGAAATTCTTAGAAATTATTATGGGAAATTGCGAGAAAGTACTGGGAATAAGATATTAAGGTTTCGGTAGAGTTTGCTACGAGGAATTCTTAAAAGATTATTATGGAAAATTAGAAAACTTAAAAGATAAGTTTTGTATCAGAGCTAGGAAACGAACAATTCTAGGGTTAAAGTAGAATTTTTTAAATATCAGCAATTATGATATATTTCGTTTGCTTTATTCCCAAGGTCTTTAATTGGAAGTCCTCTTGATGCAATTTAGTTCAGCGTTTTCCCAGGGACAATTTCCCGCCTGGAAAAGTGGCGTTTTCACGGTCTACCGGATTTTGGAACACTTTTGCCGTTGCCCTAGCCCGATCATGTGTCCACCGTATGCGTACACGAGTGTGTGTCACACGGTGTTTGTGTGAATGCGTTAACACATGTGGGCAGAGTGGTCGCTATCAAGGCTTCGTCCATTCGGTTCGTCTCTCTCTCACTCTTCGTCGCTCTCTGTCTATCAGTGGTTCTCACGAACGTCAATTTAATCACCTATTCGCTCTGTGAACCTCCAAAATGAACCAAAAGCTCCAACAAATAATTCCAAGACACCGTTCTTAAAATTCCTCGGTAGAAACATGTTTCGTACATTTTACTCTAATGAATGGCATGAATTGTCAAGGCAGCAGGTGCAACTCTTCATTCAGACTCTTCAAACGCAGCACTTTTTACAACCACCCCTTCGGCCACCATTTTCTTCGTTACACTGCACCAAATAAAGCATCTCCGACCGTTCAACGTAATATTCAATAACAGATAAACAAGCAGGGGAACGTTGGTCGCGTTATCTTCCGGAAAGACCAAAGCTGCCTGAGCCAGCGCGCGTCTTTAACGACTCGAGACAGTCGCGTGGGTACCCTCGATTATTTTTCGCTAATGAACGCATATAATAGCGGCGGGGCTGGGTGTCACTGTCCACGCTTAATGCGATCACAGTTCGCGATAAGATGTTCGCCTCTTGGCAATCGTTAGCGGGTCCGCTCGTCCCGTACGCACGCGTCCTGGTTCGCGCGCGCGTACGCGTGCGATAAAAATTCGCGCACCCTCTCGTTAAAGCTGCAACATCGCGATCTGCCGATCCTGGCCGGCTAGCTTCGGCTGAATATTCAATTTGCATTGTATATCCGCGGACTGTATCGATCTATCCGTTTCCTTTCGACCGAGACGAAGAGTCGAGCAGAAAACCGGGCGAGCAAGCTGGAATCAAGGGTTGAAGGTGGTGTTGAGAGGTTGGATAATGTGTCAAGTTGTTTGAGAAAAGAACGGAGAGTCTGTGAGTTGGTGGGATAATATTGTTGTTCATAATATCGAGATTTTATCGTTGAGAAGATGGCTCGAGCAAAGGTAATATTGTTGGTATCGAAGTAGGTTTCTATTATAAATCGAAGCAAGGAGAAGAGTATTCCGAAGACAATTAGTAATTGAGATTCTTATAAAAAATCGAAAACACACCTATAGAAATATTAAACCTTAATCCTGTGCAATTTTAAACTTAATTATTCCGAGATTTAATGCTACGAAGCAAAATTAATTTCAATTTACCAATTTGATAAAAGTACATACATACATCTATAATTGAAAATCCACTTAAGGTTTAAACTCATGATCCGTAATTACTGAATGAAAATCACATTCACGAACCAGGTTCGATTATCACAACCAATCGAAAAAAATCATCAATAACGTCCTCATTACTGCCATCGATGACTCCTCGTTGATTAAATTAAAAAAAAAGAAAGAAAAAAAAAGGGAAATGAAAACTGCAAAGAACGTGAGGATGGCTGTTCGCGATAGAATAAGGGAGAACGAGCTCAGAGATGGGGGAACGAGGGTGGGAAAGGTGGCCTCCTTATCCCGAGGGAGACGAAGGCAACACGGGAAACCAATTAGCCGAGGAACGCCGCCACCGTGCCACTAGATATGAGTCCGAGCTGTTCGTAGCGTATTCGCTCGAGCTGCTGGTTCGAGCTCGTTGTTACGGGCGGTCTGGCTCCTGTTATCGTTACCTGCGAGCCCCGTAGACGCTGCGTCGATCGACGTCGCTTAAAATCCTCTTCCTTCTGCCAGCGAGACGTCCCTGGTGTGCCCGGTGTCGAGATACCGACCTCATGCGGGTCGATCAGTTACGTTTCCTTCTTTCCTGCTTCTTTCTCACTTTTTTCGCCTGTATCCGCGATATAGACGTCCCTGGATGTCGAGTTGGTAGGGTAATCGTGAAGGTTTTATCGTTGAAGGGATATTTTGTGCTGACTTTGCGAGCTGCTCCACGGAGGAGAGTTTGTGGAGTTTTTTTTTGGTTAGACAAATGATCTTCTGTTAATTCTACGTTAGTAGTTTAAGCAATGTTGGATGAAATATTGTGAATCGTGAGCTTTTTTAGTTGTTTTCGCATAGAAATCTTAGTGAACCAGTTTTAAATTGATGATCGAATCAAAGACAGGATATCGTGAGTTGTGAAACTCGAATTCGAAAGAAACGGAGGAGCCGAGAATCACCGGAGGATGCCTGTTTTTCGGCGGTCGCCGCGGTTTTTTGAAGGAGCACGATCATTTAGGAGTCTAATTTATACAGCGGCTAAATTAAAACGAATGCGTTGGCTGAACGCATCTGCAAATCTTTGCCGGTCCCGGGGCTCGGCGAGAAACAGCGTCTCGTATGGGAGGAAAAAGAGGAAGAGATGTAGCGAACCTCGGGGGAAAGAGAGAGGCGACTATATTGTGATTAGGGAGGAATGTTGATTAGATCCATCAGCTGGTCGAGTGTTGGCCCTCCTTCCTTCGCTGAACCTTCTTGAAACTCTTGTCTGATTCGGACGAAAGTCTACTTCGACTCTTTGGGCCCTGTTCGGTGGGATTCGTGTGAACTTCATTGCTGTAGTAATTTTTCTCGTCACGAAGTTCCACTTGAGAATTGTTTATACTTTAGATAAAACGGTACAGAGGTATATTCAATTAATTATTGAATTAAATTCATAAATTACAATGTTACGTATTTTTCGTCGTCAAATGTTTTCGATCGACATAATCGATTTGTACCGTCCATCTTTGCATCGATTCCGTATTCCACAGAGGTAACGAGTCGAAACACGGCGCCACGACGTTCCCTGGCGAACAAAGACGAAACATGCCAGCATTATACGACACACGTGAACACAGAACATCAATGTGTACGAGCATTATGCAGACTGTCAATACACAATTGCTCTGGCATTTATTACACTCGTGTTTTTCATCTTTGCCCGTCTTCGGTCAACGATGATTGCGTCATCGACGTTCTTAAAACGAAAACGTTGCGGATTTCGTGGTTCTGCACCAAATTTTGTCTCCCCTATCCTCTTTCTTTTCCATTACAAGAGTCAGCATTTCGATGGACGCCGAACGAAGCGCAGAATCGCGTAGGTTTTCAGGCGATAGGTGGGAAATTAACTCGATGCAATAAACGTCATCGGCAAGCTGCTCGTTTTGAAATAATTGAGTCCTGGATCGACGTGCACGTGTCCGTTTTATTATTTATAATCGTGCTTGCGATCGTGCCGATAAAATGGCGTTGATGGATCGTAATGGGGAATAGTAGACCGTTTCACCGGTCTACTATATCGTTCTTCAAAGAAAATTAATTCTTCCGAAGTTTTTGATGATTCATAGGGTACACATAGTTCAAAATTGATCCGAAGACTTCGAAGAATCTTCGAAGACGTCATGCGCCAATTTAACAACGTCTTACACTATTTACCGATCTTTATTCAACTTACAACGTCACAGATAAGAATTCGAGGAAACCATAAAATAATCACATCGAACCACGAAACCACTGAATACGAATTAAAACGTCTTCATCGAGCTCTCAGCTATCATTCCTTCGATTTACATTTCCATTGGAAGCAAGATATTTCTTTCTACAACGACACGCTCAAAGTCCATCCCCAAAAATTCTCTGTTCCGGCGCGATCGAAGCAACTTCCGCGTTAAGACCAGCCGGAATTCCATTACCGAGGAAAATGTAAATATAATTGTAGCGTGCTGACATAACGGTAAGATAATCCGTCGAGCGGAGGCGCTGGCTCTGCAATAAATCGTAATTTATGATCGCCGCGGACGGCCACCGGTATCGTCGAGAAATTCAAGACCGCGAGACCGAACTGGGAGCCAGGGACTCTCTCTTCTTCTTGCAGCCTGTCTCTGTTACTCGCGCCTTGCGGGACGACCGACGATCATTCCGCGTCGCGCCCTCGACACTCGCTATCGTGGCCTGCCTCTGCGCTCGTTTCTCCGCCTCCTCTTCGGCCAGCCGAGAAACGACCTAGACAGCCGACATCGAGCTCTGAGCCTCGATGAATCTTGGCCTCGCTCGATGGCCACGCTGGAACTTTCTCGCTTTTATAATTCAGACTCGTGCCTTCTCTCCCTTCTTCTTTCCTTGGACACACTAATCTTCGTCTCTCTTCTTGCTCGTGGTACATTCGTCTCGTTTGGAGTTTCATCTATCGCAACGGTGTGCATTTTTTCTTCTCCGTGCGCTTACGTTGTAGGAGAGAGGGTAGAAACAGATTAACAGATTTAATGAAATTCGTTTTTTTTCTTCTTAATCTCAGTTTGAAACAAAGCGAGGCTCAGCGCACTCGCTGGACCACGAACAGCGATGATCTATCGTGTTTCTCTGTTGCTACTACGTCTTTTCACTGTTTGTCCTTTTTCGTTGTTTAGAGGCGCGCGACGTCTGGTCGGTTTTCTTCGGAGCACCAATAAATTAATTGCGGAGATTTACGTATCTCGCCCGTAAACCAGTCAGCGAGACTAATGCTCGGCCGCTAATTACATAATTATACGGCATTATGTTACAACAACCAATTAATACGTGGGTACAATGACTCGGAGGCGCGAGTGCGAGCGCGTAAGTCATCGGCTCGCGATCGCTGCGCCGATAACAGCGGATCGCGCGTCGCCACTTCGACCATCGGGATTATAATTTATCGTCCGCGTGCGTTCACGCCATTTCTACGATCCGCTGTTTGTATCGTGATTCTGCTTCTTTCCGGCCTGATGGTTTGAACTTTTGAACTTTTCCAGGGAAAATCGTGCTTCGATGTGACGCAGCATTAGAGTTAAGAGTTGGAGAGTAAATGATTGGTGAATGAAAAAAAGCTTGATCGGATCGGTAGTTTGTCTTCATATTTTTTTTTCATCGATAACGCAATGAAAGTTTCGAGAAATTTTTATTTGCACAAGTTGCTAAAGGTTATTTAAAGAGGTGGATGCGGATAGAAATTTGTGTATGCGATTTAAAAGGTTAAAGAATTGCATAGAATTCCTATTTTTTTTTTTTTTTTTTTTTTT
>SMSQ01026238.1:159554-248413 GCA_019453375.1 Ctenoplectra terminalis
TTTTTTTTTTTTTTTTTTTTTTTTTGTAAAAGCTCCAATCCTATTTATAGACTCTACGAATGCATGAAATAAGGATATCACAATATCAAATATGTACTTAAATTGCTACTCAGGCTATGTACCGGAATTGTCCAAGAATACGGTTCTCTAATCGCCCCAATGATAGATCATCGATCAATTAAGGGTACTCGATCATCTCCCAGACTCGACGTATTCATTACAATTTCTCATCCTCGCAATATATCCGTAACCACGGTCCGTGACACAATCTTATGCAACCTTGTGCCGACATGCTCCCGACAATGTTTTTCCCACTTTTTTACCATTTTACATTAATCTTTCGTCTCCTTCCTACCAATCTTCTGCCACAGAAATTCACGGAATCGAGACGAAAGTATTCCCCTACTCTATTCGCGTACATAGAGGCGTCAGTGTATTTTCATAGACATTCTAGAAATCAGAAATCAGAAATCAGAAATCAGAAATCAGAAATCAGAAATCAGAAATCAGAAATCAGAAATCAGAAATCAGAAATCAGAAATCAGAAATCAGAAATCAGAAATCAGAAATCAGAAATCAGAAATCAGAAATCAGAAATCAGAAATCAGAAATCAGAAATCAGAAATCAGAAATCAGAAATCAGAAATCAGAAATCAGAAATCAGAAATCAGAAATCAGAAATCAGAAATCAGAAATCAGAAATCAGAAATCAGAAATCAGAAATCAGAAATCAGAAATCAGAAATCAGAAATCAGAAATCAGAAATCAGAAATCAGAAATCAGAAATCAGAAATCAGAAATCAGAAATCAGAAATCAGAAATCAGAAATCAGAAATCAGAAATCAGAAATCAGAAATCAGAAATCAGAAATCAGAAATCAGAAAGCAGATATCACGCGTTGTTCCTTTCACACAAACTCGTGATCGTCACTCAATCGTCAGCCCGATTTCGTCACCGATCACGCGTCCCTCCAGTATCGTGGTCGACGATTTTCTTCCGTCACTGGACGCCTTCTGACCCAGTGTTTTCCGTGGCCCAAGGGGTGGGAGTGAAACATGGATTACCAGAGCGGGGGTGGAATATGAGATGCGGGCAAACTGATTTATTTAAGGGGCAGACCAGACATCCGGTTTGTCAAATTACGCTTTAAGAGCGCCTGTAGACGGAGTGGCAGATAAAAACACAGAGAGATGAGTAGATGAGAGAGCGAGAAAGAGAGGAGACCAAGCAACGAGGTGGAACGAGACCGCGTAGCCCGTCGACCCGTTAACCGTTTATCATTGCATCGACACAAGTCACGCAGCCGGACCCTTGCCTGTCCATTTAAAAAACGAAAAAGACCGGCGGGACTTTAGTAGGAAGTGACGTCACCGGGAAGATTCACCTTCAAACGGTGCTGTTCAATGGTGTGAAATGTATGCTGTTTGTTTGAGACCCCTTCTTCTTATGTTTTATTTTTATTTTTATTTTCTGCAACATTTTGGTATTCATGAGAAAGAAATTCTACGGAGGAAAGAAAGAGAAAAAATTTAATGGTATCGAGTGGTTCTTGAAATTTTCAAGATCGTCGTAACACTTAACTTTTGGTGGTGTTCGGTATAAATTGATTTACGTTCGAAAGCGTAGTTGTAAGGAACAATGTCGATTTAATCGATTCGTCAGCACGTTCGGATTAGACTCGACGATCGGAACGATCGCGACCGACAAGATGATCTTCGCCTCGTAGGTGACAATGACAAGCATCGCCCTTTGTTTCGTACTTGCTGCTAGTAGGAAGCAATCCAGCGACAACCGATGCATTATTAATGTCCCCCCTTCGCTTGTTACCGCTCTTGTACTCGCTCGCGCGACGTATATATCCTCTGCGTGTCCCGGACGAACGATCGCGGGCCCCTTCTAATGAAAATTAAGACGTCCCGGACGAAAATTATGTGAAATTAATTGAACCGTGTATACCTAACTCGATCTATTCCATTTTATTTAGCGTTAAACTCGAGACAACACTGATATATCGCTCTTGTTCTTAATTCTTATTATACTACAAGTTAAAATCACCTTTGCTATTATCTATCATTACGACATTAATCACCCTACCGATCCACCCACGGTGAATGCAAACCAATGGTTGCATTTACATAGATAATTTAGATCGATATCTAACTAATAAAATATCACCTAATCAAAAACAGCCTATTAATATTTTTTGAAAAAGAAAAAAAATTGAATTCTAATATAATATTGCGATAAAATAGTTATACTTTCGATACAGTTCTATTCGAAATAACGTCGATCAAACGACACGGCGCCATCGTTTACGTTATTTCTCGCAATCAAGGAAGAGAGCCACGATTGCTCGATTATTTCTTTGTCAAATCGAAGCAGTTTAAGTCACAGTTTTCCATTCGAAAGGAAATTCCGTTGCGTCGCGTTGCGCGGAATTTCAATGACTCCATCGCCGTATCTTCAAGGCGAATCGCGGCGACGACGAGCTCCTCTGGACCATTCTTTCGTCGCCGACAACGCTTGCACGCCTCCTCGTCTACAGGAAGGTCCTATAGATTTGACCGTGTAACGATTTTAACCAGATACGAGAGCGGCCAATCGAGAGAGGGAGACCGAGTCGGTACATTATCGCGAAGATGACGCCTATGACAGCATGTGGGAGTAGCTGTCACTCATTGTTGCCCCGGCAGACGTGATATATCCAGACATTTCGCTTCGTGATACCGGCCTGCCTGGAATTCTTATCCTACGACCTCGGGCCACGATCGATACCGTTGCTTTTCGCGTAAACAAATGTGTTGGAAACGAATGATCTTGGGTGATTCGATGATTCTTTGGAACAGAATATTATTTCATTATCGTACGATGCACTGGGTGTAATTTTGATAGATTATCTTGCATTATTTTTCTTACGTTTTTTTTTTGTACGATGCATTAGATTTTTTTTGAACGGTATAGATGAAATTGAATGGCTGTAGGATTTACGAGTGGAATTGTTATTTTGTTTGCGCTCGAGGTGCCACTGATCGAAGGAAAATTCCACTGTACGATTGGGAAACGAAGCAGTCGACCCGGATGATCGTTGATTTCGAGACTCTTGTTATTCGTTCTTCCGACGGCATTTACTCCAATAGACGAATAAATTTATTTACGTTATGTCGTATTCTTCCCATTGTTAGACGACCAGGCATTGTTCTCCTTGAATCTGGAAAAAACTACGGATAGAAATCCCTTTGAAACACGCTAGTCGTTGCAGATTTGATTTTTGTCCATCTAATTGCGTGGATAATACTTACAGGCAAACAAGTCATCAATCATTCTATATTGTACTTACTTCCATTACAGACTTTGGGTGTTCTCTAATATTTCTTAAAAACTCTCCTAATTTTAAAACAAAGATTAAAGAGTTATAATTCAACGTGTAGACGTTTAAAATTTCCCGGCAGAGGGGCGAGTGACGTAGGAGGAAGGAGTGTGACCAGCTAATTGCGCAAAAAGATATGCGCACAATGGCTGAAACTAAGAGTAAAAAATCGGTTCACCAAACATGTATCGATTAAATTTTATAGAAATGTCTCAAACTTAGAAAATCGTTTCAAAAAAGTATACATGCGATTGAAACGAATAAATTTCAAATATCATAACAATCTTAGTTCTCACCTCGCGGTGGTTCGAAGGGAGCATCGAATGTTTACTCCTGATCGTCGAGGCGTAGTTTTTCACGAGTCACGCAATATGGCCCCGTGCTTTTAAAGTAAGAGCACGTGTTACAATATACATTCTGCTTCCCGATTTTCGTTATCCACCGTTATTACATCGATATAACCTCTTACGGTGGTCTGTTACATACTCGCACACAACCACGAGTGCTCTTAGAAGTCCGAAGGAACAGCACTGTGGTAAGAATCAGATCGGTTACAAGAACTACTAAAAACACACTTGTATTCCAACAGAACGAGTTAATACCATCCACGCATCCAACAGAAATCTTCCGTTCCATCTAACTCATCACGCTTCCAAGCCACGCGACAAGGACCTTCGAAAGTCAACCAAAAACTAAGCTTCCCGACAGATACACAAACTCCATCTACGATCGAGTACTCGGAACCAAGCACCATTTCCGCCATTACACGTCAGGTTCGAACAAAGTTACGTAGAAATGGTCACGGTTGTGTCTGGCTCGCAAAATATTATCGCTTGTATCTGTCGATCGTAAAGAATGAAACGAAACTGGTGTTTTTGTTGGAGATTGTAACACAACTCCTTTATAAATCACAAGTTGGAAAGGTTGATCCGATTAATTAGGCTTCGTTCGCCAGGAGCGTGGGTGCGTCGTCCCGTATTCCTCGCACGGGGCCAGCCGGCAATTTGCCGCGCGTATTTTCCCGAACGGGCAGGTTCGCGGCTCCGTGATTATCACACGGCTACACCCGCGGAATAAGCGAGCGCACGTCCAGGAATATTCAGTGGTTTGCGCTCGGTCGATTCGTAGGACTCGCGCGTCGTCGAATCGTTTATGCCGTGGGCATTTTCGAGGAGTGGTACGTGTGCTCCGCCTTTAATCGAGATCGAAATCGGCCGCCGCGGCCTCGTCAATGATATTCCGTGGATGGGCAACGGTATTGCGCGCGTACGCCTCGAAACAACCCTTCCCCCATTGAACGTGACGTGTGTGTTTGTTTGCCTCGGGTAAAGGCAAGAGAGACCCTTCGAACGATCGTGTCGTGCGATTCTCGTGATCGTTTCGTGTGCCGTGAGACGTACAATAAGTGTGAAAGTGTTGTACTCGAGTGTATCGTTTGACCGTTGGCTGTTGCGTTCGTTGCAGAGGCCACCCTCCTCGTCGCTCTCGTACCCCGGTGCGGGTGGTAACGACGACGCACGCAGCCCCGGAAGCGGGGGCACGCCTGGACCCCTCAGCCAACAAGCGCCCGCCAGTTTGGACTCCTCGGATCCTGGTGAGTGAATCATCATTTTTGTTTTTTTTCTTCTTGTTTTTTTTTTGTTTTCTTTTATAATTGTACGAGAGAACGTAGCTAATTTCTGATAAATAATACTGTGATAAATTGGTCGAGTTGTTAAATTATTTATGGTTTGGTAAAATTAATGAGCGTAAGTCTGAAGTAAGAAATTCATAAAAGATGGAGATTTGTAATATTTGAGTTATTGAATTTTTTTGGTTAATAAGTTGGGAATAGTGTTGCTTTTTCTCGTATTATAGGAATCGTATAATTGTAGTTTGGTAAGCTTGTGCAACTTCGTTGCGAGAACTCGCAACAGGAATTGTTATATATAGGATAATCGTGTTCGATAATAAGTGTTCGAGGAAATTAGAAAATTACCGATCAATTATCTACGAAGCTTCCAGCGATTTGGTAAAAAGTTTTGATTTCATTATGCTCTCGATCAAACAATCAAACCTTCGTTTTCATCTGTCCCGAACGTAATTGGAATTAATCCGCCGTGGCTTTATCGTTAGCCAATTTTGAGTTCAAGTTTTCATTGATTGCTATCGACATTTTTTCGAATCCACTTCGCGTTTGATGAAAAAAAGCATCTCGATTCGCTTCATAATTAGAGAAATCTTAAAACCGTTAACAAAACGACGATGAATAACCGACGAGCTTTCGGGAAACAAATCATTTATCCATTTTTAAATTATAGAAATCAGAACTCAATTCTATTTTAAACGAGCTCTTCAATTTTTCATTCCTCTCTCGTTCGCTATCACGATTAATTTTGCCCGCCCGTATCATCTTCCATAGTCAATTTCTTAATTAAAAAAAATTACAGGAAAAAAGTAGCACGAGAAATAAGATAAGAAAAGAAAAGAAAAATAGACCGCATAAATAAAAGATGGCAAACGAGTCCGCTTAATCGATGTTCATCGACAGATTTCCCATCGATACTGCGACGTTTATCGAATGTTTATCGAATGTTTATCGATCACTCGAAGATACACGCGGTCGAAGACGACGGATCGTGAGAAGCGTTCGAATGGATCGATCAGCGTGAATCGATCGACGAAAAGCGAAGTGGGTCTCCGCGTGGAAAGAGTGGCAGGCGTTCTTCGGGGCTTGGCGCGCTAATGACAATATCACGCGACGAGGAACGGCTTGATGACAATCAAGACGCGACTCGTCGAGACCCCACGGACCTTCTGCACGCCCTTCAAATTTTACGAACACCGACGCGCGCGTCAACACTATCAAAGCCGCGGCAACGCCAGCGTCGGGGCTAATGAGCAACCCGTCGCATTGGCGTAGTCTTTTCCTTTTTTTTTTTTACAATTCGATACTTCTGTGCAAGTGTAACAATTTCTGGTATAGAATTGGTAAAATTTCCAGTGAAAAATTTCATTGAATTCCTTCGATTGTACGCCCTGTTTTATACCTTAAATATGTTATTTTTTAAAACGATGTAATCTTCTGATTTTAAAGAATTATTTCTATTACTGTTTTCCTATATTTTTCGATTTTCTTATCTAATCAGCGTAATCTTTCTGATTCTATTTAAGATTTTATTAACGATGATTTCACGTTCTAAATCTTTCATCAAGAATGTATAATCACAGTATGTATTCTCGAAAACTTAAGCTGTTCCAAATAGATGTCTAAAGAATTAGCAAACGAGCACTTTCGCAGAAGCGAACCAAGCATTCCTCTTCCTAATTCACTCAACCACCGAACACTCGACCACGTTCTCGCAAATTATCCCATTCTTGCCCTTTAAAGTATCAAAATCCGTCACACCGAGCAGAAGATCCAAGCACAGGTTTGCCTCGATTTCCGTTCTGGTCGAACACGAAAGTACTCAGCAAAGTACAAACAAGAATAGAAGCATTTGGCGGTGGAGAGGCGCGCCAATGGTTAGCGCGGTCGGGTTCAGTCAGTCACCGGAGGGTACACAAGTTCACGACACCATCCCATAAAGATTCATTAAGGTCCGCCGTCTCTATATTCGCTGTGTCGTGGCAGCGTTATAGAGCCGCGTGGCGTGCCAGTTCGCTTTGGTTGCGTGTGTATCGTATAGGTGTACGCTCCTCGTGCTCGTCCTCTCACTTTTCTGCGTGTACGCGTGTACACGCCACAGTCAAAACGGTTGATCAATAACAATCAAAAGCGTGTGCTGCCCCTATCGTAGGAACAGCCGGGGAAACGGTGTCGCGAGTTCTTTAAGCTGCGCTCGTTTCATCGTCCTCGATTAGGCTCCGTTACGATAGCGTGTCGATAAGGTGGTAGAGTTTCTACGATTGCCTTCGTTAAGAATATTTTTTGTTTCCAAGTTCTTGACATTGATTGGAACGATATTTTTTGCGTTCCGATATTTAGGGACATTTTGTAGCAGAGATTACTTAATATTAGGTAGGAGGTTTTTTTTATTTGCTTTGCGTATAGTTGTAATTGGTACGATTATAGTAAAAGACAAGGCTCAGCTTTTTTATTATTATATTTAATTTGGTGTAATAAAATCGGTAAGGATCAATTATATTATAGGTAATTTTATAGTTGAGAAATGTAGGTATGAATTAATTCACAGCGAAGATTCCAATAGCGTGCATCGCTCGATTCAATTCTTCAATGATAATAGTTCAAAATTACGACAGCGCGTATGCACCATCTGATCTTCGAATCTATATTATTTTCTTCGTGTAAGTTCAAAGTGAAATTTATCAATATTCACAGTATTTTCATCGAATAACGCGAATTAAAAGGAACGGAGTGCTCACGAAGTATTTTTACGTTCACCGATGATGTCACGGATTCTTCTCGCTAAGCAGCCGCGATTGCCGGTCGCGTATTTGTCATCGGCCTTTAAAATTCATTGCATGAGAAACGTCGGCCGGTTCGTGACGAGATTTCGATCAGGCACGTTCGTTCGCGACTTGTGCTCGCGCGTTCGGTATTAATTAAACGACGCTAAACGGTAACGCAACACCCTCGAATCAAACGTTGTCGCGTTTCACCGCGATCAGCACGGAAACGCTCCTTATCCGCGAGCGTATCGCCGCGCGAGTCACTTCACAGGGAAATATCGCGATCGTTATCCCATTACGACTCCGGCAACAATGAAATCGCCGTTGTTCAAAGTTGAACGCGACAATGTTTCCTCCATCCAAGCCGACTCGCGAGTAGATATCGATCCGGAGGCGAGATTTGTCACAGAGGGAATTCTAACGCGATGAATCGCAACAGAATTGAACATTCGTCGCGAACCTCGAGGAAGCGACAACAATTTTCACGCGTAATGTAAAAGTTTGAAGCGTTTCTGCTTGGAAACGTTGCAATCGGTTGCTTTCTCCTCGATTTACCTGGATCGCGTGCTGGCGAGCGGAAGTTGTTGCCTAGTCGATAGGTAACGTTACTGGGAGCAGGGAAATCGAGGGTTGACGTTTTGATTTTCTGAGTCGAATTTTTATAATAATCACCGGGTACAAGAAATATTTGCATATAACTGCGTTCGCAAATTAAACTTCTTGATCTCATTTCCGCGATACCAGTTTTGTTGCAGTTGGATCAAAGTACTGCTACTGGTAATCAACAAGACCATAAAAAATTTAATACGCTTTGACTCGCGTATAATTAATCGGTACTTAATTTCTTTCTATTTTTTTTTATTTTTCCAACGCGTCAATATAGCTATGATTAAAAAAATCTCCGTCCCTGGAACAAATTTTTCTGCATTCTCCAGAAGAATGTCTCCAGAGTCTTTGAGCACCGCTGCTAAACGCTGTTCACCGAATCGATTCCCCTCGGTAAACGAGGTAGCGGGTCGCATGCTATTCTCTCGTTAATCCTCAATTACAATATTGTTTATGCCTCAAACGAGCCAGAGAATCGCGTTTCTGGAAAAGCATGTCGCCTTAAACCGTCCGTGCAAACACAAACTACCAGCTCGCAGCTTCTTCCTCGAAACGAACCGTCCGATATTCTCCGCTCTCTTCTTTTTTCCACCAAACCGTGTGACACGGTTACGAGCTTTTTTCGCGAGGGTACAAGTACCCTTTGGACTCACCCACGCGAGCCTGAGGATCGTTTAGGGCAACAACTCCCATTCGGGACACGACTCTGTCCCAGTTACCTAACGTCCAGATAGCATCGTTGTCTCATCGAAGTTGTCACCATTGGACAAGGCATTTGCTTGGCGCCCATCGAGGCTTTTCTTCGTCGTTTCGGCCCCGTCTATCGGCCCTTTTCGTCGTTTCCCTTTGGTCCATGGGCTCGTTAACGTGCCGGCTTGTTTGCCGTCAGATATCATCTTCGACGGTCGGTCTCTGCTGCGTTGGCCTTGTCCGCGGCCGTGGAACCTCGGGTTGAACCTAATTTCTGTCGACGAGAGACTGAATCTCTGGATCTGTCCCCTCATTGTGCTCGTTTAACCACGACTATTCGTCTAGGAAGAGATACGACGTATTTGGAAATAGTATTCGCGTTGTGATTAAGGAGAGACCGGTTTCATTTTATGCTTCTTTTTCTAGCTCTTTCGGTTCGTTATCTGAATTACACTTCCGTGACTCATGGTTAATTTTGGCGTTACGGTTCCTATCGATCCATCTCGATATTTCTGAAATACGATAAGATACAACGTCTGCGGTGACGGAAAAAATTGTCGTTTAAAATAAATCTCCGAACAAGAGATCTAGATTCGTTTCATTTTATTAACGAAATTGTCAAGGTTTTTAATTAGCAACGAAAGATTTCGTCACTTTGACGAGACTATCTTGGCTCACGAGTGTATCGATACACGTCGACGGGGCGGAATATTTTTCCAGGAGTCGCTGGAAACGCATGTCAGCGTCACGTGGGAAGAGCGCAGCCCGGGCATTAACATATCGTGTCGCAATCGTTCGCGGATAAACACGTTCGTTCTCCCGTCGAGGTTAGAGGAGATTCTATCTCGTCTAGCTGGTCGATCGCGATACGTCCTCGATGAACAAAGCGTTCCTCCGAGCTGAGGAACGAACGTTCGATTCTTGCTTTGTTATTCGCTGTGAGAACCCGTCAATGTTTACGATAAAACTTGGAATACCTCAAACTATTTATATTTCATCACTGTAATCCTGATCGTTGTCATCCATCTATTCTTTGTCTCTTATTTAAAAATTAGGACAACTTAGGATAACTTGGGATAATCAGCGTCGTCGTCGAATTCGTTTAAAAATTTCGAACCGATTCCCATTTTCCCGATTCGTTAATTTAACGAGACGTCGATCTACGATCTAAAGCAGCAACCAGATGCAGTTCTCGAAACAATCTCCCTGAATGCTCTATCGATCCTTCTATCTTCTACGTCCGCGGCACCATTGGGCCCCTATAGGGAAGGGTTTCTCTCCGCCTCCGCGTCGATCGTTTTTTCCTACTATCCTCGGACTTTACAGAGTTAGATCGACCCTCTCGATTCGGCAGGAACGAGTCCTGTCAACGGAAGGGCTGTCCTCGTCGTCCACTCTCCTCTTCTTTCTTCCCTCTCTATTTCTGGAGTCCCTTCTGGTAACAACCTTCCTCAAGTTGCCGGACTTTTCGTGCTTCTCGAGAGATCCTTAATCGACGGTTCGTCGACTCTTTGGTCTTCCAGTCCCCTCTTTCCCTTGGTTTGGCCCCCTGTGCCCCTTTCTTTCTCCTCGTCCGCGTCGAAAGAGGGAAAAAGTCTGGGGACCAGATATCCTCCGGTTTCTGACAACTATCTCGTCGAACGGTTGAAGAGAACGGGTCGGGAGAAAGAAATAAATGAAGAGAGGATCGAGGAATAGAGGCGAGAGATACAAGAGAACGAGGGGAAGGGTGAGAAGGGTAGGGGTGGGAGCGTGTTAAAGCGTGTACGGGGACCAAAGATCACGGAGAATTCCTGGAAATCGGCGCACGTGGGAGAGGGAGGCAGAGAGAAGGAGGAAGATAGAAGTAATGAGGCTGATTCTCTGTTTTCTGTGTTTTCAGCGAGCGGCGGTATCGGCCGGTTATCGGGCCGTGCCTTCTTTTTTTTTTTTTCCTCCTCTTCTCCTTCTCCATCTTTCTCTGTCCCTCTTGCAACTTCGTCTTGCCGCCATCTTCCGCCCCCGTGTCCCCCCTCTGACCGTGTCCCTCTTTCTCCCTTTCGCGTTTCCCTCTCGCGGCATAATGAGGCCTTCATGTCGTGAACTTCTGAGCCTTGTACCCCTTTTTCTTGCCGGTCCAACTCCTCGGTGTCCTGCGTAAAACCTCGTCGAACACGGGCCACGGATACCGGCCAGCTTCCTTTCCACGTGCACGTGTTGACCGCTGCTTAGAAGCCTTTCAACCAGAGCATCCGAAGCTTGTGCTCTTTTCTACGCAAACGATAGGAGAAACGTTAACAGTATTTATCGAAGTATGTTTCGACCAGTATCTGCAGCTTCTCTACTACTCTTTCGCGCAATAATCGGTTCGGTGCCCTTATCGCTTCACCCCGATTCCAAGCTGTGTCTTCGTTCGCAACAGCGTTTTCCTGGTTCACGGTTCACGTCCGAGTCGAACCGAAAAACCGGCGACGATAAACGTGCTCGACGGCACGTGGTGAGCGCAGATGCGCTTACCGAGGCAGACGAGAGTAGAACGCGTACAAAGTTTACGAGACGTGCAGGCAACGAAGTGGCGGGCCAAGCGTCACGACGACATTGAAGTTAATTGACACGTTAATGAATAATAAAGTCGCGCGTCAGCGTGGCTCGATATCGATGGCTCGCGGGACGGTTCGATAGCCGGACATGACAGCCGGTGGAACTCTCATTAATATTACTGTTTACTATGCCTTTTAATCGCGGATTTTTCCCGCCACGTCCCCGCTCCTTTCTCGTGCCGACTGTCAGGGTTCATTGATTTGAATAATTCCAGCTTATCGCGCTTCCTCGGTTGGTTCTCGGTAAAACGTCGGTCCAGGGAGCTGTAAAAATTTGCTTATCGAATACGCGAATCGTTGGTTGAGGATTCTTCTGTAAGTGGGCTCGGGATTCCTGACGCAGGTGGTATCGACCGGGAAAGGTCGATGCTTTTGCCGTTTGTAAATCCAGTTCTTCCTTTTCTGACCACTGTTTTTCTGCTGTTCCTCGTCAGTTCTTTGAAGTTTTTAGTAGTATTTCAACAGTATTTAAATTAAGATAGCTTTACACTTTAGCTAACCTTGTCTGGGTATTGATTTGCATAAATGTTTCAGTTTGTCTCGAATCAAATTAATAATTTAGAGATCGTGTTTTAACGATCACCAATTGCTGTCGATAATTTCCAAATACTCCCTACCTTCAGACTTCGAAATATCTCTCTACACCCCTGTAATTTATTTTTTTCTTTCTCTCTTTTACTATTTCTTTTTGTTCCTCTCTCTCTCTGTACCATTCGCACGATCAATGGAATGTAATAATAATAACAGTATCAATAATTTAGCAACACACCCTGAATTGGAAATAGATACAATTACCGTTCCTCGTTTCGCAAAAATTTCTTCTAACTATGCACCTAATGTCTAACGAAATAACAAAAATCATTGCTGGAAACGCGATTAGCAATAAATCTACCGAGGCATCGAGTTCCACGGATCCGGATTGTCCGGATGGATGCGCGCGATAGCGCGATCCCCGCGGTTCGACTAATAAAAACGCAGCGACGGATGAAAAAGTGACGTGGCGCGAGAGGATCGCAGGTGAAATCGGCAATGGTCGAGCCCCGGCCGCTCGATAATACGGCCATCGATAGCCCGGCTAGATTTGGCAATCGCGCGTAATTGCACCGATATTTCACATAAGCGGCTTAATTGATTTTTCTCTCGCTGGCTGGTCGGTTGGTCGGCTTGTTGGAGAAAGGATGACAGAAAGGGAGAACGAGAGAGCCGTATTTACGACTATTTTTAAATCAGCCGAAATATACGGACGTTTATTAGGATGCCGATGAAACGGGCCGCGTGAAGGTAAATATTCTGAAATTTGCTGCTCGCGAACGTGGCCGATAAATAATGCAGCCAGCGTGTATTTAGTTTTGTTAATTATTGCCGCAGTTATCTGCACGCTCTCGGGGCTGAGGCAGAAACGTGTACGCGTTTACGATACGTGAAACGCTGGAGGGAGTATCGATATGAAAAACACGGATTCTGATTAGTCTGTTGGGTATTGGATTTTATTGAAAGAATTTACGGAGAGGAAATAAGGGATATAATTTTGATCGAGATTGTATAAATTTTGTACGCACACGTTTGATCAACAGAAAAGAAACGCTGGTTTCGGAGCTAGTTTAAATTAAGGATCTTTCTATTGAAATGAGAGCATGATTCGATCGAAAAAAAAAAAAATCTGAAGACCGTATCAGAGTTAAAGTCGTGTTTAAAAAAATATATTAAAATTACATTTTGGTTGAAAACTTTTAGCCGCCGTGGAAGATCGTTGAGAAAGAACGCAAAGATCGGGCTAAAATGTCGAGCAAGGTCGCGCGTTCGTTCGCGGAACGCCGTCCAATTTCGTGTTCCCGATTTTTGTCCGCTTTGTTGCGNAGAAACGCTGGTTTCGGAGCTAGTTTAAATTAAGGATCTTTCTATTGAAATGAGAGCATGATTCGATCGACAAAAAAAAAAAATCTGAAGACCGTATCAGAGTTAAAGTCGTGTTTAAAAAAATATATTAAAATTACATTTTGGTTGAAAACTTTTAGCCGCCGTGGAAGATCGTTGAGAAAGAACGCAAAGATCGGGCTAAAATGTCGAGCAAGGTCGTGCGTTCGTTCGCGGAACGCCGTCCAATTTCGTGTTCCCGATTTTTGTCCGCTTTGTTGCCGATCCTTGCTTCCGAGAAAGGAAGTCTCGGTGTCCCTTGGCGCGTGTAGCGTTGATTAACACACAATGTGACAGCCCCTCGGTAAAAAGAGCGTAGATCGCGCATGTGTTATCGATTCATTCGCGAACATCCCCGATGACACTTGCACCTGTACGTTCCGCGACACCAGCATCGGCAGCTTTGATCACGATCCACGTCTGCTTGTGGTCGCGATGTTCTCCTCGATGCTCGCCGCGTCGTTACAAAGTATAATACTCGAGCAAAACGCTACAAATAATGAACCCGGTTTTTCTTCGCGCCGGGATGCGCTTCTTGCTGAAGTTTCTAGTTGAATGGCAACTTTTTATCTATTTCTTTATTTTATATGGAGTTGTTTATAGTTCAGGTGCAAAGTTTTTCCGTTTCCACTTGGAAAACTTGGATTTGAGAACTGTGAAAGTTCATACGTGTCTTCGGAAGAATTTTTCATTACAATTCATTTAAATATTTTCAAAACGTGTATCGTATATTATACAATATATTAAAGACTTCGTGCTTTTTCTTTTTTAATTTTTATTAACGTAACAGGAGGGTTACAATTGAGATTAATTATCGCTATTGGGAATACGAAATTCCACTGAAACAAACCAAAGAAATTTCTTTCCTCGAACAGAGAATTCCTCTCCGAGGCGCCATTTCGGTTCATCCTTCATTCCCTCGTAGCATGAGCGAGATCGTGCTTCAACCGAGCAATGGATCAAGGCCTGGGGCCATTTTTCACCGCGACAAAGCGTTTTCTAATGACGCCGGATTAGCCTTGGCGACGGCGATCGGGCAGGATCACGCGATCCTCGCGGCGGAAAGCCGGCAACGAGCGATCTGTCTCTGTAATTTATTCCGTCGCGGTTGAGCACCTCTGACCGACAGCTGTTTCGAGCACGTAAGATAACCTAACTCGCTTCTCTGCTCGCGTGCGTGCGTGCGTGCGTATTGACGTAGCAGTTTGGATTTTTTTTTTTTTTAAGTCGTCAATGCCCAAATGGCCGCCGCCGTCGCGGCTTAGCTCCCTTTGATTGTCTTCTCGGAAGCACCGAGATTCTTTCTTCCTGTCAGCCGGTTAGCAGATCGGTCACGAATTACCGTGAAAGTCTGCGCGGCCCTTGGAGCGGAGTTCCTCGAAACGTGGAGCACGAGAACGGAGAAAATGGGAACGCACGAGTGAATTGGTCCCTCTTTCAATGGAGACCCAAAAAAGTGACGAATCTTAGCGATTAATTAAGAGAAAGTCTGCTGTTTATGAAAATTATCTGGGTTTTGGGGTAGATAAATTGATTTAGGGGGTTGATGAGTTGTTTTCGAGGAAGAGATCAGGTCTCGAAGATTCTGTTATTGGTATCTATTTTTAATGGTGAGATTGAGACGCAAATAGAATCTTGGTACCAAGATTGGATCCTGTTTCTTCATTTTTAACCTCGAGGAGTAGGAAAGCACATTTGAAATTCCTTATGAAAAGTTCATGCTTGATATAACTGGTTTGTGTAATGTGGCAGCCAACGGAGCGACGTTTGTTGAAATGTTTAATCGTCCCCCATCTCGTACTACATCTCGGTTCATCTGTTTCCAATCCCGAAGAAAGGTTTCCGATAACAATTACCTCAAAACAATCTTAGCAAACAATTACACGAGCGCTTAAAATAAAATCTTTCCACCTTTTGGAATTTAAAATTCTCCCGAATCGAACTTCAGTCTTTTAACGAGACGATACTAGAAAAAATAGACCATCGTCTCGCAAGGATCGTTACAATAAAATATTCTTCTATTTTATCTGGTCTATTTCCTCGCGTGAAGATCGCGTTTTCTGCGCGCCGCGAGATCCTCGTCGAAGATGTGTTTTGCCAGTTTTATCGTATGCTAATGAGCGGAGTGTACAGTGACGCAGATGCGGTCGCTATTAATATAATTAGCATAGCCAGCTCTCGCGACCGGGGTTATGCAATATTTTTTCCCTCGAACCCAGCTCGCGGAGGAAACGCGAACGCTGTCTCGCGTGCACGCGAGTTTTATATGGTAATTAGGGAATCGATTGCGAACGCTCGAGCGTGATTGCGATCGTGGCAGTCTCGAATCGGCCGCCTTACGCTCGGCCAGCTCGCTCCAACGCTAATTAGACTCGAAATCGGAAAATTGACCGTCAGCGGTATCGGCTCGCTCGTTGAAACGGTCCACGTTTCCCAACCTTTCCTTCTGCTGTTCCCTGCGCTCTGGAAACAGAGAAAATGTGGAGGGAATGCTTGCTAATTAATTGCGCACGCGAAACGTAATGCAGAAATTATTATGGTTACGTAGATGTAAAGGCGATGTTGAAATATTGGGTTGATGAGCTTCGTCGTTAGACGTTGAAAGTTAAAAGTCGGAGAGATATGGATTTTATTACGAATTAGTGGGTTGAGGGTTAATTAATGTTCCAATTTTTGAAAAGCAAATTTAAGCAAAGAAAAGCTGAAACGCGATTGGGCTGAAAAAAAAGTTAAGAGCCGAAACAGGGGTGGTTGTCAATTTTATAATGAAATGCTGTAGGTCAAACAAATATCGCGTCATTCTATTTTTGTACAGAAAATCCTTGTACAGTTCAAGTAACGCATCATCACATATTATCATAGCGTATCAAACAGGTTACTCTATTTTCGACAAGCTTCAAGGATCAAGATCGTAATCAAACCTGGTGCCTCTGGATCGCCAAAGTTTAGCGAGGCACCTTTGAACTGCTCGCACGTTGCTCGGTATCTCGGCTAAACAAACAAGTTATTCCCTCCGATCTGCTCGGTCCCCTCTTGCTTCTCCCTTTTTCACACGCCTCGTGTCGATATTCTTGCGGACAAACATGCAGGCGTGGCGCGAAACGCGATGAAACGCGAACGACAATGGAGGCTGTTGCAATTGCCGCGACGATAACGCCGGCTGGACCGTGTCAACGCTCTCTCGTCTCGTTACACAAGAGGGAACAGGCCGACTGGGACTTTGATTTAACGATTTCTTGCGGTGTGCTCCTTCCACGCGTCTGTTCCACCGCTAGGAATCGTCACGGATACTTAAGACTCCGCTCATAAATCGCGCCGGTCCTCGAGGGAGTCCTCGCGACACCTCGTCGAAACGTATTCTTCTGGAGTTTATGTCCGCGGTGGCAGTAAAATCTTATCCTCTCGAGATAGCGACGGCCTTGCGAACACTGTCGTTCGATATCCACAGATTTCTTCTTTCCTTCCGCAATAATACGTCGCCGCTTCTCTTCTGGAACTGCCAATTTCGTTTGCGCGATGCGTCAACGATTTTTGGTTTCGTCGTTGCGGGAATGGTGGAGAAAGTAAATTGTTGACGCGAGATGTTGGAATTTATTTTTCACTTTTTTCCTGTTTCGTTAAATCGATGCTGTTAGTTGGCACCGCAAACGTGTCTCTTGGTGTTTTCTGAGTATACGAATCAGTTCTTCGAGTTAGAAACATCGTCGCTCTATAAATCATGAATTCTATCTTCGTGTCCTTATCGCTCACGCCGAACTTATCACTCATTCGTTTAACAACGTCGATTTTAGAAACGTAGATAACTCTCCCTGTAAGATAGTACCTATCGTTATCCCTTTCCAAATTAATCTCGAGAAAATCTTTAAATTTTAACTAAAAAAAAACAAAAAAACAAAAAAAAGTAGGAACAAATATCTAAAAAGTTGAATCGGACAAACCACCGCCCCAGATCTACTCCAAATAACGCGTTCCTTCGTCATTCTCGTGGTCGATTTCCGACAAACCCAAGAGGAACCGACTCTCGAGGCGCAAACAGCATTTCGTTCTAAGAGAGTCTGAGTCGCTCTAAGCTTTTCCGCAAGGATTCACCGGGTGGGCAGGCTTGAGTGGCCACCCCTTTTACCGTCGTTCTTTCTCCACCGATCTCGCGTGTCTTCCTCCCTTGTCCCTTTCTCTCTCTGTTCATCCAACAGCGTTCCCCAACACGGAAAGAGCCCTATCTATGCTTCCATCTTGTCTGCATTCCTTGGGGTATTACTCGGACGGGCGTAGCACGATTTTCCTCGAAGCTTCTTCGCGAAGTCGACGGTTGTTCCCGCTCTCCTCTACGTTGGTGGAGCCGCGGCTGGCCCGCAAACTCGTTCAAATCCCGATGCGGCCCAGGGAACAGCGCAAACCCATTACGGATTCATCGTGCGCCATTAGCTAATTCTTCCCTGCTCCTAACGTCTTCCTTTCCGCGCTCCCTTTTACCGTTCTCGCCGTCCCGCTGTGGTTTCCCTCGCGTCTTACCCTGTGTTTCCACGCCTCCGTCTCTCTTTTCCTCTTTTCCTCTTTCTCTCTTTCGAGTCTCGGTCTCTTATCCCAGACTCTGCTCTCTCCCCGAGGAGCTCTCCGTCAGCTCCTAGGACTCCTTTCAGCGACTCCTCTTCGGGCTTGCCGCGCTTTGGGAAACGCGAGAATGATTCGACGATTTTGAAATAGACAGGGGGTTCTGTTTTAAGCAAGTTCCTGGGAAAGAAGGGTTTGGCAAGTGAGTTTTTCAAACTTAGCTTGTTGGTTCTAAGGTTCTTCTATTTTCTATGATTGGTTTTTTGTATTTATTAGTATTTTTATGGCACTATTTAAATATAAAATTTAAAAGCAGAAGATAGAAGCAACGAAGACGAAACGATATAATATCCGGAAAAAATTTAAGCAACTCCAATTGTAAGTAACTTTAAATATACAACCACCTGTGGTTCCGATTTTATCTATTCAAAACCAAGCTTCTTTTCGAGTTCAAACAAAAGCATCGAGTACAAGAACGCTTAATGGTGCTCAGAAAATCGGCAAAAAACGAGAGAGCAAGAGAACGTGCGAGAAGAAGAAAGCCACGGCTCGTAAAGATGCGCGGCGCGGCGCGAGTAAACTCGACTCGTCTCGAGACGCACGCTTTAGCATTCTCCAGAACGAGCGAGGACGTGCCAGATTTTCCATCGTGTGTACGGCCATCGAACAAAATTGCTTCGCCGTGAAGGAAAGATCAGCACCCGGGGGGTGAGGGAAGAAACAGGAACGCGCAAGGGGCGAGAGGGCCAGAGGGGTTGAGGCGGCCCCGCGCTCGTTCACGATGGAACGAAAGTGCAGTCACCCGGAATAAACGAGGAGGAGACCCGAAGTTGTTGGTCGAAGTTCAGCGAGAGTGAGAGAGAGAGAGAGAGAGAGAGAGAGCAGAGGGGTTGGGAATGAGTTTGCGTCGCGGCGGTGATGAAACTTTGCCGTGACGAGAAAGAGGGGTTGTCACGCCGTTCGCTTCTAAAACCCACCCCTTCGACCGCTTCGCCGCCATTCCTGCTTCCGCGAGGCGTTTCTCCCTTTAAACGAACGACCACCGCTGTTGGTTGCACTCGATTTTTCCTCGAATTGGTCGAGGTACTCGGTGTTTTGCTCTCTCATTGGCGGATCGATGTCCTTCGAGTGCGTTCTTCGTTCGCTTTCGATGGAAAATTGGTAATCGAGGAAAGCATCGAGGGTGATCTCTGGGCCTGTTCTCGTGTTCCCTTTTGTAGCTGGCAATTGGAACGCTTTGGATTTGCGAGCTTCTTGTTCGTCTATGGTTTTTGTGTTTTCCTTTGTTCCCAATATTTTTTTTTCACAGAATATTTTTTTTTAACCCTGGTGAACCATGGTCACCCTCAAATATGTAAACTACGGTCGTCCTTATAATTCGTAGCCTATCTAATTAGATCAACCCGAGTCTGCTAACCTTCTGTTAAATGAAAAAAAAATCTTACAGTATTTTATCAACACCCTCAACAGGAACCCGTATAAACAAAGATTTCTAACGAACTTAACTAAAATTTCTTCAACCGATACCGATACTCGTCATCGAATAGAGTCGTAGGATCGGAACCAGGTGATCGCAAACGAAGTTCTCAGTGTCTCTAACTACTTTACGATGGACCACACATCACGTTAGAAGGGTAAAGGGACTTCACGGTCGTACCGTGCGGATATAAAGAGGAGTATGACATATTTTTGCAAGGCTCGTGCGCGTGAGCACGCTCGAGCGCGAGTACGCGTCTACGAGCGTCTAAATATAGAGCGTGACTCACGACGCGGCTCCGAGAGAAGAGAAGAGGAAAGGAGTCGTGCAAAAATACAGAGACCGGAGTGTCGTCCTCTTCGGCTAGTGACGAGGAATTCGCGTGCGTAACCTCGACGCGTCCCTGCATTTTCTGCGTTCACCTTCGCCGCGCTTTCCGCGTACTTGCAGACTTTTCGCTTGCAATAGGTCATTAGATCTTGTCTCTCGAACATTCTGCATTTCTCGTAACTTTTTTAACAACTGATCAATGAATTCTATTAAAAGTATTCCTTTGCCTCGATCTCTGATAAGCACCCTATTACAAAAAATTCAATCTCGCTAACGAATCCACTATCCTCGCCCCATTTTCATATAAAATCTCCTTTCAACGAAAACAAGATCCAAAGACAACCCCCTTACAAGAACCCTTCTAATAACTCCAATCGTCGAGTAGTCTCCAGTTGCACCCTCGAATACTCGATCAGTCAAAAGTGTCTCGAACCGAACTCTGAGCGGTATCGTTCCTCAGGCCGGAATTCGTAACCCAATTCCCAAAGGCAAGAGCTCTCTGGTCGCGTCGTCTCCTCTTGGAGATGTCGGCCCTCGAAACCGACCAACGAAACGAGATCCACCGATAGGCCGGTGTATCGTATAGCAGCGTATCGCGATGCGCAACTTGGACAAAACGAGAAGGCGAGCGTCGCGAGGGACGCGCTTCGACACTCGAAACGTCGAGACGGAGCAGAACGGGTTTCTATCGCGACCACGTGGAGCAAGGAGGGACGGTGGAAACCGCAGAACGATTGAATTCTTCGGGATAAAACGCGACGCGGACGAATAAGGTGGAAAATAAAGGAACGTCGGCGGTGGTAAACGGCGCCGGGGGCGGCGAGGGGTGGCCGCCGCTCTTTTTTCCTCCTCGCTGCACCGAACAGACTTCATTCTTGGTTTACAAGCGTGCGGTCTACAAAGAGGTTGCCACGTTGTTTAAATAACCGCAGAGCTCGCCGCTCGCAGCCGTGCGTTTCAAGTATGTGTTTACGAGTGTGCGTGTGATCACGCAGAGCTCGGTATACACGCTCGAATAGGAGCATGCTCGAAGATGAACACGCGACGCGTGCGTAGGCATGAAGAGGGTGGCGAAGGGAACCACCCCTTCGAACGGATTGAATTTTTGTGGGTTTTTTTTTTTTGTTTTTTTTTTCTTGGTTTCGGAGGTAGGGGAATTGCGGAGTAGCCCGAGTTGCGATTGCTCGAGAATTCGATGATGTAGGAATTATTACATATAGAATCTTTTTACGTTGAAATATTTCTATTTTCGACTTTGATTTCGCCTGGTTTTCGGTGAACTTTGAATTACTCTAACGTTTTAGCGTTTAAACGTACACTCTGCTTCAGATGTTAGGATAATCATAAAGTTGTCTGAAACTTCGCAACGAGCCTACATTCCGATTGATAGATCTCATTACCTCTAACGAATACAATTCTGAACGCATTCAACGTAGAACGGTGCAATAAACACTTGTAATTTCCTGGTGTATTGGAACAAGCTCTCGCAACGCAGCAGCAAAGGAAAGTACAGCGATTATAGTTTCGAAATACCTCTCGGTAATGCGTTGAGCGTAGACGTTCTAGACGTTCTAGACGTGAATAGATAAGCGAGAAGGGGTCATTTCCCCGAGTAGCGTTCTCATCACAGGTCCGCGAAAACAAATTGCTCGTGTTTCGAAATACGGAAGGCGGAACGATAACCGAAAGACAAAGTTCACCCGCGCCTCCTCCTGAGATAACATCCGGCATCGACCCAAGATAAGTCGTCGAACTCTCGAACGAGCTTTGATACCCCTTCCATACAGAGTAAACCCCTTCATCTTGCACGGATCTTATAAACCATCGATTTTACGAGAAAACAGCTTGTACGAGGGAAAAAAGGTATTTCTCGTTACATGTTCGTTTGTACTTGAAAAAAAAAAAGAAAAAAATTAATGACCAGCGAAATTGCACGAAGAAACAACGAAAACCGCTTTCGAGGAAGCATTATCGGCAAGATAAAAGATTCAATTACTCGAGATAGTGGTCGTTTATGAACGACATTGCCACGTATCTGTGAATATGTAAAATATACTTTATAACTGTAAACACATGTCGGAGTTACGACCGAGCCATTATCGGGCGACAAATATTCTACCGAATTCGAGGTTTCATAATTCTGACTTCAACAGAGAGCGAGAAACGACGAAGCTTACGCGTAACGTTTATAAGTACGCTTAGGTTCTGTGACGTTCTAGGATTAAACAAAATCGATATATAACCTGTATCTAGACAGAACCGTATAAAAGTGTCACAAAAAATTGCCATTTTGTTTGAATATTCCAATGCTTTCAACTCGATCGATTCCTCGAGAAAAAGAAAAAAAAAAAAAAAAAAAAATCGTCACGGTCGACTTTCCACTGGCTCGTGGTGGTTTCGGAGCAGCGTGTGGCTCCGTGGCAACGCAAGAAACTCCGAAAACCACAAAGTACGGTCGTAAAGGGGGCCTCGTGCGCGTTTTCAGCAAGGGGCGCGAGAGACGATCGCTCTTGTACACGCCGAATAAGACGAAACTAAGAGACGAGAAAAAGACAGAGACGCACAAAGTAGAGAGGAACCAGGGTGTTCCTCGTGGGCTGATATTTTTTGCCGGGCGTCCCTCGTCGACGTCGTGACTTTTATTGCGTGTACGGCGTAAACGCGACGTCAAGAGGCGATGCGTGGCTTTATCTCGTTAGGGCCGCACGGTTAAACTCGACCGGCAGAAGCTAACGGTCGATGATACACCATCTGGACTGTCGCTACGCGTTTCCAAAAGGAAACAGCCTGAAGGGGCCCTTTTGTCCGCGAACACCTTCCGCTGATGGCCGCCTGTTTCGCACGGCCGTGGTCGGTTCGTTGCGGTTTTTGACATCGATCGACGAACGATGACGCGTCCACAATGACCGGTAAATGATACGGCACCGATGAATCGGTATTAGCGCATTGTACGCCCGTTAGATAGAAATTACGGTCATGAGGAATTACGTTTGAAGAACTCGCGCGGTCTGCTGAGATTGCCTTTTGCTTGCGGTGCGGAGGGTGTGCTTTGTGGTCAGAGAAAAAGAACATCACGAGCTGAACGAGGTATTCCTTGGAATCGTACGCTGGCTTGTTTTTGGAACAGATGTTACGGGTGTGTGGCTGCTCCCATAAACACGCTCTTTGGGAAGAAACTGGGCTTTTTCGGTGCTACTTGCGGCTAAACTTTAACCTTCGTGGTTTTCTTAAACCGAGTCGATGGAATTTTGAAGAAAACATGTCCATCATAATTTATAATTTGTAGTCAATCCACGATAATTTTGACTTCGATATCTGGAGATACCAAATGTTAAAGTTGCACGCAAAATTGCTGATACGATACGATCTTAATTTACTGCAACATCTAACGCAGAAGAGGAAGCAGGGACATTTATCGATTGCACGGGGACTTATTGCCCTCGACGAGGCCTGGTCCCGAAAAAGGAGAACGCGAAGAATGCCTCTAAACTCGGTAATAATGAAACTCACTGATGTGTATGATTGAAAACGCCGGGGACCCGGTGAAATGGCTCAGCGAGGAGGGTCGACGTCGAGGAAGGGACGTGGCGATGCCATTACCGTCCCGTAATGCTGTTACGTAATTGCGTTTTTCTTCGCGCTTATCGCGCCATTTTTCGCGAGTTTGCCCCGTTCTTTTTTTCCTTTTTTTTTTTTTTAATAAACGGCGTCTTGAGTCGCGGTGAATTAACAGAGTTTCTCGACAGCTTGAAAATAACTTGATTTCTTGCATTTGAAATCTCCTGAATTTGGAATTTAAATGATATTTAGAGAATTTAGATAATTTGAAAAATTTTATTATTCATAGTACTGGGTGCATCTACATTTGCAACCCTTGTATTCTTACACACGATTGGTTAATTTATTTAGTTACCAATAAATTTCATCATTTTCTTCACAAAATATTACAAACAATTAGATGCATTCATCCCATAAGTTTCCATTTCAACGGTGTCACCGAATCCGCGCGTCATTCGCCACTTACCCAAGCGAAATTTCTTCTCCGATTCACGCAACCAAGAAAGAAATGGTGAACGCATTTCGCGGAATACATTCGCCGACTGATAAGAAAAAGAAGTCGGACGAAAGTGTTCCTGCGCGAAAGAGAATTTCATTAGTCACCGGGCTTTTTCGCCGGGCTTGTTTCGTCGAGCGATTTAACGCGCGGCGGGAAAAAAGCAGAGACGTCGGTGGTGGTCACGGCTCGTTTCCCTCGATTGATTCGTGACAAGGCACGAACGAACGGACCGCTAAACGCCTTCGCGCGAATCGCGCGAGTAAACGCCGTTTTACTTCGTTTCGTCTCGGAATATCAAACCTTCTGCGCTTTTACGCGCCATTTAATACTTCGCCGCTTTTTCGTTGCGACTCGATCGCGTTTCTTTCAACGCTGTGTTGCATCCATTGTTGGAGAACTTTATAGAAAGTAGCTGCTTTTATTCCATACCGAGTATCATTAATACTTTTCTATACGAATTCTTAGAAACTGATATAAAGAAAATTCCAATCGGTTTAGAAATTTAAATTACAATCTCTTTTAAAAATTTTTATGCATACAGTAGTGTCAACAATTCAGAATTCTACTTTAAATAAAACGATTCCACAAAGTTACCACCAATCGAGTGGCGTTCGACCAGAAGTTAAGGGTCGAAGGATCGGTCTTCCTTTCGGAGGCTACTCGAACCCAGTTTCGTGGGTGGTCGCGGTGGAAAAATAGCGAACGAAATCCCGGTTACTCGTGACGGATCACTACGACTGCGATCCGTCACATGCAGATCCCATTCTATGCTAGCCACGGTCTCCTCTTACACAACGTCGATCCCGATACAATGAAAGGGGGACGCACCACCCAGTCGGTGTCTGGCCACGCATCAGCGCTCTCTTTAAAGCGACCTGCTTCTTCTCTACGCTCTCTTGTCTGCCCTTTTTTAGCCGTTCTTCCTCCCCCTTTCTCTGGTCGAGGTGAATGGTTTCGAGTCGAGGGTCCACATACACGCAAGGGGACAGAGGGGGTTGACGAGGGAGCAAAATGGGGTTGGCGATACCGGGGTGCTAGATTCTCTGTCTGCCTGCAAACGTTGCATTGTGTCACTTCTTCATTCATTTCTGATTTTGCGGTCGGCTTGCGTGGCGAATCCGCAAAAACTCCGACCCCCTTTCCCCGTCAGCCCTTGAAATTCGGCCTCTCTGTCGCTCGTCCCTCCACGAGTCTCTTATCGTCGATCGTTTTCTTCTTATTGCCGAGATTCGCCGAGTTCGTTCGCGGGAACGGTTCTCGCTTCTCTGTGAGAAAATCGCACGAGAAATGTCTTTTCGGGTTGTTTCGCGGCTTGGATCGTTGATTATTAAACGATTTGTGATGATCGAGGATCCTTAGAATTGTTGGTGTTTTATTCTTTTTAAATTCGTTGGATAAAGTGGATGATTAGTGGAAATCATGTTTAACAGTTGTTGAAACAGTAAAAGGAATACTTGCTCGTGGTACTTTTTAGTAATGATGAAACAAATAGAGTCACTCAGTCTTCCGCTCTTTCAATTCCCACAATGTTTTTTCCGCTGTTATAAAATACTCCTCCAAGCAGATCAAACCATAGATGATTCAATTATCAATTGTTCGTTCAATAGAAACTCTAGACTGGTTCTGTCGATTATGCAATTATCGTCCGATCTTTCTAAAGTTCTATAAGATTCAAGTGATCAAGCGGTGATTAAATCTTTCGCATGGATATATCTACTCCCTTTATGATGAAATGGCAAAGAGAGATGGAACGAGGGCAGAGGGAAGCCTCGAAGCGGGCAACGATGTTTGTTGTGTCGAGTAATCGAGCGTTGCTCGAGTGGATCTCGCCAGGTTTGCCTTCGCTGAGAAAACAAACTATGAATCTGGTCCGGGCTTGCTGTTTCTCTTTCTCTGGATCGGGGGAGAGGCCCCCTCGATTCTGAAGGGGACAACGGGCGCGCGGGATCACAACGGCTCGTGATTGGGTCCATTGAGGGTTTTCAAGTGTGCAGACGATCCCTGTCCCTCTTCCGATCGTGGGAGACAGCCTTGACGCTGTCGCAAAATTCCTTCGTCCTTCAGATGGGAATCGTGTCTCGTTTAAAACATTTTCCTAGAACGTGTAATTCTAACTGTTATTGTCCAATTTAGAAAAGAAAGGTGTTGGCTTTGACATTGATCTTCGGTAACTTATAATGTAATTAAATAGAGGAACTGAAACAAAATACATAATTTCAATGACAACAAAAAAATCGTTAATATGATTGATAGTTTCTGCTAAGCAAACATCAGAAGTGAACGATCACGTTGTCGAGAACATATGATTATCTGGTGATTATTGGATGAACGCCATGATCTTGAATATTCATGAGTATATTCGTTAGAATAATGCGACCGGCTGCGTCGATGCTATCCTGGAAAAAAAATGAAGTACATTCTAATCGCGATCGCGCTCATTACCAACGCTAATCGCGTTTTTCTCGCGCTTGGACAATTCATAATGGATACCCCTGACTTATCGTTCGAGCCGCTCTTGATGGACACGTTTGTCACGGCCGCCATTACGCGTCTTCTCTTCGCATCGATTCTCACCTCGCGAGATAATCTCCGAATAAATTTACCGGGTGCATATTGGCACAATTTTTCTCACGTTTAATTGGCGCCCCGGCGCGGAACAATTCGCCATCGGAATTCATATTTCTTACGAGGTTCGTGATCAGGAACGATTACCTCCTGATTTAATTAGTTTTTGTTTAAATCCTGATAGAATAACAATGAGTAAAAAGTTTGATTTAATGTTTGTATTTTAAAACGTTAACGTGTTTCTGGTTGGATACATGGAATTTCTACATGGGTAGGAAGAAAGATTTCTGTGATGCTACTTGATTTATCGATGACCTCAGCTCTCGCAGTTTTTTCGTGTTCGTCTTTACCGCAAATGTGTTATTCGATTAATCGTGCACGTACAATTTGCATGTAATTAATTGGCATTTATATTCTCCTTTTTACGATCCTCTTACGGTAACTAGTAGAGTCTATCGATATAACATTTACG
This sequence comes from Ctenoplectra terminalis, assembly GCA_019453375.1. NCBI lineage: Eukaryota > Metazoa > Arthropoda > Insecta > Hymenoptera > Apidae > Ctenoplectra > Ctenoplectra terminalis. The sequence goes on from SMSQ01026238.1 coordinate 186,555, forward strand.
TATTTAGCAGTCATGATATATAATACATAAAATCGAATAGATATACTAAAAACATTCTCAAATCTTCTCAATAAGAAACTAAATTTCTCACCTTCGATACACTTTCGCCAATACCGAACACCCCTGACCAATCTTCTCTACCTCACCCAACATCGCACCATACCACAACCCCCTAATATCCCTTAAAATTCATCCAACCCGAGACGAGTGAGATTCCACGTGTAAGACTTCCTCGAGCACAGCGTACAAGCAGAAAATCCTCGTCGCGTCACAGAGTCTCTCTCTTCCAAGCTCTAGCATTCACAGGAGCGTGGCCCGGCCTCGCAACCCTCTCTCACCCCGAAACGGCGCGATAAGAATGAAACGGCAGGGCTCACAATGAAGGTGTCGTTGCATTCTCTCTCTCTCTCTCTCTTCCTCTCTTCGTCTCTGGTCGCGAGCAATTGTCTGTTAGGCCGGTATTGTCTTGAACGGAACTCAGCCTCCTCTCTTTCTACCTCTCACTCCGCTTCACTCTCCCCGGGGGCCTAACGAACCGCTTGTCTGACACCGAGCGGCACAATGAGAGATCTAATCGCGGGTAAAGTACTTAATATCTTAAGGTCGGACGAGAGGCCCCCGGGGGTGGTCGAGTGGGGCCGATGCCGATGGAAGGAGGGATGTGCTCTTGTGGCGCGCGAAGATTCGCCTCGGTTATACCGCGGCTTGCGCGGTATCTGATGAAGAGGACACCTTCGAGTGACAGCCGGGAACTACGGCGAACTCGCAGGTGTCTGGAACTCGGAGAGCAGATAACCGAGCCTCGTGACCTTGATCTGCTGGCACTAGACCGGGGGAGCGAAATGAATTTTAGTATGGGGTGCTTCTGGGGCAGATAATTGGGGAACAGAGAGTTGGTTTGTGATAATGGGGGTGGAATCGTGTGGCTGATAATTTGTTTGCTACACTTGACGGTGAAAATTTGTACTATCATTTTATTTCGAATGTTTCTGGGTGGAACTTTGGTGGACAATTCGGTATGAATATTTACGAACACTGGCTTACGTTGTGTCTCGTTTCGTGCCCCAGTGTGATCGGTTTTTCTCTCTCTTTCAACGAGGAAGACTATGCATTCATCTTAAGGCTAATTGAGCAATCGAAATGCTTCGGTAATGTTTACGATTAGACCCATTTACCTGACGAAAACAGGAAGAAACCGCGAATCAAACATCATTAAAATCGCTTCCCGGTAATTAAGAGAAGCACAGCACAAAGGAGAAAACAGCGAGCAGTCCCGAAGACACGAGTCATCGACCACGACCTGGCGCAAGAAGCGGAACCATCGTGTAAAAAGACGCCGGATGATCCCTCTGATTACGCGTAGATTGCAATCACGGGTCGCGAATTCATCGACAAAGAGCGCTTAATGATCGCGCAATAAAGGGCCTTTTTTCACGCGGTTAATTACTCGCCCTGTCCTTTTTCGTCGTTGCCCTTTCACGAGCGCCGCTTTCTGGAAAGCAGGCAGATGCGTCGCGCATTGGTATATACGAACAGGCCACGCAGGAAAACGGTGACTTGTAATATCGGGACCAACAGGAGAAACGCGAAGCAACGGGGATGAAGAAGAAGATAGAGGAAGAGAAAGAGGAAAGTAGTTTCGTCGAGTCCTTCGGCGGTGTACACCTGCCGCCTGGCAAATGAACCCTTTGTCTCTACTCGCCAAGTCATTAGGTGTACGCCGGAGGCAGTTGCGGCTTTAACTAGTTGACTAACCGAGAGTAATAAAAACCGAAATAGCGGGAGTAAAACAAATCGCGAACCTTACAACACGGTAACGATGATCTCGTTGCTGACGCCCAGACCTAATCGAAATCGTTGCACTCCGCCCCCGGGGGCAGCGCGTTGCCCTTTCGGATCGAGCGGCTACCGAACGCTCGTTTCGCGAAGAATCGATCGTACGATCCAGGAACTATTCATAGAATATCTTTAACCGATGACTGTGATGAAAGTTAGGGATGTTTATTCGGTGAAATTGATCACGTGTCCGAGCATATTGATCTTAAGGTTGAGCTTAGGTTGGGATCAAAGTTGCACGGTGTTTGGCCGATAGATCGCAGCTGTTGGGTGGATTTTTAGGTAGTTTCTTTGGGGCGCGATGACGTTGGAGGTAATTGGTAGATCGTGACTTCGTATGATTCCGTGGTATGAATTAATTATTGGATATGGAGCACATTTTTTTTTTTCTTATGGAATATTTTAATAGTAGTTCGTGATTTGAGTCGGTGGTTGTTTTATTTAAGCTATTGATAACAGAGAGAGGGTTGTAATTAATTACTCCTCACTGATGATTCAATTCCTTTAAAACTAAAAAATATATTTACGTATACTTCACAAAAAATACTACTTCGCGAAACAGGCAAACATTTCATCTTCCGGAATCCAAAAATTCGCTCCCCATCTCTTATCACCGCAACCGACAGCACGAGGGAAGAAAGCGTTTCCCTTAAGAACCGACTACGAGGTCGTTCCGATGGAATAACCGCTTGTAGTTTACCTCGTATGCCTAATATCGTAACCATAACGATACGCCACCACGAAAGAGCTACGAGTTGTTCGTAGAAAGGAAGAGGCGATGGGAACGACGCATTCGGGAGGGGCAAAGAGGAGTAAAAGGAAGTCGGCGAGGAGAAGAGGCGTGTGCACGTCGACGTATGCAAAATCGTGTCGAAAAAATGGAGGGCTGTCGAGCTGGTCGAGCGCGTATATGCAAAATTCGGGCCGGTTTTCGGCTGCTCTTTCGTCCTGTCTGTGCTCGTTCCTCTTTTCGCCGCGTTATAGACCCAGTCAGCTCTTAGTCGCCCGGTTCCCTCGTTTTTTCTCGCGCGCCTCTCTCTACATTTGCAATTCAACGAACACGCCGCGACTCGCACGCGTACGAAGCGATCCTCTCGCTATGTCGCGGAGTACGCGCGAGCGTAGCCTGTACCCCCGATCCAGAGACATCGCATAATGAATAATAATCGCACATAATGTCGCGTGGAGGAAGGTGGCACCCCACGGGGGATGCACCGTGCTCCCATTGTGCTCTTCCTCGATGAGTATCGGTCGCCTCGACTTGCAATTCCTTTCGATTTCGCCCGACGATCGTGGCGTGGAATGTTCGCTTTATTTTTTCTTTCACCTTTTCCCTTGAACCGCTCCCGCTTTTATTGCTTTCTTTTTTAATATGCCACGAACGGAGACAGCCACCGCGATGGTATGAAATTGAAGCTTAAATATTCTATGGAGTGGCGACGCCGTGGTCGGGGGAGGCGGTCGCGTTCGCTCTCTTTGATACAGTTATATAAAGCATCGTTACGGGGACGAACGACGACTTTATATTGCCATCTTCGCGGCGAGTCATCCTCCCCACTGAGAATCCTAACTTTATTAACGGTTACCGGTATCGCACCCTTAGCCCACTGTGGGGTAAGGTGGTTTTCTGGTCGGTTAACCTGTCAGGGGATGATCTTTTTTTAAGGAGCCTTTGTTCCTTGGTAGACTGCGACTCTAAATATTAGCTCTCCCTTATTACACATTTAAAAGTCTGTGAATAAATGTTGAATTAGATTTTTTTAAACAGCCCGACATATACATGTGTACTTATGAACATAGCATGAGGATTAATATTAACAGGAATCAAATTTTTTAAATAGTAAATTTATTCTACAACAGAAATTTTCGTTACACGTTACATCAAACGAAATATTCCTTTACTTAATTTATCAACTCTATCATATCTCCACCCGATGAAACAGAAATTGAAGTCATCCCACGAAGTCGATTAACGCGACGCGTTTCGAAGGAACCTAACCCCCATTAGAGGGTAGCTCGCACAAGAACCTCAATTTCGCGTGGCGCGATTAAAGTCGACCTCGGGAAGTGGAGAAAGGGAAAAAAAAAATTCCTCCATAGGCCTCCTCTGCCATTCATCGGGTCTGTTTACACGGGGGCGCGGCACCGAGTAATTTCTTTATTTCTTTCTCAGGCAGGAGTGCAAGGGCGTGGAACCCTCTTCGTTCCGTCTTGCCTTCGCGCCACCATTTGTTTTTATCAGAGGCTCCCGGGGGACGTTAACAGCCACCTGCCCGTACGTCGGCCTCCTCTCCGTCTTCTTTCCACCCTCGGTCTCGTTTTCAGAGGGACCGCGGTAGAGCATACGCGGTCTGGTCGGCTCCTTGGGGGACCGGTTTGAAAAGCTTCGAGAAAAGCCTTTCGCTGAGAGACGAGGACGAAGGGAAAAATGGCACGCGTGTCACACGTCGCGCTTCCCATGATTACGTTATTTTCTCGCGACTCGCATTTATTATTCAGGTCCTTCTTTCTCTTCTCGAAACCAGGGTGACATAGGTTCGGGGCTGTCGAATCGAAGCGTTGAGTTTGGTATTCGAATTTTGTACCGTTACTGTTTTTCCTGCGTTTCAAAGTGAAAAGGGGAGATGAATAAATGACGGAGGTACAAAATATCTTCGTTTCCTCTTTACGATTTTATCTTATGACCTAAACTCTGGTACGGGCATTAATACAGTCCCGGTAATCGCCTATCCGCAAACATTTCAAGCGAGATGATCGAAAGCAAAGCTCGACGCATTTGGCCTGCGCCCAGGATCAACTAACCGGGCTGCCGATCGCATTTACCAGGCTAAAACCGCGTGAAGCTTGGTGCTCGCGAATTTTCTCGCTGGAGCGGTGCCTGGGACGAATTATCGGCCAGGAGATGCTCTGTTAAAGCGAGAAATTAAAATCTCCCTCCTAGCATCGTCGATGCGTTACAGAGAGATCTCGCTGTAGCAAAAATACGAGGGGGTGGATGGACGTAGTCAAGGTCCATTAGGAAACCCCCAGGGCATCGAAGAAGAGAGCGTTTGTCGAGCTATCTCTCTCTTTGTGTCCGTATAGAAGAAGAAAGGGAGGAAAGAGAGACTCGGTTCCCTCTATCTCGAGAAGTGTCACCCATGATGAATCGTTGGCATGAACAAAAAGAATGCTAACCGCGTCCCTCGGCCCGCGCTCCGCCGGCGAAGCCACCCTCGGCAACCCCCTGGTTCGTTTCGAGAGCGAACTCTCGTTCCGGGCCTCACTGTCGATTTTCCGGAAAGGAGAGCGCGTCACGCGGGGATGGAACGAAGCGAGAACGATACCATCTTAATTAAAAGTTGCCAATTCATTTCGACCGCCCTCTTTCCACCCCCCGTGCTTACTCTTCGTTGGCCAACGCAAGACATCCTCCTGGAGGCTGCTTTGTCTCGTTTACAGGGGTTGAAAGGGGAGAAAAAAAAAACTTGGAACACGTCGGGAGATAATAATAAGAAGTTTTCGTTTGCGAAGGAAATTAAGGTAAAGCGGCCACCCTCTTTTTCAGCGTCGTCCACCGGGAAGGCTCTGCTCCACCCCCTTTTGTCTTTTCTCAGCTCGCTCTCGGCTCGTTTAAAATCGTGTACGCTGAGGGGCTGAAGCCGTGGCAAGGGTTTTTAATCGTAGCAGGTCGCTTGTATTGAGAAGCGATAAAGGAGCACGCGGCCTTAATGGACCTCTGATTCTTCTGTTTTCGTGTTATCGTTCAGGGTTGTACCACGGAATCGTTTAGTCGGAAAGATTGTTCGTTTGTTGGAAAGAAGATTTTATGGTTGCTCGTTGAAGCTGGTCTTGGGGGAACCAATTATTTCGAGATTTTTAGGTTTGTATTTTAAACGATGCTCGTGTGGAGTATATATTCCACATTCGTGACCTTAATTGAATAAAAATTCCTCTCTCAACAGAAGCAGTCGCAGACGTATAAATATCCCCAAAGAAAGCCCCAAATGTTCCACGGATCACCTTCGGCCAACCATTTCTTAACCTCGGCGTCTCAATCGTAAAGGTTCCTTCCTATCAGCTACGGTGCACAGGTCGAAATTGCGTTCAGAAACCGATCAGGATCCTCGTGACGAATCGTACGTGTCCGTTGATGGCCGGTTGCGCCACCGAATGCTAATTAGTTCATTCACAGAGCTGGGACCGTGAACCAAGCGAGCTGCGAAAGGCAGCCGCGATTCGGCACGGTTTAGACGCGAGAAGCGAACAACTCTGCCGTACGGTGGCGCGTAAATAATTAAGAAATAGCTCTGACCCATCCCTTAACCCCACTACCTCGGCTTCTTCTTCTTCTTCTCTCTCACCTTTTCTAATTTCAGCTCCCCTTTCCGTTTGTCTCCGCACTGCGTTACCTGCTCTAATTACGAATTTTTCGCCGATGCCGACCGCTGGGTAATTTAGCCTCCCAATTTATATAAAATATCGCGCTGCTAATGAAGCAATTTGAGGCTGTCTGCGTGGTTAACGTATGGAGTCCGCAGACTCGCTCCGTTGTAATGGAGAGAAGGCGGGGGTGGTTGCCAGTAGGAGAGAGGGCTTTACTTACAAAGGTACCCCATTACCGCGGCAGGCATTAACTTTCTCGCTGCGTTTTCCCCGTTCCGATGAAAATCTCGAGTCGACACCCGCTGCCATGCGATACTTACCTTCTTACCGTAGGTACGGCGTCTTGATTCGACTTTGGTTTCACCGAGTAAATGGATAGACTCCTTTTTTATGGGATTCGTGAGTTGTGTTCGTTTACAAAATTTGTGGAATTAATTTGTCAGAACTTGGGTACGGTGTGATATTAGATTTCTTTGAAATTATTTAACTGGTTTCTTTTAGTCGGAGAATATTAAAAAAATTTTTAAGAACTCGTGAATATAATTTTTTTTTTCTTTTGCTTTTTTTATCATCGCTTTTTTTTCTGAACGTACGCATCATCTCGCCGGATTTCGCCGACTCGCCCAGACGATGCGGGTCACTTAATTGAGACCGAGCTCGGCCGCGATTCATGCGCGTGACAGCGTGAATTATTTATGCACGCGTGAACCACGTGCCGTCATTGACGGGGCCGTCACGTCGACAGGCCGCGAAGGAGCCGTTCAAAACGACGAGAGGTGCTCGGCGCCTCCTGCTCGTGACGTTTTCATACCTTCGAGTGCGGCGAATAAAAAAATAGTCTTATCGCGAAAATAGCTTGATCCTCTTTATTAGAGCTTGATTACACCTCGTCTAACACCTCTGCGCTCCATTGTTCTTCTTTGACTTATATAAGCTCCTTGAAAGAAAAAAAAAAAGGAAAAAATTATTTCCCGAGTAATTTAAGCACTTCGGCGAATCGTAGAAAAGTTTTATAATATCCTTATACATTCATCTCTGAAGCAGCAGATTTCATTCTTTTTCCCTACTACTCGAGTTCTTAAGTTTTCTCAGAAAATTCATTCTTAGAACTCTAATTCCACACCTTTCTATAATCCTCTCAAATCTTATCGATTATCTATCAACTACTTTTTAAACAACGCGTCCAAACAGTCCATTTAAATNTTCTCAGAAAATTCATTCTTAGAACTCTAATTCCACACCTTTCTATAAACCTCTCAAATCTTATCGATTATCTATCAACTACTTTTTAAACAACGCGTCCAAACAGTCCATTTAAACCGTCCAAATTTCACCGAGCTGTTCGAGCGTCTCGCTTAATTTCCGTGCCGTGTAAAGTGTCATCTCCCGGCTTGGCCACGCTCGTTACAGCGTCGTCGCGACGGAACGTAGCTCCGGTGTCTGGTTGCTTACGCGGCTGGCCATCAAATCGAGCTTAACGTTCTGGCGACTTCGGTTATTTGTACACACTCGCAGACTAATGGAGCAGTTACAGCTTGGTCGCAACAACTCGCGAATAAATCGACGATACTCCTAGCTAGCGTCTAACGAGACACGCGCAGCCTCTTCCTTGCGAGATAGCACGTCGTTTACGACACCGCATAATTTCTTATTTATAATCCTATCGCATCCTTGGGCAACGAGCAATTATCGCGCATGGATCATCGAACCGGTGGCTCAGGTTCTTCCGTAAATCTGCTTCCTCGTTGTTAATTGTGCCTTCGGTTTCTTCATAATTCAGAGCTTTAATTCTTACAGATTCATTGCGTAAGATGGTCGTCTGAGACTTTTCAGGTATATTCTAAAGCGATATTAACCTTCTATAATTAAAATTGTTCTCATTTGTGCTTTTAATTCAATCTGAAACGCAGGAACGAATAATGTTTATGATACATAGCTCCGTTAGTGTACAATAGTACGAGAAACATCCTTCATTTACACCACCGAAATACCTAAAATACACCTTCGGATCGTAAAACACATCCACTTGTTCAACACCATCGTCCCACTGACCCACTTCACCCCCTGAAACACCGTAAGACGCGGTGGCACGCGAGAGAGTCCGCGCACGGTTCATAAAGCAGCGAGTGGATGGTCGGTTGAAGCGGATATCGCGAGCGGAGCAGGTTGCTCGTCGGCGAAAGCGGCTAAAGCGTCCGCTCGTAAACTTGATCCCTGTATAATTTTCAATCGGTCCACGGATTTGACGACCTCGTCACGGTGCTCCGTCTCATCCCTTCGAGCGACTCGAGATCCATCGTTTTCTTCTCTCTTCCTCGTGCTCGGTTTTCGTGGGGGGTCCCCGAGATAAGGGAGGAATGACGAGGTCGCAACGACCGGTAAAAAGGTGATCTCGGCCGGATAATGCCGGCAGCCGGAGGTGGAGAAGCTCGAGGAAGCTGGGACTGGAGGCAGCTCTCTGGCTCCCTCGGGCGTCGGGAAACGCCGCTGCCTGCGGAGGCCGTAAAAAGACAATACCGTTCTCGCGCCACAAAAGAGTCTTGCCACCAAGTACCATTACTGGCGAGGGTAGCACGGGCTCCGCGTCTACAGACACGGACAAGTCGATCAGAAAGCGTGTGCGTGAGCTCGCGTGCTTCCTTCTATTCTTTCCGTTCTTTCCGTTCTTCCTGTTCCTCCGCTTCGCGCGTTCTTTTATTTTTCTTCTCCCTTCGTTCTTCTCGTCTTCTTCGTATTCGTGGTGGTCGGAGAAGTTTCCGCGTCGTGATACCACCTCCGACTCCTCGGAATCATCCCCTGAATCTTGGCGGGGACTTTGGCTGCACGCATCAGCAGGCTGTCGCGAAGTCGGAGGAGCCTATAACGCGAGCTATACGCCGTTACTCTCCTCCGTGCCCGGGGATGAATTGAATTTTATGCTCGAGCGGTCTATTTACCGATGCTGTTCCAACCTGATCCGTTCTGTCTATCGTTCTGCCTTCGATTCGGAACGATTTGGGGATCGTTCCGGGGTTAGACCGGTCGTGAGAGTGTTTAAGTTTCTGGTGCCGATGGTGATGTTAGTGTTGGTTGCGGAGAATAATTCTGTGGGGATGAAGGAGGGATATTTGGGAGCTACTACCGGTGGAAACGATTGCTATCTCAGAGTTTATGTGTTCTTTCGAATGGTACAGCGAAGAAAAATGTAAATGTTGCGATCCCCGATAAGGAAATTTTTGCGAGACGAAGTTGCACCGGCTAATTAAATCAAGCTATGTCCCGTTTGAGCCGATTAAATCTCTGTCTGGAGTTTCGCGCGGCTCCGGAATTTATCTTCGATCGCGTAACTAACCGAGTAATTCTCTTTTGTTTCAGGTAAGTGTGAATGACTTTGTTCTGAGCGTGGCGGATCGTGACTCGTATGGATCGTGAGTAACCGGCGTTATTACAATTGAGTGTAACATGCTGATCGCCGCGCCCATTTCCCTCCCGATTACTTCAGAAATTGTATCGTTGCTCGAACTTTATACGGTTCCCGGGAATCGAGTTACGCCACTATACTTCGTTACACGTATAATGCTCCGACGCTCCAAGTAGGATGCAATTGTAAAATTAGATCGGAGCTACAGGAACTGGTTGATCTTTTAAACAGTATTTCGAGCAACGATCTTCCATGACACGAGTCGAAATATGAAGCAGCAGTCAATATGTTACATGTCAAGTATGATCGATTATATCTGTACCTTAAAATATTAATCGCACGAAGGATACTAAATTATTTCTCTTATCGTTTTGCACTGTAATCGTCATCGTTTCTATTACATATCGTTATTTTTTAAAATCATTCGAGGATATTCGAAGATCGTTTAGAGACCGCTAAAATTCATCTGGAAAAATCTCAAAATCGTTCAGGGTCCGACCCAAATTATTTAATCGCCATAGTTAAATAATTAGAAACTACGTATGAATCCATAAAGAATTTATTTTCTAGCTATAGCAAATATGTTTAGCTAGGTTCTTACGATACTTTTGAAAATGGCACGGTAACTTTCTCACCCTTCCGTTCTGACCCAAAATACAGCGAATAAAAATAACCTTTCAAAACGTCTAGACAATATTCGTATAAAAACGATTGGTAATCGCGAAAGTGCCCCGGAGATTCGAAATCTTCAGCCCCGACCGTAATTTTCGCCGCGGTAATGGCTCAAAGAAGCGGCGACGCGATCGACTTCCCGTCGAAGCCTTAATGGCAGTCGGAAATTAAAATGCGATTCGAGGAGCGAGCTCGCGTTTCCCTTCTCGCGAGCGGCACCCTCGCCACTCGAGTCACGATGGTCGGGGGGTGGCTTGATCGCATTTAACTTGGACGCTCATCCGTTGATTTCATTAAACGATAACCGGCGCGCAACTTTAAACCCGCCTGAGAGTACGGACGCATACGAAATCACGACGCCTCGTTCTGTGAACCGTGGGGGTGGCGGGGGTTGATTCCGAGGCGCGAAACGAGGGCGGTTCCGAATACCAGAGGCGATACATTAACGACCCGTAATGACATCGGTGCGAGGGGAAGGCCGACGGCCAGATAAAAAAGACATTAGTCATTCGGTGTCGTTGTAATTGCATCTAGACTCGACTGGCAGCGATTTCGACTCGCGTGTACGGTGCTTTAATGAAAAGTAGACCTCTTTTCTGCGGAGGTTTGATTTTATCGTCGATCCAACGATATTGTGGTAAACAATTGATTATTTGTTGTTCGATTATCGATATCGAAGATTAGACTAAGCTTTTAAGTCGGATATAATCCGTCTTTCGTTTCGAGCTGCATTTGGAAATTTTTTTACTCGGCATACGTCTCGTGACACAATTAAGTCAATAAATCAATCGCGTATCGATATACCTAAATATGAAGTTAAAATTTGTTCCTTAAAAGAGTAACACAAAAGCAAACTTGGTGTAGTAAAATCGAAGTCAAGTGCACCCAAAGGCGATCAACTTTAACCTCAGGTACAATATCTTGTTTCAACTATCAAATCCTATCGAACAAATTTTACGCAGTACTACGCTCTTGATATTAAAAAATAATAAAAAAAAAAAAAAGAAAATGCCACACCTTTCAAATATGTTTTCTACCATTTACACCGTTGCGTATACGCTTGCATTCTTGCCGGATCTATCGATCAGCGAAGGGAACGGCAAATCTCTGCGTGTTTCCCGGGTTCTCCGACTAACGACGTTGTTAGCGATTCTGTTACCATTATTCCGTCACAATTCCGCAGAGATTTATCGAATTCGGCGGGTTCCGTGGGTGTGCGCGTTCAAATGTTAACGACGTCGACGGTGCGTCCAGGTGTCGCGTCAGCGAGTAATTGATTCTACCCACACGGGATTCTCTTCGCGAAAAGAAAGAAGCGCTCAACTGTTAAGAAGCTACTGCGGTTTGTCGCGTTCAGGTGTACCGTCCCCATCTAGCAAATCGCCGATCTGTTCCCACGTTTTCTCGCTCGCCGAGTAGCCACCTTTTCGAGACACGTGTGGGACGGTAGTCACTCGTCTCATTTATGCTTAAACGTCGCCTGTTTGGCGAGAAGATCGTGTCGTTTTATGCTGAATGTATGATTTTTAAGAGGAGGTTTAATGTCGAGATGCAGGTATTCAGAAATCCTACTTTTCGTACAGCTGCTGGAATTAATGATGAATTAAGACGATGAGCTTTATACTATACGTTGCGTAACTTGTTTCTATAAAAGCTCGTCGAAGAAACACAAATTTAGTAACAATCGTTTCTTTATTGCACAATTGGTATATAGAAAATTATTTTATATATTTATCAAATTGTTTCTGTATTGCTATATATCGATATACAAGGTAACATCTGAAACAAGCCAATTATCTTTTATTAGTTTGAACTTATTTGTAAAAGGAACATCGGTGATCTTGAAATTCCCTCCCAAAAAAAATTTCAAATCTGATTATTCAGATTGATCGTCGAACAAAACCCTGAATAATTAAAACAAGTAACACGAACTTCCACAATTCGATTACCAGTCAATCTCATCTTCCTGTATCGAACAATCAACGAAGCGCGACCGAACCATTAAATCCTCCCTCGTTTACCGTCGAACAAGCAGCAACCGGTGCAACACGGTCTCGTTACGAGGCTCCTCTCGAGACAAGTTGTCAAGACTCGCTGGTTCGAAGCAAAGCCTAATTAAACCGACCAGTCGGGGATCCGCGTCGCGCGTTCACGGTTGATTCTTCTCTCTGGTCTCTAGAATCTCTAGCTACTTTCGTACTAGCAACGGAAAACCGGCTAATAAATTATCGTACGCTCTCGCGTCGGCTGGGCGGAGAGAATCGGAGTGGTCCGATCGCTCGGAGCTTCTCTGCTTGAAACGTGACTATCGCGGCGCCGTTCGCGGTGTATAACAGAGGTCGATGTTAATTTAATTGGACGCTCGATTCGCGTAAATAGTCATCGATTTACAGCTTTCGTCGTGGCCGGCCCGATCGCGGTTATTTACGCGTCGAGTACTTGACTCTTCGCCTTCCTGAATTCTTCGTCGACGGGTGCAATGATTGATCGTCGATCGATAGTTACCAGATACCATTCTGTCGAGAATTAGTCTCTCGGAGAAGTCGATTATCCGGTCAATTAGGATTGCTGATAAAGCGTGGCGTCTTGTAATTCGAAGCTAGGAATATCTTGTTTCTATCAAATTGGAAAATACTTGATAATTTTTTAGATATTCAAAGACCATTCGAGACTCGTATACTCGAGCAACAAAATATAAAGACCTCCAAGGACCGCGTTAACCAAGGAACTCCATTCCCGATATCCTCAGGATTAGCTCTCGTGTAATTACTCTCGAGTATTAGGGACGCGTGGGACCGTGGCTCGGTTGCGTGCCTGGCGCCGTGAAAAGAAGTATTACGACGATGGACGGTGCTTCGGAGTTACTTAGAGCCAGATCGATCTTAATCCAGGAACAGAGGTAGCACTCTGGTATCGAGGTATTAGCTTCTATCATTCGTGGGATAGACCGCGAAGCAACATAAAGAGACGAACAACACCGGGAAAGAGAAAGAAAGGAAAAAGAGAAAGAAAGAAAGGAAATAAAGGAGACGTGGCGCAAGTTCGGCACGGTGCGTTACCAGCGAAAGCACATACATCAGGCTCGTCGGCTAATCTGATTCCCCTAACAATGTGCACGCGTCGGAATCTTCTTACATTCCCCTTCCTCCGTGGCCACCGCTTTCTTCATCCTTATTTCTCCTCTAGCCACCGCTAAAAGACGTCTAAGAGAAAGCGAGAGAGGATTCTGCGTCCAAGCCACCGACGTTGGAGTCGCTGGCTCCCCCGGATGTATAGATTTTGGATTTGGCCCCCAGGTCCAACGCGGCCCAATCTGAGCGCAAACCCGCGTAATCTCGCGCTAATAACCGCGATTTATCCTCCCAGCCACCGTTCTCTGACTCCCCGTTGATCGGAGCGTCGATTAGAGAAATTCCGGGGTTCGGGTGCCATTCGTCGACGAGGGAAAAAGATTTTCCGAGCGCGTCAAGTCTTGCGGGGGATCGATGTGTTACCGGTAAGAGAATCGAGTGGGATGGTAGCATTATAGTTAGGATTGGAATCGAACGGGGAATCTGTTCGATCTCCTCGATCGACAACGGAAGTTTAACCCCCGCGAACCGTCTTCCGTTGGCGGTCTCCATGGTATCTCGACTGGTTCACCGGAGCAAGACGATTCTCACGGAAACCGTGTCGAGATTACGTCCATCCACGGTGATTCGAGCGAATACAACGACACCTTTCTCCACTCCGACCTTGTGTGCGCTCGTCGCGAGACAGGCACAGGTTGAACGCCTCCCGTCGTAAACGTAGATTAGATTATCGCGCGTAGGAAACCGGAAATGGTCGTTTCCACGAGGAAAAACGAGGCTCCAGAAACAGCCACGCTTTTATTGTCTCGGCTTCTTGGCCGTGAAAAGGGCCCTTTCATTAATAGGGGTGAATCGACCCGTTTCCACTTCCTCCACCCCTCTTTCCTTCCTCTTCGCTCTGGCCCTTCCTTGAACTCTCGGGCCTGGACGAGTTGTACGAACCAGCGCTGTACGAGATAACAGCCAGGGATCCGGCCAGGTACAAATATTTGACCGGTTAACTGGCTCCGTGTTTGCCCTGTTAGCCCGCGCTCTTGGTCGTCGCGGTGCTTGTTGGCCCGCTTGTTGTCGCCGACGACTTCCTCGTGTGTGTATTTCTGCGACGCCTGGCTGGTACACACGTCGCAGCGACGATAGTCCGCTCTCTGCCGCGTTACACGCTCGTAGAATCGCGTAGGATGTGTACCGTCTGGATAACGCCGATGGACGCCCTCCTGTTCTTTTGATCCTGTTAAGAGACAAAGTTAGAGACCTGTTTATCGATCGCGTCCTCGCGATGGTTTCTCGTGGATGTTTCGTACCACAAGCGTCTCGGTTTCGAAGGAATCCCGTTTTTCGTGTTGCTCGGATCGATTTAGATTAGGGCAATATTCGGAACATCCTTGAATATTCTCGAGAGATTCGGTTTCGTAAAATATTGCGAACTTGGAGGAATTTACGCGCGAAGGAAAATTGTAGATGCTTGTTCGGTGTTAAAGTTTCGAGGGAACGACGATGACGAGTCTGCTAGTCGTGTTGCCTCGAGTAGCAGGCAAATATGTTCAAACACGGTCGAGAAACAAATCGAGCAACACTTAGCGGAGCGACGAACCGTCTGCCTCGCGTTATCCTAAGCCAACAGACTCCGATGCCAAGTGCTCTTCATACACGGTCTCGTGCCTCCGTCCCGTAACGAAAGAGAAACGTGACTTCTTTCGTTTGTCACCCGCGAAATTTTTCCGTCACAGATTTTCAACTACTTTCTTCGGCTGTTAAAGCATCCGGTACCGTTCGATACGTTAATCTGTTATTTTAAATCCTCTTTACCGAAGAAGGTACTTCAAGAACTGCTGTGTCTTTCTTGTTTGTTCACTGGCATCGGAAATAATTTGAAATAAATTGAAATAAATTGAAATAAATTGAAATAAATTGAAACGACTCTTCAGATATTGATATCTCTCGTGTTTCAATTTTTTTTCGTAAATGACACGAATTTCTACGATTCTTCGCATAATTAACCGGCGTTTTCACGCACGCGAGGCCTGCAAGTAAGAGGTCGTGTCCCGCGGAAGCGGCACGGAGCCGGCTCGCGGCGAGTACGGTGAGAAAAAATCCGGAACTCCGTGGTCGGAGCGAGGACCGTGTCGGTGGCGCGGTTCTTAACATGGAAACGTACTCTCACACGCGCAGCAGATTTAATCAAAACGCAAATGCCGCGTCGCCGGCCGGGTACGCCGCTTAAGAGAGCGCCATCGAGCCGCATGCCTCGCCATCTCGTACCTGTCTTCGAGCTACTCTCGACGAGGAAGTCTCATAAAGAGTCTCGCGCGGATCTCCAGGCGTCTCTGGTTATCGCGCGTGCTACATTCTCGCCGCTCCTCGTCGCTCCTCGTCGTGGAACGACGATAATAATTAAGGATTCCCGGTGAACCGGGACGTGTGCATACGTACGAAGCTTACCGAGGCGAGAATAATTTTCGTCGTGCCCAGCGACACGAGGATTGCACACACTCTCTCTGTTTATCGCCAGTAGCGTAGCAGCGAAAGAAGAATCCAATAAGGAAACTTGGGAATCGTAGTAGAACTCGTTTTGCTGTTTTAAATGGTCGGTTTAGGGTCATTGCGTGTATAAAGGGAATTATGGTACCTGGTTTGGAAACATTCGTGCAAAGTATAGGGAATTTCTCGGCGGAATCTAGAGGATTTACTTGAATTGCTGGTAATGTGACCGATAGCGAGTAACAAAGTCTTGAAGGAAAGTATGGAATTCGTTGATTACGTTGCTGGTTGAACTTGTGTCTTTTTGTAGAAAAAAAAAAAGAAAAAATGTCTGCAATGATTTAACATTGCTAGTCTCTTCAGCGTTTACTTTATCCTCTTCAACGTACGTTGGGACAAGATGGCTACCAGTATTACGGAATTACAAGCGTCTTGCGGGCATATTGTTGTAAGATAGTTCATATATGCTTTAAGAAGGAACAAGTGTTTAGCATATTGTTTACTTTCAAAACTTTGCCTAGGCCAAAGCTCGGTAAACTTGCTTCACGGGGACCATTTTACCCGAAATTTACATAACCTCCATGACTCGTGAGCCAACAGACTGGTACTTGTAGAACGAAATCTCACATTCTTCAAACTTAACCCCTTCAACACTACTGTTTACAATTTTTGTATTCCCTGAAATTAATTTATCGAACTAAAATTTGAAAACCTCGATCGATCCCAAAGTATATCACCCTCTTAAACATTTCACACCTCATTTTACAAAAAACATCATTACAAAAGGCAATCGTTCGAAGAGAGATGAGGAATCAAAAGGTGTTCAGTTACGCCAGTGCAGAGAGTACGCAGCGTCCTCTTACCGTTACGTTCACCTGGCCTTTTGGCGAGAGAGAGAAGGCGAGGAAGAGATCTCACCCATGCTTCTGGCGCTCGTTATCGTTCGCAGGTTCATGCCAGCGGACAGTTAAGGTCCCTGGTTCGCTGGACATTCGACGCTATAAATTCGACTGATATAAACAGAGAGGGATCGAAGAGAATGGAAAGAGAGAGAGAGAGAGAGAGGAGGGCGCGAAATGATTCGAGGTGGTTAACAGAGAGGTGTGCCTGAATCGGTTTACCTTTTAACGCTCTCTTCTTGCATCCACCCCTGCGCTGGAACACGCACGCGGCCCATTATGGAGAACACCTTGATTCGTCGCCTATGGGGTCGTTTTAATCGCTTCACAAGTTATTGTTAAGTCTGTATTTTATTCGAGAAAAGGTGGGTCGAATTCGATGATAATGTTTTCCCGGGAGACAGAACCTTCCCACGTTTTCGGGAATACCGATCGTTCCCGCGTAAATCGATGTTTCTTCCATTGCCTGTGTCTCAGACCTTTCGCTATCTTTGGTTTTAACCTCCCACGCGGATCAGAACGAGTTCCAGTTCGACGACAATTGGTGAGTTATCATTGGTCTCGTCCTAAATGTTCTTGCTTGTCTATGTTGTTGATTTCATCGACGTTTCTTCCTTCTGACTTTTTATAGGCTTCAAATATGTTTCATAACTATCCGTAAAAGTTGTTAATTTTGGAACTACCCTTAAAAACATTTTATCTTTATCAACTTCTGATGCCTTAGGAATCGCTCTCATTAACCTACAACGACCTGCCAGCAGCAAAAGACTATACTTCTGTTGTAAACGAAGTCTTTGCACGAAAAGAAAGAAAAAGACGCGGAAGGGAAGGCGCGAAACGCAAAGTCTCGAAGGTGTAACCACAGCCACGCCCCAATTAGGTTCAGCAGACGGTTTACGGCTGTAGCAGGGCCGGTATTTATGATGAGAATGTCCGCACCTGTGGTGACACTCGCCACCGAGCGGCTAGCAACCCCTCCTGGAGCAGAGCGCGAGTGTTTTATGGCGCGCAGATAGCCTCACGCACACCTTCCTTCTCCGGCAGCATTAGCTACAGCCAGGTGATATATGACGCGTATATTGCTCTTGGTGAACGGCGAAACGCCGCGAGCCACTCTATCCCCATACGATCCTATATCCACGTCGTCGCTTATTTCTAAGATACCCTTGCCACCGGGCTGCAAAGTTTTCGTGATGGAAGCGAGGCAGTAAGGTGATGGGAGGGTAGAAACAGGGTTGAAAGAAAGTGGAGTGTCCAAGCTTTGGTAGAATTTCTCTCGACGCTCGATTTTTCTGTCACCGTTCCACTTTTGCTATCCTCGAGAAACCGTCTGTCCTCTATTATTCTTGATTTGTTACAATTTTTTATAGGGTATAGGTTTTTTACTTTAGGACTTAAATTAGTCGGCTATCTTCTTTCTTCAGTTAATTTCTCTTCGACCACTTTATTCTTCAACTTTCTAATGAGTAAAGAGAAGATGTAAATGAAACCAAATAAGAGCTAGATGTCATAAAGTAGCGCGAAGTTTTGTTTTTTATATCAGATATTTACATGGTAGAGAAAAGTGGGTGTAATCTGTTTCGCTCGGAGAAAGGGGTGGATCACACCCCCGCGAGGCACGTAGGCTTTTTCCACGAAGAAACCTTGGCGATGTCACGCATAGATATTCGTCTATCGCTGTCAACCCAGGAAAACTCCCCGGTAACATCCTTCTTGGAGAAGAAAATTGACGGCTCAATGTTCTCCGTCTCTGGTCGCAGGGAAGCCAGGAATCTTCCACTTTCGTACACCGTAACCAACCCCTAACCTTAGCCGCGTCCTTTTTAGCGAGAAATCCAGCTTCACACTCGACAGAGTTTCATCGTATCGAAAAGTAACACCCTCTTGCAAAAGACACTCGAATCGATAGCCGAAAGTAATCAGGCCGGCGTTCCGCGTCGCTCGTCGATGAATCACGCGTGTCCCTGGCTGCGTGGGGTTCCGCTACAAGTTGCAATTCGATTTCGTGTGCTCGAGGACGAAGAAGTTCGACAAAGAGGGAAACAGAGGAAACAGAGGAAAGAGAGAAACAGCGAATTGGAGGAGGAGGTCGTTTTCCATCCGTTTCCACGGAGTATCAGCTCGCTATACGCGCTTTAATCGCATTCGAACGCAATGTCGTGGAAAATTTCATTGGAGCGGAGGCGGAGGAGGCTGGCAGCAGGCGGCGGGACGAGGAAGAGGCGAGGATCGAAACAGAATGGACCCCGCTGTGACTTTGTCTCGACGTTGCGGGACCCCCAGCCGTGTTCCAGAGAGACATTTGCATATCCACCGTTCGGGCCGGCGTCCGCGACTGCAATCGCGGTACGGCTCGAATCTTTTTACGAGGCCGCGAATTATGGCGTTACGATACCGTGCGCGCGTACATGTCGCTGATAAATGTGTATCGCGACGCGTTGCTCCTTGCTCGCGATATCTCCTCGTCCTCATTTTGCACGGTCGCGGCTCTATTTTTGTCAGAAAGGATCGCTCGGCCGACGTTCCGTTTCATTTCGTTTCGCAACCGCATCGTTATCGCGACTCGGACGGACGATTCCTTTTATACACGGTACCGGATAGAACTATAACAATGCTTTATTATGGTTACAAATATTTGCAGCGCAGCTTTCTGCTTTCGATGAAAATTATATTTTCCTGGAATTTTTTGTAACATGTTGAGCAATAGTTGAGTAAGAGTTGAGTAAATCGTTTGAAGGTACACTTACCTCGCTAAAATGCTTCTCAAATATCAAACGTTTCTCTGAAACTCTCAAACCGACTCTTACAACTACTAAAACTATTCGAGCTTGACCCCGTTGCGTAAACGGCGAGCTCCGTTATCCCCGGCGATCGCATCTGGCGAAAATCTCGGCCGCGAGGGCGTGACACGGGCCGTCTGCAAAAATGCTTAGAACTGGTAATTCCAGACGCGTCGCGGCCGTCGCGAAAGAGGAGTCTATCCCGAGGGTTTCGTCATTATTCGAGCCGCGTACCATTTGATGTCGTCGTTACACGTCGGAGCAATGAGACGCAAAGGTGTGGCCAGCCGCCAGTGGTGCGTGCACCGTTCGTTTGTACACGCGCCGTTTCGTTTCGAGCGTAACACGCGCACCCGGTGGTATCGGGCATTGAAGGGTGCTACAGAGGCTCGTTGCTTTCGTCTTTGGTTCGTGTTGATTTTCCTGAACGCGTCACCGGTGATCTTGGGGGTGAGTGAAACGACAAATGGATAAACGGAGAACCGTTGCGAAAATGAAAATCACAGACTCGTGCGCGACACGCGAATAATAATTTTGTTGGATAAACGCGCGCGTGGAACGCAAGGCTATTTAAGACAGCTGAATCAGAAGAATCAGAAACATAAAAAAAAAGCATTATTAAAAGAAAGAGCGGACGATGGAACATAGGAAGTTGTTTTCGAAATGTTTAGGATCAGAAATATGGTCGAGAGATTTTGAAACGTGGATCGGTTGAAGATTCATGAAATTATCAGAATTCCAGATTTTATGCGATGTAAATTACAGTATCGATGGTGTTAGATATCACTCTCACAATCAGAAGGAAACAAGGATTAATTAGGTGGTTACAACGAGCAATGTATAACATCTTCATTTAAATACCGCTGTTTCCGTTTCATCGCGAATTTTAATAGCAACAGGAAACGCGTTAGACGGCTCGCAGGATGTGTCGTGTAGCTTCCCTCGCGCCTTGGAGCAAATAAACCGACGCGGTGAAGTCTGAAAGAGGGAGGAAGGGGGATGTCCTGGTCGAGTGGGCCGGGCCGGTGCATTTACATTTACAACGAGACTGATTGAATCTTGATTGAAAATCCACTTAATTAACGACGCGCGCCATTATGTTTATTGCCGGCGAAACTGGCCATGCGTGGACACCCCCGTACTCTCCTCTTTCTGTCCGTCTCTGCGTCCTGTTGGCAGGAGGGATCGACTAAAGGTCTGGCAAATACGTGACACGTTCAATCTTCCGTTCCTGCGCCAAGAATTAAAACCGTCCGTTTTTTTGGAAATTAATTGGCTCTTTCGCATAAATCGAGTGCTTTCGTTCGACCATTCTCGAATAATAGGAAACGTCGAGCTTGATCATCCGCGATACCAAACTCGTAGTTTCAAAAATCCTTAGAACTACACTTAAAAACACCACTTTCTCGCCTCCGTAAAAAACTTACCCCCTCGGAAACAGGTCGAGAAGCAAGAAACCCCGCGATGATCGCGAGGCGAACAGTCGTAGGGACGCGTGTCGCAGTGGCGAGATAAATCTGGTCGCGAGTCGAACGTCCCGCTATGGGAGCGCATTCTTTCAAGGTGCACCGGCCGCGCAAATATCGATCCATCAATACCACCCAATGCGGTGAACGCGCTGGCGTGGCCGCGATCCGCGATTCCATCCGATCGATCGATCGATCCATCGGGGGATGAGGCAGAGAGGAAGAGGAACCGTGTGCTCTGGCGGTCGCACAATTTGCAGGATCGCTTGGTGCCTCGTGCTCGCCCCTCCACGCGACCAGAGGACTGGCCAGGAGCGCGCAAAAAATCGCTCGTTAATTGGGATCAAGACGTAACCCCTCGAGCACGCGGACGTATAGGGACATGGCGCGGTAGTTACACGTATCCCACAGGTACCGGGACGGGTGCCTTCTGTGGATCACGCACACATCGGTCCGTTGCCGGTACGTAAGCGCCGCTGCCACGGGAAATAACAAACGACGTGCGATCCTAATTAATTACTTGTCCGCTAATTACTGTAATTATATGTTGCCACACCCGCCTGACCGCCTGTTTCTCCCCCACCCCTATGGTGCTCTCTTTCTCTATCTCTCTGGCTGGTTCCAGTGGATAGAAGAAGAGACCCGCAAGAGAGAGGGTGGGAGGGAGGAGGTGGAGAGGATTTGTAGCTGCGCGATGTTTATTTTCAACCGGCCACTCGCGGTAAATCTGCTCGTAATTTCTCTCGCGTGTCTTCGCGCGGCACCGAACCGCTAGCCGTTTCATCGTTTCACCTTTCCTTCCTCGATAGCGATATCACGGTGGCCGCGCGTTCGATGCAGACGATCCAGTTTTGTTGGTGTATCGTGGTTAAGTATGTTTCGTGGGTAGACGATTGGGGAATTGGTTTCTGGGGGACCATTTTTTCCCTTCAAAGATGTAAATGTTATTTTTATTTTAATACGTTATACGATAAGTTTTAATATAATCGGAAAATTTGTTTGGGGGACCAGAATTGAAACTAGAAAGTGAAACTTCTCTTTTGTAAGTGTTACGATCAAATTAATTAGCAGGTTTAGAAACAAAGAAACCTTCGTTCCACCTACGAACAAGATAAAAAAAATAGCAGGTTAACTAATTCGACGAAAGTTGAAAGAAAAGGTGGAAACATGGATCGATACGAGGTACATACAAAGCCTGGAAAAATTTCGGACCATGTCCGCTAAATTGGCCCGTCGAGCAGCTCGCGCGGCAAGAAATATGACAGCGGATCGAAGCCGATGATCGGAATAAAGGATCGAGGGCGGTTGCCCGAGCGACAGGTGACACCGGCAAAAAGCCACCGTCTCCAGGATTACGAAAGAGCCGGTGCGTTTCATACTTGGCCTGATGAGAGATCGTCCGATCTTGGAAGAGTCCGCTCGAAGGATCGGGGCTCTGGTTGCGCTGAAAATAAGCAGCTCGGAGCGTCGAAGAAAACATGAGACGCGGAGCGCAAGCGATCGCGAGTGCAGGGAATAAGAGAGAAAAACAAAGGAGCTGTCCATGCCTTTGTCTCCAATTAACCGACCTCCAGCGACAAATTAGGTCGCGTCTGGTACGTGGCTATAACGATCGTGTGTTCACCACGGATAAGCTTTTACCGAACCATCCTTGGATACCTAAGGGAGGAATGCGTCCTTGAGAGGATCGAGGGAATCGTCTGTATGATGGAGCGGTTAAAGGATGTTCCAGTTTGAAGGAATAAACGATTTCTTTCGACGTACACAACGGATACGACGGATTATATGGTTTCTTTTTACGCGTGAAATTTCTTTCTGCTTGTGATATCACTTATTCCTCTACAGCCTGCATAGAATACGCGTAAAGATGAATAATCGAGAAATCTTTTAAAAATATTAGCGTACGCCATTTACGTATATAAATTGCAAAACAATTGAAACGCGAAAAGAAGAGGGATATGTATCTCCGAAGACGTTTGAGCATCGTTGATTCTTAATAATCCCAGAAATATTAAGGTCCCTGACAGAGAAGACAAAGCTGGCACACATGGCTCGAGCCAGCGAAGACTCACAGCGAGTCTTCTTTGTGGAAGCATGAACGAGAGAGGCCGGAGACCAGTCCAGGCAGACAGTGTGGCACGCAGAGTGGTATAGTTGCGGCATTAACCTCTCGGTGGTGTGTATGATTGGGACGGCAGATGTCACTCGTTATGTAAATGCCCGAGTGTTTACGAGGAGACACCTCCGGTAACTAGCTCTCTCCACTCGCGGCTTCGTCGTAATGATGCGCTAGAAATGTCTTTTCGTTTTTTTGCCTGTCCTCCTGTTCCTCGTATTGCTTGTTCTCCTCCTCGTTCCTCCGCCGACTCGCCATCGCTCGTTCCCTCGTTCGTCAATATCCTTCGGCGAACGGGTCTGATTGCTTTTGCTGGCTGGTCGCGGGCAAAATAATCGGCAATGCATTTGACGGAGCCTCGATTCTATTGGTCCTCGTAAGAGGTTCATTAAGTTTCCTTCCTTTTCTCCGTTTTGTCATGTTTCGAAGTTCAAAGTCCCATTGCGCGAAGTGTTAGTCACGAAGTTTTGTTCGAGGCGTAGGAAGTTGTTTCTGCTCGCTTGTTCAGAACTGTAAGAGCTTTAAGGTGTTCATGTTCGTTTCAACGATGAATATTGAGTAGGTGTGTCCATTTTTTTTTTTTTTTTTTATCTTTTTACAATGGAAGAAGTGGATTAAGATTCTGAAACTCTAACAGGGATTCGAGTGACAACATTTGTCTGCGAGGATGGTTACCACTTTCGATTATCTGCTAATTAAAATACAAAAAATGACAAATGCAGGACGATAGTGAAACGAAGTGTCGATCATCGAAACGAACCATTCAATTTAAGCGACTCCGCCAATAATATGATTATCGATGTCGGTTCTCAATAACTTCGCCGGTTAATGGACTCGATTTGCTGCAGTCGACGAATTCCATTTTCCATCCGGTACGAAAATATAGTACGTAGTTCATTCAATAAAGCATGCTTCCTGAAGTTAATCGAATAACTTGGTAACTCCATTTCGTGTTTCTTGAAGGTTAAAATTAATCACCTATTACGTCAGACTTTCACTCGTGGAAGGAATTTCATTAAGAATTGAAATTCTTGTACCAATGATCTATTCTCATCGAAGATCATCTAATTTATAAATTACAAATCACTACAAAGTCATCAATTGTATTTTAATCGTTTAGATTTAAAAGCGGATAAGCTGAGGCTATATATACGTGCATATATATATATATATATATATTTTTTTTCCTTTTTTCGTTCCAATAATGTCGATGCCCACCCTTTATTGGCATCACGCTGGCAAGGATCTCACGTTAATTACCTCAAGTCGAGGCGATTCGAGCGTTCGCTTCGCGTCTTCGAGCCGACCAGTGGCAAGGTCGCGCGCGAACGGCTCCTCGCTGTCGCGAGATCGTATCTGCTCGATGACGCGGGCAACGATGATCATTCCGCGCGCGCTGTATCTTGATCTCTGCGAGAAACTAAGCTCCGGTTATTTTGAATTTTTTCTCAGCTACCCTTCCGATAAAGCAGAACCCGCTTCGCTTGATTTGCCGTCTTATTGTCGTGCAATAAGCTATTTCAATACCAGATAGAAGATCACGCGACTCCGCTACGCCAGTTGTGTTCTATCTAGAATTCACTCCTGCGTTCCATTCCAAGTAGAAAAAGAAGTATAATCAAGAAACACGCGTAACATCGAACATACCAGTAACAAATAGTAAAAATAAAAAAAAAAATACTATTACGGTTCCATAAATTGGACCCGGTTTAATCACCGTGACAGCAGCCCGTACAAATCAAAGCGAATTAGCTCGACAGGAAGGCCCGTGTCAGTGAACAGCCAATAAACCACGAATTTTCAGATAAACGCGAAATAGAAAGGCTTTTATTGGCGGTCGCGCGGCAGGGACCATAAATAAGGCCTCGTTCCGTGTAAATAGCGTCTCTTCGTGAAAGAAGGAGAGACCAAAGGAAGAAACGACTAAGAACGACGAGGAACGACGAACGCTGTTCGCTTTCGAGATATCTCGTGGTGCGAGCAACCGGCCGAGAGAGTGCCACGCAAAACAAGGGGCCAGGACTTTGCGTCTAATTGCGTTAGATAGCGGCGGCCTTATTAATAACCTCCGCGACGGAGGGATTATCCCGCTAGGAAGATATCCAGGAAAGAAGGAAACGAGTCCTGCTCGCGACGGAGCCGCGTGAGAGCTCGCAGATAGTGGACACGGCATTTCACTTAATGATAACCCGTCTCCTTTCGCTCCTCCTCCGCCTCCCACCTCTGACTCCCGCGCCTTTCTCGACCTCGAGGATGCGGAGGACCGCGAGAAGACCGGACTGACTCTTCTTCTTGTTCGTTGTGCGTCCGTCTGTCCTTGCCGTCTTATCGCCAGGCCGATCTGACTGACGCAGAAACGCCGTATCGGAGTCTTTATGCTGTTTCTATGAATACTTTTTTATGATACGATAATTCGGTTTCGCGCGTGTTACGTGGACAGCTGTGATTTTTATGATTTTTGATCGGGTAACTGGATCTTGGTGAAATTGTAATTTGAACGAATTATAGTAACTCAAATTGGATCACACGGAAACTACAGAAATTGCCCAAGTTTCGCGAAACACATTGGAGCAATGGGGAAAAGCAGCGTTTCCCACGGTCAGACCGGATAATATGTATCGGAGCAGAAAGCGAGGCGTGTCAGCGACTCGGTTCTTTTTTTTTTTCCACGTTCTCCGGCTGTCTCTTTCCTCGAAAGCCGAGGATCCTTTCGTTCTGGTCGCTACAGGAGAGCCGACATAACTCGATACTGGAAGGGATTTGCATGCGCGTGTGAAATCGCCTTGGTATCTCGTTACACAGCCAGTCGTCGTAGTCGTCGTCGTCGTCGTCGTCATCGTCGTCGTCACGGTCCTCCTCCGACGCCGTGACGACGCCAGCCACAGGTCGCGATCCCCTCCTGTATACCGGCCCTTAAAGATCGTCGATGCAACATTGACAAACTAGGTATGCAAATACCTACTGCAAATACCCGGAGTAACGGCCGGCGATCAAAAGTCATGTAATGGTATGGCCACCATCAAGGCGAATGGCCATGGCGTGGGTGTAGCGGAACGTTGGCGAGGATCGGAAGAGGACGGCCGATCGGTTGAAGCGAGATATCGCGACCGACTCGTAGCTCGAACACGCTGTTCCGGCTGGGGATCGTTTCGCGGCCACGTCAACGCGCGCGGGTTCCATCTCCGCTCCGAAAGAATTTATCAAGTAGAATCCGGTGATCGATCCCGGTGACTCTGGGTACGGTCGTTACCGGTCGAAAGGGAATAATCGTTCGGCCGGGACCCGTTCGAGGGAACGTTCGAGTGGTGCCATTACTTTGCATCGAAACAAGAAGCTTCGTTTCTCGCAGGAATTCATGGAACGAGGCTTAAACCTCGACTCTAGCGAACGAAAGGCAGTAGTATCGAATAGAATCTTCATTGCGCCTCCTAATTCTTACCCCACGGTGAACTTGACCAATCCGTGAAACCGAGTTCAAGAAGATCTTCCCGTAGCATCGTTGCCACCATGGATTTGAGCAGAAAGTAGCCGATCGTAAAATTTCAGAGTCGCGGAAAAGATTCATCGGGATCGTTACGGTGCTGCCGGTCTCGTGGCTAATTGCCTCTTCAATCGTGCACCGGGCCGGTTCGATATGCCCGCTCCGAAGAAGTCCTCGCGAAACGAAGAGAGGTGGTCCCTCGACCGGAGGAGGAGAATCCGAGTGAGCCGATCGTTCGGTTCGTTACCAGTCGACGTGGTGGAAAAAACGGTCGCTCGTAAAACTACCAAATCGTAAAGAACGTCTCCGGGAATCATTAGTATACAACGTACAAGTATCCCCGCATAACTAAGCGGACACGTCCTCTTCGCGTCGCCTGCACTCTAGCCGCGCCACTTAGAGTCCTCGCGCACGGCCTGGAGATAATAACGCGGAGAAGAAACTAGTCGCCTCCCTTCGATCCTCCCTCGTGCTCGTTTCCCCTTCTAGGAGTCTGCTCGGCTCGGTACGTGGCGGGCACGGATTCCTCGCGCTAAGAGCGGTTAGCGCAAGCAGACGCGCGAGGAATGCCGGCAAAACCGTCGCGAGCGATGCAATCGCGCGTTCTAGGCGAGCATTCGCTGCGCGGGATTGGCCTCGGATGGCTATGGCTCTGTAGAACGAATCCTTGCGTGTAAATTCGGAGTATGCCGGGATACTAGCGATCAGCTTGGTATTTTCGCGCTAACGCCGAGCTATAATTGATTTCTTATTTACCGCCGGCAAGCGTTCCCGGAAGCGGCTCTGTTTCGCGCTTTCGCGAACGCCTGTCGTTCTTTTGTGAACGAATCGAGGAACGATTCGAGAATTCCTCCTTGGTTGGAAGAATTCGCGGCAATTTGCGACTTCTTACCGAGTTACGGGAACGGTGTACTTAGGGTGTCTGATGTAACTACCACCGTGAAACTTTAACCCCTTGTTTTACGGGTTTCTTTGGTAGCTACGTGTATTAGCGTTAGCTGTTCAGTGCTTGGATGTCGCGTTAAGTACGATACGTTGGAGTATTGTAAATAATTTGTATTTTGCGATCAGTAGTTTGATAATGGGTAGGTTCGAATTTTCCATTACCATATTTTCTTAATTTNCGATACGTTGGAGTATTGTAAATAATTTGTATTTTGCGATCAGTAGTTCGATAATGGGTAGGTTCGAATTTTCCATTACCATATTTTCTTAATTTTCTATTACATAGGTACATATTTTACATATTTTATGTATTTAAAGTACGTACAATAGTTACAGATATTGTAAATTGAAACTAGAGAAACGGTTAATATAACAACCTCTCTTTATCGAACAAGTCTATTAACGTCAATCTGATCTGAAACCAACCCTAAGTCAAACACTTGGATTCTCAATTCTCGAAACATAAATTATTCGTATGTTCCAAAATCCTCTTTCTCTTAGAAGTTTCGAAACTACCAGCATACAATCCTCATGTCGGACGCGTACCGCGGTTGGAGGCTTCCGTGTGAGCACGAGCGGTGAGGCGGAGGCGGCGAGAGCAGCCAGCGTGTTGCATATTTTACATTCTGCTGACGTTCGCGCCGGACACAGTTCGTTCTCGTACACGCGGAGTGTCGGCAAAAAGTATGGTGGTTCCGAGGCGAACGGCAGGACCGGGATCCCGCAGCCGGGTCACCAGTTTTGTACTTTTTGTCCGGCGAGGCGGCGGCGGCAGCCGTGGTTGCGGCTCTGCGGCTGCGGCGGCAGCTTCGCTCGGTATGCGAGCCAGGACATCTTTTGACCCGCGAGGACCCCGTGCCTAATTTGTGATTCCGTTCGTCTCTGGACGCACCGTGGCTCCGTTCTTTTGCCTTCCACGAGCTGGCTCCTAGTTCGCCAGAAGCGCTCGCGAACAGTCGTTTCCGGAAATTTTTTTCAAATTTTGCAGGTCCGCGGTTTTATTTCGCGTCGTTCTTTTCTTCCTGGAATGTGGATAATTTTTTTAGTACTTTTCGAAGGTAGTTTTTTTTTCATTTACGTATGAATCCAATTTTACGAGGCGTTCGAAGAGATGATTCATAAAGAAACGAGTTTCGAGCTTCTGTAAAAGTAAGGTACTTAGTCAAACCAAAAAAAAAAAACTCCGATCGTTATTCCAATCGGGTAGACTTCGATGGTAGGCGTAAAACAGTGCTTGAAATTAATTTATGAAATTAATAACGAGGATGCTGAACGTTCTGGCGTTGCGTAACGCGAATGGATACGTGGTTCAACTTAATTAGTAGTTACAGTCGATTACAACGTCTTGACGACCGAGCACTCGGCTTCTTCCTCGGCAATTCCTTGGAGAACGTTCCGCCGCGGCAAGAATCGTCGGTGGTAAATTGGAAAAGATAATAAAACAAGTTTAAGCAGTCTCTTCCAAGCACGATTTTTCTCCCCTTTGTCAAGTGAAATAGTCGATGGAATTGAAATCGAAACGATTCCTCTATTCACGATACTGTAATCGTTGATTGCGCTCTTCGATGCATCGATACTAAGAAATCGCTATTAATTACTCCAAGTTCTATTTTCGTTCTCACACCATTCAATCGTAATTCAATATTCGATTCGAGATCAATTCCAATTCAAAAATTAAATATAATTAAACTTTAAAATAATAATCGTGTACCTTTAACGAAGATAACTTTTATACTTTTTATTGACCATTGGAGAGCATCGAGCTCGTATCAAGACATATCCGTCGCAGTGATCGCGTTCCTCGATCGTTGGATCATCAATGTCTGACCGGTGGACGCGCGTTCGCCAAATGTCGGTGGCCAGGCCGGTCCGAAAATTTTATTTAATATGAAATAAAACGCATTCCCGCGTGCTGTGCGTGCCAACGACGGCAGCGAGGGCATCGACGCGGCCGCATCCTCTCGCGGCCATTGTGTTTCTCCTGTTTGCCGGCTCTCTCGGACGTAGGTATCCATGGATCGTCACAGGTTCTCAACCTCCCGGTTGTTCCTTGTTTTCCCGCGGCAGGAATGAAACGAGAGTGCTTCCGCGACGCGAAAAGGGCGCGAGCTGTGCTGCGAGCGTGAGTCGTGCCGTTGGCCTGCTTGCCCGCCACGGAATTACGTGCACGCAAGTCGCCTGCACCTGCCGTGCGGAAAGTTCCCTTGGAACGGACTCTTCAGACTTGGAGCGTTGCGATTTTGAACCGTTATTTCGGCAACGAAATATTCGCCGATGTGGAAAAGAAAGAAAAAATTTTGAAGTTTCTCGAGAGAAGCTACAGCTATTTTTGAAGAGAAGTAGATTCGATCGATGGATCGATCGGTGTTTGGAGAACAAAGTTACTCAGAGGGATAATGGAGATTTGGAAAGAGAAAATTCAATCGTGTCTTACAACGCGTACTTTATATTCGTATATCATAAATTATTCGCGTGCAATTAATTTTCTCAGTCTCAA
Organism: Ctenoplectra terminalis; assembly: GCA_019453375.1. Lineage (NCBI taxonomy): Eukaryota > Metazoa > Arthropoda > Insecta > Hymenoptera > Apidae > Ctenoplectra > Ctenoplectra terminalis. The sequence continues at coordinate 216,561 of SMSQ01026238.1, forward strand.
CGGTGACAACGCACATCACTTCCTATTCCAATTGATGCGAAATCTAGTAAACGAGATCTCGTCCGTTCCATACCGAGGTTATCGTATTTTCTTCGTCGTTTATTAATAAAACGAAAAATTTTTTCCCATTCGTTAACTTGAACCCAAAGAATCAAGAATCATCTTTCGATTATTAAACACTCGGTCAGAGAACCCCTGTCCGGTTGACGTTTCTTCGTGAGACCCGTGCACCGGCATAAAACGTATACGCGTTGCGTAGCTTCGAGAGGAGGACACTGTCGCCATCAGCAAAAACACTATTGAGTTAATCAACTAATTTATAATTAAAATTCCACGCTGCGAGCCGGCGGGAGTCTCCGGCCGCCGCTGTCTCGCTTCTCGCCGCGCAAGAAGCGAGTCTACGGGACCCTGTGGCCGTGGTTTCGCGGTAATCGCCGTCAAATTCATAGAACACCAATTAACCGCTCATCGACGCTCCCGTGGCCTCCTCCTGTCTGGTTCGTTGCCTCTTGGTCCAACTCGCGGTCGACCGGCTCGAAAAAGTCGACCTAGTTTCACTGCTCGAGTTTAGACTCGTTCCGGCTAGCGGTTCCTCCGGTTCCTTTTCGTCGCGTTCCATCTTCGTGATTAAAATTGTGGAACGGTGACGTTTCTTGTGCAAGCATTTAGGAATTATATTTTTCGTACGCTCGTTGAACATTCTTCGATTCGATAATGTTTGATATGTTTGTTTTTTAGTGGTTCGTTATGAGTTAGAAAAAGTAGCGTCTTCGCTTCAGCGATTTGTATTAGCGTCGATTCGAAAAATACAAGAAGCTATTAAAGCGCCTTGGAAGAATCAGAAGAAGGCAATGAAGCAGCGATACGAGGAACACCGCTTCCGGAGTCCTTGTCACTTGTCATGGTCCAACGAGCACGCTGTCCAGATCGCATTAATTACGCGTATCGGAGCCTCCCGTTTTCCTTCCGTCGATCTCTCGCCACCCGCTTAGACTCAGGGTCTTTAGCCTCCCGCGAAACAAACAGAAAATCCCTTATTACTAAAAAAAAAAATTGATTCCCGTAAAGAAATTTCTTTCTCGAGAAATTAAAAATGGAATCGAGGAATAGTTTACTAATAACCTGATGGGCGGAGAAAAAACGGTCGTGGCGCGGAAAAGCAGGACGAAATTTTGGAACGGAAGAGGCAAGGTTCCCGCGTCGGTTTCTCTCGAGGAGAAAGGGTGAAAGAGTGAGAAAGGAACGGTCGAGTCCGCGCGGACGGGGAGGCGTCGGGCCCCGAACGGGCATAACGAGTTTTTGCCGTTGGAAATTTGTTAAGGGGAATGTAAAGAGAATAAGTGGCGATTCCCTTTCTCCCGTCCCTTCGTGTCTGACCGGCTGGTTCCCGTGGCGTATATAGGAGTCGCAGCCAGCCGGTCGCGGCTGACTCGGTTGATTGACTCCCGGGAATTGGAGGCACGGGATACCAGAAACGAGCGGCGCTAGCTTAGCGAGACTTAAAAAGGAACTGGAGCCCGAGCTTCGCGGTTGTCTTTTTGCGATCGCGGCGACCCCCTTTAAGCGCGCGCGGATCGACGTGCTCGCGTTTCACGGTGTCTTTCGGCCCTCAGAAACGATCCGACCGACGATCGGTCGCCGCTCCAACCGCCTGCTTTTCCTCTCCGCCGACNTCGTTTATTAATAAAACGAAAAATTTTTTCCCATTCGTCAACTTGAACCCAAAGAATCAAGAATCATCTTTCGATTATTAAACACTCGGTCAGAGAACCCCTGTCCGGTTGACGTTTCTTCGTGAGACCCGTGCACCGGCATAAAACGTATACGCGTTGCGTAGCTTCGAGAGGAGGACACTGTCGCCATCAGCAAAAACACTATTGAGTTAATCAACTAATTTATAATTAAAATTCCACGCTGCGAGCCGGCGGGAGTCTCCGGCCGCCGCTGTCTCGCTTCTCGCCGCGCAAGAAGCGAGTCTACGGGACCCTGTGGCCGTGGTTTCGCGGTAATCGCCGTCAAATTCATAGAACACCAATTAACCGCTCATCGACGCTCCCGTGGCCTCCTCCTGTCTGGTTCGTTGCCTCTTGGTCCAACTCGCGGTCGACCGGCTCGAAAAAGTCGACCTAGTTTCACTGCTCGAGTTTAGACTCGTTCCGGCTAGCGGTTCCTCCGGTTCCTTTTCGTCGCGTTCCATCTTCGTGATTAAAATTGTGGAACGGTGACGTTTCTTGTGCAAGCATTTAGGAATTATATTTTTCGTACGCTCGTTGAACATTCTTCGATTCGATAATGTTTGATATGTTTGTTTTTTAGTGGTTCGTTATGAGTTAGAAAAAGTAGCGTCTTCGCTTCAGCGATTTGTATTAGCGTCGATTCGAAAAATACAAGAAGCTATTAAAGCGCCTTGGAAGAATCAGAAGAAGGCAATGAAGCAGCGATACGAGGAACACCGCTTCCGGAGTCCTTGTCACTTGTCATGGTCCAACGAGCACGCTGTCCAGATCGCATTAATTACGCGTATCGGAGCCTCCCGTTTTCCTTCCGTCGATCTCTCGCCACCCGCTTAGACTCAGGGTCTTTAGCCTCCCGCGAAACAAACAGAAAATCCCTTATTACTAAAAAAAAAAATTGATTCCCGTAAAGAAATTTCTTTCTCGAGAAATTAAAAATGGAATCGAGGAATAGTTTACTAATAACCTGATGGGCGGAGAAAAAACGGTCGTGGCGCGGAAAAGCAGGACGAAATTTTGGAACGGAAGAGGCAAGGTTCCCGCGTCGGTTTCTCTCGAGGAGAAAGGGTGAAAGAGTGAGAAAGGAACGGTCGAGTCCGCGCGGACGGGGAGGCGTCGGGCCCCGAACGGGCATAACGAGTTTTTGCCGTTGGAAATTTGTTAAGGGGAATGTAAAGAGAATAAGTGGCGATTCCCTTTCTCCCGTCCCTTCGTGTCTGACCGGCTGGTTCCCGTGGCGTATATAGGAGTCGCAGCCAGCCGGTCGCGGCTGACTCGGTTGATTGACTCCCGGGAATTGGAGGCACGGGATACCAGAAACGAGCGGCGCTAGCTTAGCGAGACTTAAAAAGGAACTGGAGCCCGAGCTTCGCGGTTGTCTTTTTGCGATCGCGGCGACCCCCTTTAAGCGCGCGCGGATCGACGTGCTCGCGTTTCACGGTGTCTTTCGGCCCTCAGAAACGATCCGACCGACGATCGGTCGCCGCTCCAACCGCCTGCTTTTCCTCTCCGCCGACCGCGTCCCGTGGATATCTGGCTTCGTGCCGTCCTAGCTGCGAGCTCTCGCGTCCCTGCTAGCCTTGCTCGATCCATGGGAACCGATCTTTCGTGCTACCGTATCGAACTCTTTTATTCTAAGCAGGAGGATCGTTCAGATTCCTCCGTGTCGTAGTAAAATGTTCCAAGAACATCCATCAACCGGTCCACCGTAGCCTAAGCTGTTGAAAAGTCAGACTTGTTTGAGGAATCGCGTTAGTTAGGGCAAATTAATTGGTGTCTCTTTCGGTGGAGAGGTCCGGTAGCGAAACGTCGCCGGTGCTCGGTGTCTCGTAGACGGTACATCGAAGTGAGACGTTAAATGCGGCTCGTACGTTTCACCGGTCTCACAAATTCCCATTAGGCGCGATCCCCGATTCTTCGGACGGTGTTAAACGGGCGGCCGGGTTTTTCATCGAATCGGCCGGCACGGCGTGTTGGATTCGGCGGATTCCAAGCGTCCGGAACTGCCTCCTGGTTATTGTCACCGTTCGTCCATATTAGCGGCGGCTTCACGGACGGGAGGGGCCGTGGAGATTAATTAGGGACGATGTTTTAGCGGCAAAAATGAGCCGGGGCAAGAAGCGGCACCATCAGCAGCCGCCTCGAGTCGCGCTAACTAACCGGCCTACGCCACCGAACGATCGGCAGAGGGACTGCTCGTCACCCCTGTCTGCAAGAACGTGCTACAAATTAAGCCCAGATCGGCAGTAACCATCTCGAAAATTTGGCCTGCTTGCTCCGTCGTTCTCGTCCTACCTTTCACTGGTCCGCTGTAAAGGATTGTTGCGCGCGCCCCTGCAATTCCTTACGCGAGATCGAACCGCACGATTCGAACCTTTAATTGGACCTTATCGAGCGCGTGTCCATCGCGAAAAATGTTCCGCTGTCGATTTGATGGCTGTTCGAGCGTCCCGATATCGGTTGGGTTTAAGAATTTTTGGTTCGACACGGTGGGTGATCTGATGAATTTTTTTCAGACCTTCTTCTTTCGTGACGAAACGCTGTTCGAGCGATATTTAGAGCCTACGCATTGTTGAAAATAATCTAACAGAATACGAACGAATGTTTTACGACGACACAAAAGTGTTGTCTTCTAAAAAATATAGTCACTGATACGTGTCGTTGGAGGAAAGATAGGCAGAAAGAGTCGGATTCCAGAGATCGACCTCGTTCAACGATTTCGACGCCGATTTCGAAACGGTCGGTCAGAAACGGCCTATGAATACGTCGGCGGACGTCGCGGCGCTAAGATGGGGCCTCTCTTTTGGCAGCGTCGAAACGATTACCGTCCGATTTATCGTGCTCGTTCCGTGTCAGCGTGTCATTCATCGCGCGATCTATTCGGATCTGCGCGCCGTTTTATAGACGCGCCGCCAATTTTCACCCCCAACCTGTCTCCATAACTTTCGGCTATATTTAAGACACTATGGTTCCTGTACTGTACACTTTGCGTTTTCACCCCGCATCGTTTCAGACTATGAAAATTATCGGACTGATTTATTTTGGTGCCAAGGTAGGATTGTATATTGTCCTTTTGCTGACTAATCAATCAATGGTTTGTGGTCGGATATTTACGAGTTGGTTTATGGATCTTTGTTCCAAACTATGTTGCAAGTTTTACTTTCGTTTTAGTACATTGTAACGAAATTTGATTTAATTTGCCCCAGCACTGCACGAGTGTAAAGAATTTTAATTAACAATGGATAGTATAATCTTAAACTACATCTATACCCTCTTAAATATCGTAGACTATCATTCACAAACGATCAAATCAACACTCTTAATCCGTACCCTGACACACCTCACCAATTGCGTCTGATAAATACCTAGCCCAAATCCAATTCAAACCGCAACATCCCCGTTTCACCCCATTCACGATCATCGAACCCTCTCGAAACCACATCCCCGAACATCGGCGCCTTAAAATTCTATGGAAAATCTCGCTAAAAATCATTCTTCGCAAAAATCCACAAACTTTTTTTCCACGATAAATCGAGCCTGAAAACGAGGTCCCTATCATGGATGATCGAGGCTACCTTAGAGTAGCTTTAGAGCATCAGCAGGAAGCGGTTGCCGGCGCCTTTATCGATCGATTCGCCGTGTCGATCGGCAGCCGAGGCGCTAATGGGTTAGTCAGCTCGAACACGACTCGAGGTGCACGGTTCCTGCCGCGAAAAATCCTTAGCTCTTTCTCTCGCTCCTCTGGCCGCGGTCGCAACATATGTAAATTGCGCGCGAGAGAGCGCAACAACGGCGAGGGAACGCACACGTCCGCTCTCTCGCGTGTTCCTGGACCCGTTTCTCCAGCGTGCTATCTCGTTGGCTCGCGCGGAGACACCGAGTCGCGCCTAGGAATAATAAATAGAGATAGACGAATGTAGATAGCTGGCATGGAGCTAGGGGAGGACCGTGTCCTTCCCACGCAGAGATTATCTCGAGGAATTATGAGTGACCGCTCTGGCTTCTTAGGTTATGTAAAACCGACACGGATATCGACGCCGCTCGTCCGTGAAATGGGCGACGGCTCTGGATCCACGTCGTTGGGCCTGTCGATCGTTCGGCTGTTAGGTAGACGGACGGAAGAATCGGAGGGCGGAGGATTTTTTTAATTGCACCCGTTGGTGAGAGGTTGGGTCTCTAAGTTGATGGAGAAAGGGTTGAGAATGTAGTCTCGATGGGAGAATTAAGTTCGTGGGATTGTTCGAGTATGGTTAGGATAGAGTTGTAAGGAACTTAAAGGATGTACGATAAGAATGTCATTTTATGTTGATTGCTTTAGGTACTGTGAAACTTATACAGACAACTACCTTAAATTATTCCGTTGCTAGTTGACCGATTAAAATTTCGTTTGTTACATATTTCTCTTAATCGGTGCAATCAACGAGATCGTTGGCGATTTCATGCGACACAAGCATCGTAACAATGGAAAAGAAGCCGTGCACCGCGACGCCAGCCGTCCGTGAAACAGATCAACCGTACTCGAAATAACGCCGTGTCGAACTCGCCCTTTATATTATTTCATTCTGTTCCACGATCGAGCGTGGCCAGGCTCATTTTATAATTGACCGGTATCACCGTGACGATCGCAACGATTGCCAGGTCGAACTCGCTTGTTGGCTAATCGTTGGAAACGCGATTATTTCTGCGGCTAACCGCTTCGAGTTCCCACTCCGGTGGCATCTCGAATCCACCTCGACTCGCTTACAATGATTCCTTTCCTCTCGTCTCCTTCTTTCTTCGTTCGTCTTGGTTTCTCTCGTTCCGTTCCATTCTTGCCGCTGGAAAAACAGGCAAATCGACGGCTCGCCTTTCGTCGTACGTTTCAATTAGACGCAACAAAAGACGATCCGCAAAGAAACAGATTTTCGCATTTTTGCAAGCCAATGAGACCGGGAACGACGGCCCCGGATAATTGCGACTTTCATCCTCGCGGCCGTATGGCGCGGCACACAGTTCGAGAAGAATGCCATTCGCGCTCTTAATTCCCTTTTGCACGGGGCCACGGAAAGTGAGTTTTTCGTCCTGAAACGCTCTTTAGCGCCAAGAGGCAATTAGCTCGGAATTAGCTGTGCATTCTGTCGGTTTCCCCTTTGCCTCTCCTTCACATTAGCGTCTTCGTTTTCTTCTTTGCGCGTAGAGTCATTCGACGGGTGGTTTCTTGGCCGGTGGCAGCGATAGAGAAAGAGAGAAGCGGTTGAAGAAATTATAAACGACGGTTGGATATTGATACGTTAACATCGGAAATATATTCTCGAAATTTGTCGAATTTTATCGAAGATAATAACTTTTAAAATAATTAAAGAAAGTCAATGAAAATTCGACTAAAGCTTCTCCCTTTCTTTTGTTTCAGACGTCACGGGTAAGTGGACAAGCGAATTCTTTCTCCTCCCTATCTTTTCTATTCCACTTTTTCGTCTTTCGAGTTATTCTCCGTTCTTTGCCCTGTTCGGAGTAACCGTGGATCGTCGGTAAGCTCGACACGATCGAGCCGATCCTTTCGGCGCGCGGAAATCCCTCCGCGCAATTGCCGCTCACGCACTTTAATGATCGTAATTAACGAAGCGGTTCGTTACACTTGTAACTCCCGCGTCTTGACCGGCTCAGGCGGTTTTCATGCCGCGTGCTCGGCCCCGTTTGAGAAAACTCGTCGGCTCAACGATTTAATCACGGTCGCCGCTGATACTCTGAAACCAGACGCAAATAAAACTACTGTAACACAAATATTGAGTTATCGGAAATCTACAGAACTTTTGCGGTTTCAATTGCTTATTTCGTAATTCACGCTAAAATCTTGGAAAATTACAAATTAAATTGATCTAAAGTTTGATAGCGCCTGGAACTTGAAACCTTGAATATTTAATATCAAGAACCACAGTGATATCTTTATGATGCGTTATTAAAAAGAAAGGTACGACGTAATAAAGAGTAGAAATGCTAAACAATATATAGAAAAATAAAGTAACCCGTAAAAGGCAAGGTACAGCCAGACGCTGTTATTAAATCTACGATAAGAAATGATTATAAATACAAGAAACTATTTACGATCGTTCACCACTGCCTACTCTGCAAAACCTTTTCAACTGTCAGCATCTCCATATCGAGATTATTTTCAAGTACAGATATCGCGAGCTCGATCTCAATGGTTTAATTAATACCGAGTAACAAAGTTCCAAGTACGTCGAAAGAATGACAGGAACTGTGCTAGAACTATCGTGGAGCGATCCGCTTCTGCCTCTCGATGGTCTCTCGCGGACGTTTCTTCGGCTCGATTCTCTGTGGCGCATACGGCGCGCGCCGCGTTAACGAGGCGCTCTAGCGGCTTAATTAGATTAATTAGATTGCAGCCGAGGCGGATCGCGCGTTCCGAGATCTGTCGTGATCCGCGATCACCTCTGTTGACGTTACGTTTTCATTTCTACGCGATTCATTGCCTGTCTCGTTATCGAATCGAAGCACGGCCAAGCTAGTTTCGCTCGATATCTTTGTATACTAATTACTAATTGTAATTCAGCGTATCGTTCGTTAACTATAGATCCGCAATTTGCGGATTCCTGTTTTTTCACGATAGCGACTTACACTGTCTTTAATTCTTAATTCTCGTTCAATTTCATACGAATAAACCGCGGTTGTTACAGCGTATTACCGTTTCAATTAATTTAAGTAATTTATTCCTAAGAATGTGTCAACCCCTTAAGCGATTAACCCCCCATGGTTTTAATAATGAATGTATATTATACCACATTTAGACGAATTTTGTATTTATTTTTCATATTTTCGACATAATTAAGTACAAATTCCTCGTTTAAATTTTTTGCTCGGTCCATTGTCAGTCTCTTGACTTTTACACAATTTTCTGGCCAGTTCATCAGATTTATAAATAGGTTTTTCGGGCATGTGGTATCAGTCGCGCGCCTCGGCATCGCGACCGCATGCTAATTTTACTAAATCGTATATCAAAAGCGTAATCTACCGTGCGGCGCCGTGGAATCCTTAACGATGTAATTAATATGTAAACTGTAAAATCTGTCGGGTCGAGTCGGCTCCTATAAATATGTATGCAACAGATCGGCCGGTGCATTCTTCATTATAGATCGCAACGGGCACATTTCGCCGTCATTTTTTAGACGCGTCGGTCCTCGACGATCGCCAACCGGAGAGTCTCGTCTCCGATCGTTCGGTCTTCTCTCGACGTATCGACAGGAGGCCAGGTTCGCTGATTCCGTAATTAATAACGACACGTTGGATCTCCGAAGTCGATGAATATTTATGCATAATGTATTAAACACGTCGCTGCCGTGCACACATTGTTGCGAATCCTGAGCGTTGTACATTCAACTTTCGCGCTTCTTCGAGATGTAACGCCCCCGAGTCACGAATTATCGGGAATAATTCATTCGGTCGTATATCAGACTCGTTGCGCGGTCGCGCGAAGTAATTAATATATAAATGGCGAAAGCTGGTGCCCGGGAACGGACGTCTATAAATATTTATGCATTGTATTATTCAGCCGGTGAAACGAGCCGGGTAACGACGACGCGTTGCCGCGGGTAATCTCGAAGAATAGAAAAGGCGTATCGCGTGGGTAATAATTTTGCGACGAGAGGAGCGTGGAAAAAGGAAGAGTCCGCGCGCGGTGTCCGCGAGTTATGTATCCCTTGACCTTTCCACCCGGTTCGACGTACTTTTCTTCTCTCGATTTGAATGAACGGTGAAAAAGAAAAATTGTCGCTGTACGAACGATAAATTTTAATTACTCAACATACCGATCGCATATTTCGGTCTCGAATCGGTGGATTTCACTCGTTCCGTTCGTTTTCTCCGAGACGAGTATTCGTGGAAGTTAGAACACCAAAAAATTTCATACATTAAACAACGAACCGTCGATGACAGACAAGAAGCATCCATCGAACCAGACCAACATGGACGTCGAAAAATTGTACGTAGCAGGGCCGGAAGGAGGCGAGATCCAGAGAAGGCTCGAAGCGTCGAGTTCTCTGGGACCGTGGCTCCGAACGGTCTCTCTTCCTCCTCGTGCCGCACAAAAACCATCCCGCTGGGTCGACTTTTTGGTCGTTAATTAGTTGCATTTTTTTACGATCCCTCGCCGCGTTGCACACACGTGCAGCGTAACAGCTCGTCCAAGGGACGAGATACGAGACGAAAAGAAAGAAGGCGAAAGAACGAGAAGGAAAGAGACGGCGACGAAGGGAAAGAAGGAGGAAGGAGGGCCCAGAAGAAGACGAGAAGCCGATGGGAGAAGGTAATGGAGGAAGGAAAAGAGGAAGAGGAACGGGCGGAGCGGCGTTGGTAGCACGAGAGTTAATTTTTGAAGCACGTTGCCCTGTCTGCATCGCATAATGTTCAGCATTGTGCGTTCCGTGGACTTTTCACCGTTCGGTTCGAGTCCTTTTGACAGACATATGCGGCAATCAGCGCGAAATACGCTCGCCATGTGGCGCGTCGTCCGTTTAAGCGTAATTACCGGTCATGCTCCCAAGTATTCATTAACGGGCCCGCGTGTCCCTTGTGGGAGCGACAGGTTAGATCGATGCCAGCTAAGACTCTTCTGCATTGTGTCGAATCGCTCGCGACTCGATCATCCCGTCACACCTAGGATAATTAAAAGACCATCTCAGGAGTTGGTGTTAATGATCCTGGGAAAGTTGTTCGAGCTCTGCTCGCTGGGAATCCTCGGTTCAACGTGTCTCGTGCAAATTATACTCGGGTTTGTCCTTCGAATTGCAATCCATCGTTTCTCGTATAATCGTGATTTATTTTTTGGGATCGAAATTGTTCTTCGTACAATTAAAGTGGAGTATATAACGATAAAAAAATAATATTCATATTAAATATTAATTCAGGAGAGAAACACGAATGACCGTAAAAAGAAAGCGAACAAAAATTGATTCCATACAACTCCGTTTATCATTCGCAAAACGAATCTTCACGATTACCTACTTCGTGGCGCATAATACGCAACGAGACGAGCAATCCTGTCCGATAAGCAAAACGTTGGCCGGCCATCTGGAGCGGAGAGCAATTTGAGAAACGGTGACATTACGCATGCTGGATAACACCCTTGGATCGATGTTAAAGTTCCATTTAGTCGCGTTCACGGTTAGCATAACCGTGCTCGTATATACTCACTCTCCGGAACCGTCGACGGAGTCGCTCGAAGACACCTGCGTATCCGGCGAGCCTAACTTCGCGTCGGCCATGTTACGTCCTTTTATACCAGCGACAAACTGATACACTGTATTACTTTAATGTGTCATAAAATCTGCATAAGGGAAGCCCGTGGTTGTGAAAGTACAGGAAGAAACGATGGGCGAGGAGGAGGTGGGGTTAATTAAAAAATTCAGTAGCCAGGGTAAATGAGGAAAATTAAATTTTATGGGTCCACGGTTAATCTCGTCGTACGAGCACGTATTTATTGGCTACCGGGCCCCGATCGAGCCTGACATAATGGGAACGATTTTCGGGAAGGACCAACGGCCCCCGATAAGATAAGCATCCTACGCGGCCGCTTGCGAGCTCGCTTCTTCTTTACGACCTCTCGGATACACCCGTCGACGTTCTTCGACACCTCGGTCCATCCTCGTTGTCTCCTCCTCTCGTTCTCCGGCATCCCTCTTTCACGATTCTTCGAGCGGGGTCGGGTAATGGCTGCCTGTTTGTCGGATCGTGCAACAATTAGAATGCAAATCTACTAGGTTCCCCGACGCGTGTAAGATTTTACTCGGTCTCTGTGCCATCTCCCTGGGTCGTTGATCGTCTGTCTCGCTTTGGCTCTCGAGCTGGAAAGTCGTAAACCACTGGGCTTTCGTATAAATCAGCTGGATGAAAATTAGCCGGTTCTTTGGTTTAATTTATGCGACCATTTTGTAATTAGGGTAATAAGCTGTGGTTGTTTTTCGCGATTACTCGCAATCGGTGCCGGTAATGAAGTCGTCGAAGAGGTTGTGCGCGGTTAGGGATCGATTCAACGGCGTGTTTCGATACTTTGCGATGTAAAGTAATTAATACGTGGCGCTATTATTCTTGGAGGAAGGGGAAGAGAGATTTTGAAAATCACGAAAAGTATTTTTATGCTACGACTTTGAAATTGTACCATGTATTCACAGGACAATAAGGTCCTTCGGAAGGTATTCGAACGAATGGACGTTCCTCAATCGCGAAGCCGATCGAACGGCAGACCGCAACAGCTCGGTGAACGACACGAAGATACAGAGATTCTTAGGAGCGGAAATACGACAGTATTAAAGTCGGTTTTACATCGGCCAGGAATGGATACGAGCCGGTTAACGTCGATCGTAGCGGGGATTTTCCTTGCGCTCCTATCGCCCGAACCCCGCCGGATTTGCCCCTAATAGCGATTCTTACGAGTTTCGAAGCATCGCCGAGTTTCCCGATGCCCCGAACGGTCCCTTAAACGACTGTTTGCTCGGGTTACGCTCGAAACAGCCGCGAAAACTCGCCTTTACTCGCATCGTAATATTTAATAGACGATAAAGGTATCAAAGAATCCGGTTGAATCGCAAAGAGGCTTTTGAAATCCGTGACAAGAACAGGATTCTTCGAGGCGACTGATCGATGATCATTAAATTTCAACTTTCGTCCAACGGAGATTCCAAAAATTTATTAACTCGCTTCTTTAAGCATTATTCGGTGTACACTTCAAATATTTCTTTTATTAAAATATAAAATACCTACATAAGAGACTTGCACTTAAAAGAAAAAAAAAATACACGAAACAATAAAAGTGTCATTTTAAAAAAGATATTCCACGCTGTTCGCTTAGAAAAAAATATAATATGGAATACGAATCCTGAACCTCGAGAAAGAATCGAAACGCTTCCAATCTTCGCGTCCGTCTCCGCTGCCGGAAACCCTGTCGCGTCTCCGCTGGGACTCACGCGTCTTCCCCCTGGCGAACGAAGTTGCGGTCGCTCAACAAATAGATTACGTGCTCGTCGAGGGTTTTCCACGGGGTTGTCTCGCGTCGCCGCTCCTCATACATGCCACTCACGTAGCCATCCACCGTAGTCGCTCCCTCTCATGTTGCTCTTCTCTCCAAAAATTGCAACGCGTTAGTCCGAGATCCGCTAAGCATTCCATTATTAAATCTACGCCCGTATTACCGTATGCCGCGCGAAAGAGGCCCGCAAACGAGGGGGGCCGGCATTAAGATTCAGTCCTCGTCGAAGCCATCGAAACAGTGGAGACCACGCCGATTCGTCGTCGGGAGAGACCGGCGTAGATTAACCGTAATAATTTGCTTTGGTCGTCACGTATAGAGCGCGCGGTCGCGTTTAATCGCGCAACGATAACGCGGCTTAATTGGGACGCTTCGTTCACCTTGTTCACCTTCGTCATTTAGGTCATTTAGTATTTTTAGAGGAGTTAGTTCCGTTGCGAAGGCAATGAAATTTCGTTATTTTCACAGTGCACGGTGCAAAATTTCGTACCAGCGATTCTTCAGCTATCAGAGGCTGCATAATTTATTTTTGAGATTATTAAATGGATACGTGATCAAATATTATTGAACTTGGTTCGCGCGAGGTTCTCAGTCCATCGTGAAAAGGTAAAAGTAGGCTCGCGTTATACTTTCCTTCATATCCCAATATTCTTGTAGAGAATTCTCATCGAGGCGAGGGTTAGCGACTGTTATAATTTGAAAATACATAGGAGAAGCGTAGCACGAATAAAATTGGCCAAGGCAAAGCGAGACTTAGCGTGAGCTTACCTTAAAAGAAGAAAGCGATAGGGGTAGATCGTGTGTTTTGATTCACGACAAGAATTCATTAAATTTTCAAGTCCCGAATTACATTAGACCCCCGGTGGAACGTGACGAAGTCGATGATTAGCGTCGAACAATATGTTCTCTGAATAAATTACCATTGATCAAGCCCGCGACGCGCAAGTCGCGAAATTAATCACGGCCTCTTCAACAACCTCGTACCGACGATTCGCGGATTTAATTTCCCATTAGCGTGATCACACGTTGTTCGTCATTAAGGTTGTTTATCTGCCGGCCCGACGAACGATCGACACTTAAGTTGAGCAACCAGCAACGATAGAGGCATTTCATTAGGGAACACGTTCGCACACGAATCGATAGGGCACGATTTTTTCGCGTCTGCCCGTGAATAGATTATGAAAATCTAACGAGAACGGAGATTTGATAGCCTGCGGCTGTTAAAAACGTTAATTATCGGCTGATGAACGTAGCCAGCGATCGTCCCTCATGGACGTTCACGTAAGCGTAACCGGCTCGTCTTCGCCTCTCTGGTAGATTTTACTTTCAAATGGCTGAGCACGTTTTACTCAGATTTTAATTCCCGTCGAGAGGACACCCTTTTTCACGCCATGTCCAGTGCTCGGTTACGTCCTACGGTTTAATTATTCCTCCGGGAAAGGTGCCGTTCATCGATGTTATCGCTAAAAGGGTAATTCGTCGCTGATTATCGCGTCTTTGAAATTCTCGGAAACTTTACTCGACGCGTCGCAAAATTGTTTTCAAGAGTTTCGTTTCGTATTGCATAAAGTTTGCAAAAATGATAATTCTCTTCGATCAGAAAAGGAGACCAACTCTCGCGGAAAGAGCCGCGGTAGAAAAAAAACGCGAAACCCTCCTTTCCAGAGCGCGATAATCACCGGGTCCGATCAGGCTTCAAATTTGACAGGGCACCGGTGGCGGCTGCCCTGTTCCCCGATAAATCTCCAACCCCCCGTGCCCCTCCGTGTCGGCCGTCCGATCGGCATGCCCGACCGAGGAGAAGAACAGTTCCAGCGGCACGATTTACCGGCAAAACGAGTGGAACCGCCGCGAAAAACCGGAACGTTCTTGACGGACGGGTGACTAAATCGACCCTAAAGTAGTACCGTCGCCCGGCACAAAGAGACACGAGGCGACCGGTCGAGCCAGGTGAACCGAACGAGGAAAGAAACACAGGATCTGGACGGGAGAAATAGAGAGGACGAAAGGGGAGAGAAAGCACCTTGGCCTGTTCTTGTCACGGCCCCCGGCTTCCCCTCAGAAAAACTTCGCGCCTGTGATCTCACCGCGCGAGAGGATTTAGAGTTGTTTATCTACTTATTATGTCAGCCCGGGCTAATTGGGCATATTTGAGGATCAGTCCCCGGTGGATGCTCGCACGTATCCCGGTTATATAAAAGAGGTCGAGGGGCTCTCTCTCTCCTGTCCGGTCCCCCCGTCCGCGGCACGGTTGCTCCGCGTTCATGGTATTTCGCGGGGGCCGCGATTACAAGGGGATAATATCTGGCCACGGAAGAGAGGGCTGTGCCCTTGTTGGTTCCTCTTGGTCCGAGCGGAGGCAAGAACGGTCGCATAACTTTCGACGATCACGACTCGGCCTCCATCCGTCTTTAGGAAACTATCGCGCCATCAAGCATCCCACCGTTGGTCCCGCGATCCTTTTCCTTCCTCTCTTTCTCTCTTTCTCCGCTACCGTAGCCACCATCCTTTTTCGCCCGGTACCGCTCCGTGCTCCGCCTTTTTCTGCGTCTTCCCTCGGTTTCGTGCGGCATCAGCCCTCCGACCGAAAGATGCATCGCTTCATTCCGCGCCAGCGGACGCAGATTTCCGAGGCCGCTACCGAGCGGAATGTCATGAGGCGGAGGCCGGCTTTATCGGTGATCGATCTTGAAGGGTGCACGCTCACCGGAGATCGCCGGTGATCCTGGAATCGTCGCGCTGATACCGTTCCCGGGGGAATTCCTGGCAACCGTTCACGCGCGACTCCGTCGAGGTAGATAGCGTTTTTCGAGCGACCGTCCTTGTGTAGAAGGGCTCCGGGATTGGGCAGGGAAACACGAGATCCGTGAGATGATTCTAGGTCCTGGAATTGGGATTCTTTGGAACGAGTTAGCACTGTTACGCGATTGTGAATATTTTTGTGCGATTTAATCTTTGGGAATAGAATCATATAAATGGAATAGAACTAACGATAACACTGAAGATATCGATATGCAATTTCGAGTATACTTCATATTATGATTAAGACATCGTAGCTGTTCATAAAGGTGTTACACGTCGACAATTGAGTTGTCCAACTCCGCGAAGAAAGGAGCGAAAGGGGAAAAAAGCAAGAACAAAGCGTGTCCAACGCAAATAGCTGGTCAGAGAGGTGGGAGAAAGAGTCTTATCCGTCGGTGGATAAAATGTGTGCAGCAAGGCGGCTCAGTTTATTAATATGATTTATGGGGAGGCGAATATCCTTCGCCGTTCTGGCTGTGGTTGCTCGAGGTACCTTCAGCCCTCTTCCGCCTCGTGTCGAATCGATCGATTCTTGTTTTGCCTAACCGCGAAAGCGTTCGTTCGAAAGGGATCGGTGTGGGTTGAAACAACGCGAGCTGTCTCGTCGATTCGGTGCCCTTTGTAACGGAACTCGAAGCTGGATCGCGCCAGAGGCGGGCCCTTTCTCGAGACCGTGTCAAATCGTGTCGCGAAATTTTATACCCCCTAACGATCGTAATTGCGATTGATTGATGTGCTCAGGGTGAACAAACCGATGGCGAATTGTGGTTGCAAGTGCGATCCGATTCATAAATGTCAGACAGGTGTGCGGTGCGATCGTTTATCAATGCTCGATCAAAAGGAAAGTTTAAAGACGGGTAATGTTTAGATTTGTACCACTTCGGAGCGTTCTCTAGATTCCTCAGTACTTTTTAAACTTTGTTCGCTCGTCACTTTGCTACTACGTTCTGTCACTATCCATAATACTGATATCAAACTATTTCTTTACCAGCTCAAACTGAGATAAAATGTATAAAACTGTATAAAATGTCTTATTTCGGAAGCAAATAAAAAAAAAAAATCTTCTGTTTTAGAACATTCTCTTTTATCTTTACTCTTCTTAGATCCTTTAAAAACGAATCCAAAGAATGCGTTCAACCTCCTTACCCTTGCCTCCCCTTATTCGATCTTCGTTTAAGATCGACATTGAACATAAAAAAATCGTAAAAAATTTCTTAAAAAGCGCACAAATCTCTGCAGTCTAAGAAACGTTCCTGCAGATCTTTACGACCCTTCCTCTCTCTCACGTGTACGTCTTCCGCGATACAGCTTTGTTTTTACTCCTCGAGCCAGAAATCGGTGTCCCCCGATCGTGCATCCTCTCGATCGCTCTGAAATCGTGCACAGTGTTTCAAACACTCCACGTATTATCGGCTCCATTATCCATAAACGAATTAACGACTTTCTTATCACGAGTACTTCCAGCGCACGCAGTCTCCGTTGAGAGGAAGGGGTGGGAAACGACTACTCAGCGGACAATTTATCGCACAATTAGCACCGTTTATCCGGCCACGCGGCAGAACATAAACCCGAAAAGGCAGCGTATAACCGGACGACCGGTTTAATGACATCCATCGCGACGTCCTCGTAGATCGAGGACCGCCGGTATCGCGGTTCGAACGCGTCTTGCAACTTAATAAGCGTCGAGCAACCGCGGAATCTGGTCCGAGCGTACGTAGTCGCGACGAGTAGCGACTCGATGCACACTGGCCGAGGCGTGTAAACGCGCCGGAGATTCGGCGGTCTGCGTTATTGGCCGGCGTCACGCGATTTACCGTGCTGCCGCCGGTTATTGTAAATTGCTCGATGAAAGAGCGAACGGCATGGAAAATTTAGTGGCGCGATTATCATATTCCTGTGACGTTCTGTTTCGAGTCGCAAGCGCTCTTTGCCGTCGATGAATTCACGTTTATCGGGGAGTGTTCAATGTTTGGGGTGAGTTGCTATGTGGTCGAGAAAATGCATTTTTGAGATGGTTGTGGTTGTTTAATCAACTTGGGTCGATTTGTGCATTAAATGAAGAAAATCGTACGTAGTTTGAAGTAAGATGAAATTATTGGAGTTTTAGGATCAAGTGTTTGGCATAGGAACCGTCGAAGGATGGTAATTGCAAAGTTTTTAAGTTATACAGAAGGAAATGCACTTTTCTTTTCGTTCCGTATACCGTACCGAGGCAGAACACGAAAACGAGGAGTTGGCTAATGAATCTACTAATTTCGAGCTCGCGATCGGACGCTTAAATAAACAAGCGATCGGATGGCGGGAAAAATTTATAGCTACGCGGAGCGACTAGGAATCGGACGGGGCGGTCGTAAACGTTTGAGTTACGATCGATTCGGTCGACCCGTTCAAATTCCTATAAATTATATTTATAGGGGCGAGGCAGATTCGATCACGAAACGATAACTATAATTTCACGCAATGTTACTTATGTATTTAAACGTTCGACTTTTTCAGTCCAACGTTTCGCGACTCCGCTAACGTTTCAATTATCTTTCAAATGTTCACCCTAAAGATTACAAAAACGTAACAAAACTACTCATGTTTCTGCAGTAAGTCCCGACGCTAAAAGTTTATTAACACTTACCCTCTTTATAATCGCACGATTCGACTCACGCAAGCCACCTAACCCCTGAAACAAGTGTACACACTCTCGAGATCCCAGACTCTCGGCGGGCGCGTAAAAACATTTTTCCCGGTGCATGGCACGTACGTAGATCCCAGCCGGTCGGATCGTGGCGAATTCTCCCGTAGTCGTGGACCAGTGTACGACGTGCACGTATAGTATATACGGAGTGGTTGGGATGAGGGAGGCGCGCAGATCCGCACGAAAGTGGCGAGTGGTCAGCGTCGAATACCAAACGAACGACTGTCCGCCCTGCGGATGACGGTGGCGTGCTGTACATAAGGTATGATCGTGTCCACGGACACGAAGGAGAGAGAAGGAACGAAGCGTTGGCGCGAAAGAGTGAGCGAGATAAAAGGCAGAAAAGAGGCGCGAAAATCGCGTGGATCGGACAAGGACGGGACGAAAGGGAGCACGCGACGACGGAGGAATAAAAAAGGAGACGAGAGAGGCTGAATCGATACACACGGCGTTGTTGCATCGTGTGGCTACGGTCCACGTTCCCCTCGGGACCGGAACGGACGATTTCCTCGGGTTCTGATCAAAGGGAAGACCGCGCGTACGCGTAAATTCTCACCGTGTAATATTTCATGAGCCGTTTCGCTTTGTCGATGGCCGTCCGCGCGAGGAATAGGGAATGCCGTTGTCCGACCAACGTGGCACACTACGCTCGCCACTGGCGTCTCCCGATAGGCGAGTGCTCGGTTCGCGTTCGCCACCCTGGAAAGCCTGGCCGAACGAACGGCCAGAGAACGGAACGGCCCCAGCGGCCTGAAGGGGGATAATTGCACCGGACACGATCCGCTGTCTCGAGGTCTCTCACGCGAGACAGGAAGGCGAAGGAGGAGACGAAGAATGGAAAAAGCAGGGAACGTCGGCCATTCGCGGGCGTCTGTCGCGCGGAATCGGGGCCTCGATTCGTGTAATTCTCTTGGCTTCTGGAATTATCGTCTTTGATCCTGCGTGTACTCGTTAGGCACCGATAGTAGGATGGAACGATAGAAAATTATGAAACGGTTGGCTGACGAATCGTCGAGAACTCAACCGAGGTAATTGAAGGGGGGAATTCAATCGCGTAGGATCTCAACGCGCGAACAAACGACGCTTCCGAGCGCAAAATGGCGTCGAAGGATATGGCGATAGCGATATATTAAACGCAGCGATACACCGTAAATAATATAATAACCAGTCTTGACCAGTGGAACGCGTTGCTCTCGCGTCATTCACAGGATCCTATGGTAGGCTAGGCATAATGCACGATTCATATGCGTTGAGCGCGCGTCGCCAGGTGACACGAGTCGGCTTGCCGAGATAATCGTAGAAAGCTTTCAAAGATGCTCGAGGATAACGGGCTCCGTTGCGTTTTCTCGATTGAGTAATTCTTTTTATCACTTTCCCGAGGTAAAGGCAAAATTATTGGAAAGCAGCGACACACTTGAGGTCCCGATTATAATCGTTCAAGTAACTTATTGACCCAGTATTCTACACAAACAGAGTCTTCCGGGGAAGCGTCTCCATCGAGGGAACCAATAGAATCGATATCTGCCGCAAACTTCATAATTTCCCAAGAACCAACTAACTTTCTCGCTTCCAGAGATAACGCGTGCAAAATTAAGATAGAAAAGTACTCCTTCGAAATTGTACGATAGCTTCTGAGTTCATTTTACGTTGCACCTCTCTAAAAATGCCGGTTACGTAGGTTTGCCCACCACCGTTGAACTTAAAATGCAACCCTGGTCGTCATCGTCGTGGACTCGTACCCTGCATCCGAAATCGGCAGCGATTTAAGGAAATTCAGACCGCGAATTTTATCCATAATTGGATACGCCGCCAAGGTCACCGGCCGCATCAATTCGAATTCTGTCCGCTATCGAAATTTCATTCGAATTCTCGTGCGGTGTCGGCGAGCTTCTCGGGTTTGGACATCTGGTTGGGTTTCGTCCGTTTCGCGGACGATGCATTTAGAAAGCTCCCGTAGGAACGAAAAGGGGTGGGGCCGAGGCGGAGGCAACGTTTTAGAATTCACGTGGTAGCACACGGCTCCGCCACCGTCGACCACTCTTCCTCCCGGACATTTTAGTGGCTCCCGTGCCTCGCATCTGCGAGCGTTTCGCTTCTTTGCTCTAAATCTAAAGGTTCAGCGAATTCCGCGTCCCCTGTAGCCTTAAATTCACTTTTCACGATCTCATGGATCGTGGAAATTATTTTTAAAGCCCCTGGAAACTTTTCAACTAGAAAATCTGAACCCGAAGACTCGAATTTTTTAAGTTTTAAAAGTTCCGAGGATTCTGAAAGTTGAGATGGAACATTTTTATGTAAAATCCAACGTCGAATTGAAACAAAATAATTCGAACGCGTCACGGGTATTCCAAGTATCGCGAAATCGATTTCGAACGCTCGCGCGTCGTAGCCGGTCGGCCATCAAGAAGCAATCACGAACCAAGAGTTTCCTCTCTAAGAACCGGAACCGACGGGAACGTTCGTTGGCTCATCCGCGGCTCGTCAAGAACGTCACCGGTTCTCCGATCGTCAAGGTTCCCGGTGGATATTTTTGCTCGCCGTGGACCGATGGATCGACCGGTTGACGTAACGCTCGATGCAAATCACCGAGTGACAGGTGAACGTGCACACCGTGCGGTGGATGCAGTGGATGCAGTTCCACGGGAGCGCAGCGTGACGTGGCTTGATCTCTTCGTTACCGGATCGGGACCGCGAAAGGGACGAGGCACGAGATGATGCACGGGCATCGGAAGCACGCGGGCAGACGAAGAGGAGAACCAGCCGAGAGGGAGGAAGAGAACACGGAGGCAAAGAGTCGCGTTACTCGTTTATTTCTGCGGGAGCACGTTGCGCAATTCGAGGTACACGACGAAGGCAAAAGGTAGCGCAGCGATGTTCGACGCACTTACGGTGCTCTCTCCGTTGCACACGATGCATCCGTCGAAGAGGATCGCGGCAGTTATCGGAGATAAATCATTCACGGCGCGCAAACAGAGTCGCGGTGCCGGGGATCTACTCGTTGCGAACAGGAAGCGACTGGTGGCAATCTTAGGTAGCGAACTCGGAGAAAGAGTGCTCGTAATCGATTCTTATCGACGAGGACTTGCACAGCACGGATAGGCGAGTAATGGGGATTTATTTTAATTCCGTTATTCCATCTTGGGCACGCTTGGCTCGGGATTCAGCAGTTGGTTCGTCGAGACTCGCCTTTATGGCGGACGAATTATCGCGGACAGGATACCTCCGGAGCACCGATTTGCATCCGTTCGAACCGTTATTGCCGTATTAAAAGTTAACGATGACACGGCGTGTTATTATATTCCGTTTCAATAACGGAGCGCATTCACTGCTAGTAATTCCCCGGGAAATTAATTAATCCTCGCCGATAATCGTGGCCGTTACTCGGAGTGGCCTCGATGCGTTCGTCGTCCAACGAAACGAGCCTGTTTTCTCAATGATCCTCCGTGACATTGTATCGGCCGCGAACGAGGCCGCGTTTAAAGCTTAACTACGTCGCGCATCGTTCTCGCGACGAGCGTGTTCATCGGCCATCGAGTGTGCTCCGGGCTTCGAATTAAATCGCGACAACCTGTCGTAATTTCCATCGGAGGATCACTTCTCCCGCGAGCGAACACCCGAGGGATGGATCGGTCGAAGATCGAACGAGATCTCGAAGGAACTAGCCGTGGTGAATTCAGGTGAATTCTCAGCTCGGTCACGCCCAGGCTGTAGGCCGTGGCCGAGCGGTGGCCGAGCGGTGGCCGAGCGGTGGCTGCGCGCAGCGCGTCAACGCACCGTTCGTAAATTCTCGGCGGACAAACTGGCAAGAATAGTTCGGATAATTCTTCAAGGCCTACCAGTTTTGACGGCGGCAGGCGGCCTATCTTGGCACAATCTCTTTCTCTCCTTCCTCCCGTCCCTCGCCACCCTCGTTGGCTCTTTCTTCTTCCTCTTCTTAGCTTCCACTCTTTCCCTCTGCCTCTCCTTTTATTTATTATTTTTTTTTTCTTTTTTTACCTCGTTCCCTCCGGGCCAGTACGTCGGCATCGGCATGGCTCGCGCGAGCAATGGAGCCTCTCGAGACCAGATCCTCGGGGAGCAGAGAACGAGAGGCTGGAAGAATGCGAGACCCGATGGAAGGAATAACGCGCGCGCGTATACGAAGGGGCGGTGAAAGCGGATCGTTAGCGCGTCGCGTTATCGCGAGTCGCGAGAAACGATAAACGGGCGCCACGGAATGTCGTCGTCCGTGTAACGTGGAATAGGCAAATGAAGAAGTTACGAGCGTGTACGAGCACCAGTCGTTAGACGCTAATTAAATTGTCCCAGAAATTAAAGCTGACTCCGCTCGCGGTCATCGTTGACGAGCGTACGCTCGCTGGTCGATTAACGAGTTCCTCGAAACTCTTATTAGCTGGCCCGTTATCGGTCCCGATCACCGATACTTCCAGGAATCGCTACGAATGATGCGTGGAGCGTTAGGCGAGATACGATCTGTGTGTGTAGATACACGTGGGCCGAGTTAATTCCTGATTAACTCGCGTTACACAATGAGGAATTGGAAATCGCAAGCGATGATTGCCGTGGGTGAACGGTTCGCGGATGATTGCTCCGAAGTTATGCTGTTTCAAAGTCTCGAGCTGATTCCAGCTGATGGCGGCTCAAGGTTAGCCGACGAGTCGGAGTCGAGAGGATCGGGGATCGATTGTTCGCGGGAGATGTTGGCTGGTCATGCGAGGAACGTATGTTTGAAAATCTGTTATATCGAGAGAAAATCTTTTCGCACTGTTTGTCTTCGTTAGCAAAATTTTTTGTCGTACTTAATCTCGTTCAATTTTCTTTTCTTCCCTTCTTTTTTTTCTTTCTTTTTTATTGGTGTATGGAAAGATTTGGAAGGTTTGTTGTAAAGAAAAAGCGACACTTGTCGTGGGAATTCAGCCCAGGCATTGCGAATCTAGTCCATTCTTTTATTCACGCTCGCGTAACTCGAACACCGTCAAAATGTAACAAGACAAATTTGCAACCCGTAACAGAAGCTAGTGGAAAAAAACTGTGGTGCTTATCCGTCCTTGATACGAGGCTGCCCAATTCTTAGAATGACGTCAACAGTGCCCAAGAATCGAGCGCAGAAGAAAAAAGAACAATCTCGTTGACCGAGATCGCCGGTTTAAATTGAATTCCCTCCGCGATGCATAATTGCGAGATCTTGCTGATTCCAGCAATTATTACCTCTGTATTGATCGATCTGTCTGTTAAATAGTTCCGGGAACTCGTCGATCATGTGAATCTATTCATCGATGAGTTTCTTACATACGGTTGCTTCGTTGTTTTTTTTTTCTTCGATCCCAAAAAGGCTAAAAACCATTAAGAGAAAATGGACAAAAAAAAAAGAAAAAAATGCGAAAAAATAAAATGCACCATGATATAATTATAATCAGAAGGCAACACCTTGCTGAAGCAAAGATATTTTTTCTTATATCTCCCAAAAAAAAAAAAAAACAATTAAACCTTTATAATTTCAAGACAAGTGGCATTTTTTCCTAATTCAATATTCTGATACAATTTTCCACCGCAATTTAAAATTCTACAAAATCGCTAAGCTTCTCTACTTAAGTCCTCGTTAATCGAACGAAGTGGTTTTAACAAAAGAAGATATCAAAGCAAGAAAGCATCCTTTTCTTAATTTTTTACGCGATCGTGGAGGAAACGTATCCTGAAGAAGAATTCACCAAGGGGCCGGAAGAAGCGAAAAAAGCCTGATAATCGCGTCTCACCTGGACGCCGATGAGTTATCGGACCTGTTCGACGTTCTTCTTCGCGGAATCGGATTAAACGCGTCACGCGCCGCGGCCCGTGAAGGAAAACGAGCAGCCGAGTGATTTTAATTACGCGACTGGCTTTTTGCCCGGCCCGATTTTCGCGCGTCGCTGTTCCGTTCGAGCAACTCTCAGAGATGGAATCGGCTTTGATCCCGTTACCGATCTCTGGATACATTTTTGGAGGCGGTACCTATCGATCGTTCTCGATCTTTTTGTCTGTTCGTAATTCTCGCCTTGAATTTTAATTCAAAAGTCCGAGCGTAAGAATCGAAAGAATTTTTATAAAGCAAAAGGAAGTTGGCATCTAATCGGCAAGCGTACGCGTAGGCGCTAGACCAATGGCGGACGAGTGGCTTTGGCGCGGAACAGAAACGCTTCTTGCGAACAAGATTCCAAGAATGTGGAAATTAAAGCGTTGCGCGATTTTCCAGTGGCTGGAAAGCGCGTGCAGGTTGAAACCCTCGAGCATCGAGTTAATTCGATGGGAGAGGATGTCTGGGACCTCCCACAAAGCTGGTAGTTTCATTGGGTCACGGTCTTCTCCACAACTTTTTGCACGGTATACACAAAAATTCGTCGTGCATGGTTCAAGGATGACGTTCGTCTCCGGTTGGGCCACTTCCGACGCATAATTTCGTTGTTGTTGGACGGATAGGACAAGGAGCGACGAGAACGAGCGTCGGTGTATAGCTCCAGCCTCGTTTGACCCTGCACGGTCGAACTCTCGTCGCGTGACACGTTGTAAATCACCGGGGCCCACCGTAGTAGCGATACGTGCCTGACCAGTTTGATGGCCGCGGCTCATTGACGCGGTTCCTCGTCGCCCCTCCATTCACAGGATTCGTGGGTGCATATTCGGCCGCATCTGCTGTTCTCGGCTCACATTCGATCTACCTAGTTGGAATTTACCGTGAAACTCGCGTATGCATCATTGTGGAGGGTAAACAAAATTTTGTAGAAGTTGCGCTTTACTTTTATCAATTTTGGACTTTGTATTTTACCGTTGTTAAAGGTATTATGTTATAAGGTATGCAAAGGTATGCACATAATCCTAAAGTTCACAGAATTTCGTTAGTGTATTATGCGAGGAATATATAACGTATGTTAAAACACGCGTATTATTTAAGTCGTGGCAAAAAAAATATTTGTTACTTCATCGAGTAACTCTTGTACGAGCGATAAAATAACTTTTATAAAAAGGAACATAAAAATAATGCGGCGTAAGAAAAAAAAAAAAAAAAATGACAAGGTTTGAGTCGCCGTATTAAAAAAGAAAGTTGAAACATACTTTGCATCGTAAGATAACGATCGCCGAGAGATCGGCATGGAGGCAAACAACATTCGCGTCGATACAGAAGCGGAATCGCGAGCGTGAAACGACGTCGATCGTTGGCATCTGAACTGGTCAGCTTTAATAATTTCGTGGCGGCGTAGGTAAGCGCGTGCTGCTCGATATATATATATACACGTACACACACACACATACATACACCGCGTCTATAATGTATTCTGACCACGTGGCTTATCAACCGTTCGACCGAATGAACTTATCGAGGAACTAGCTCGCCTCTCGGTGTGCGTACCCGTGGCTGCTCTCGGTACCGCGAATAATCCCGACCGGCCGTGAAATATGGCGTTAATTCCGATCTCGGCTACTGATTTAGACGGCAGCGATTTGCACCGCTAATTCGTTCCACGGTGTGCATTAACCTTACACGCCTGCCAGAGAGTTGCGCGTTTAACCTTTTGGCATTCGATTCTGTCCGCGTTGCTCTTCGAAGTTACTTCGTGCTTCGAGATACGAGAATCTGGCAATTCTAACGAACGCTTAAGAAATTATACTAAAATCAAAGTTGCGGCCTCTGTTGCAGCCAAAGTTCGATACTCGACCGTCCAGCCTCCCGTTTCGGTAACGATTCGGCAAGAAAGTATGTTGGCGAGGCGGTGCGGCAACGAGCTGCTGAATCGCGCGCGACTCTTCTTTTTGACTCGTCGTCGGAACCATTACCTACCGTGGTCCGCCTACTAGAGTAGCGACTTCTACTCTCGACGCTCTGCCTCGATACTCCCGCTGGTCGGCCGAGATCGTGGATAACAGTTATTAGGGGCTTTTTATAATGCGCACGTACCTTTCTCTCTCTCTCTCTCTTTCTCTGTCGGTTTCGCGTTGGTCTTGCTCTTCGTCGCTCTTCTGGTTCGCGGCAACCACCTACCAGAAGACCGGCTAACCATCGAGAAGCCCATCGTTGAAAGAAAGAGAGAGACAGCGAGAAAGTAAGAGAGAAGAACTTGCGGACGGAAGCAAGACGGGGAATAGAACGAGAAGAAAAAGAAGCTCCTGCAACGTTTACCCGTGCAACCGCGGTAAGCGTATGCGTAGGACACTCCCAGCCACTTGATTATATATAATTATCGGCATTTTAATAACTAATCATTTTCCCTGGCTCCTTCTTCTTCCTCCGCAATTCTGCGGAGAAAGGAGCAGCTTCCGACGACGAACTCCGCTACCGTATCTCCGGCTCCACTTGCCCCTCCTTCGGCCCGCGTATACGCATCGTAATCACGCCGGTGTCTTTAGTCTATGAAACGAGACAGGATTCGAACGATAATAGGGATCGATGGCAGAATGAATATTTTTGAGTTAGACACAGGTAATTACTGGGTCATCTTATCACGAGCGTCGACGAGCAAGTGTAACTCGGAGGTGTTAAACATTGGTTGCCAAGCGATTTGCTGAAACGATGACAAGATGAAAGAAAGAAACTCGAGTAATATGTACCTGCTATGATACGATATATCATAGAGTGACGATATTTGGGTAGGATAAATAGTTTAGAGATTTGAAAAAAAAAAACAGCACCCTACAGGTTGTAAAAAAGCTGGAACAAGCACCTGCTGTGCACACACGTCGCCCATAGCGAGGCACGCAACGTTAGCGAAATCAGATAAGAGAATTATTAATAGCAAGACACGAAGAAGCTCGTAACGGCTAGAATACGACGAAAGTTGCGAAAACATCGCGATCGGCTCCTCCCTCTCTCATCAGCGTCATTAAAGACAACCCCTAAACGTTTCACGACACATTTCCTTCCTCGGTCGTATCCCCGCGATTGCGTGGCAACGGTGATCGATCGTCGAAGAAAAAGCCACGGGGAAACAGGGAAACAGCGAAACGTCGCGATTTCGATGGGACCGACTTCGATTATCGGTTCGCGAGAGTAAGCAAGGAGGATCCGTAGGGGTGCGTTCCAGTCGTCTGTCGCTCGTAAATATCCCCGGAACGTAATTAAAAGCTATCGATTTGTCGTAAGCCGCGTAATTGCACGAGTTACTACGCGCTTCGAATAATCGCCGCTCCCGGCCGGGAAACTTCGTAGGGCCGCGCCGACGGAGATAACGGAATATTTACATATTATCGCGGAGCCCGCACGATCCACCTACGCCAGCCGCGCGATGAACCCGCCAGCCTCCGCGTCGGGGAAAGGCCTGGGATCGTGTCCCGGATTTCGTATCCGTTTCCATCTCTGGGAGCCGAAGAAATTGATGACTCTGCCGGATTTCACGCTAAAATTCCTGAATTCGTTGAATGAATTTTACCATGATGTATTTCCTCGTTTCGTTGATTGTGTCTGTGCGACGTTCAGTCAGCTTTCTGGGATTTCCTGCGACCAAAGTTCCCCTCGAGTTCGGCCTAATGGCGGTCGTCGCGAGTCGTAAAACAGTAAGATCCCTTTCGCTGATTAAAAGACCGTCAACAGTGTCGTTCGTTGGGCTGCTTGTTTCCGCGACCGTTCCGTTTCCCGTGACACTTCCAACGTTTCGGTTTCCTCGAGTCGAACGGTAAAACGAACGTTAAGTAAAGCTCGTAACGTAGACGCGGATTTCGCCGTGTTCGGTTCCGATGAAAAAATGCGGCCAGTTGGCTCGAGCGTGCCGGTGAGCCGAGAACCCGCGAAACGGGATACGGGTAAAATGAGTTTAGGGGTGAGTTGGCGAAGGTCATATAGATTTCAGGACACCAGACACCTTCGAATCGACCGGGGGTGGAGTCGGATCGCTCGGCCCGTCTCTCGACTTTCTCGAGCTGCGAGGAACACGTGTCCATCGCGATGCTTAATTTCATCGGCCAACGAATATTAATCTCGGCCTTCCTGTCGAGGAGGGACGATCGACGCCCTCGTGCAGGGCCGGTCGTGACGCGCCTTGGATCCCCGAAGGAAGCCAAGGCCGCCAGTTTTTTAGCCCGTGGATCCTGCTCGCGTGGTTCCACGTTTTTGCATACGCTGTAACGAGGGATTACGAAAGCGGCCACCAGCCGTATCCGCCCATGGAGATCTCTTGTTTTTTCTCTTTTCCTTCTCGAAACGAGTACAGTGGCCGCCGAGTGACGTCGCGTGATACCGGTCAATCATCACCGGGGAGGACTGGTCGACGAAAAACTGCACCGTTGCCAGCTTCCCGACTCTCTACCTGAATACTGTTGCACCGTTTCAGAAGCGAACGCTCTAATTAGTCCTTCCTGGACACCGATCCGTGCTTCGCGTTCTCGCGCTTTCTCCGCCGTTCGCGTGACACCGGCGCTAATTGCCGAAATATTAATGGATTACGTTTGGCCGAAGGGTAGCGAACAGCTCGCTGTCCACGAGATCCTTCTTCTTACTCGACTCCTTGGTTCTCGCGTTGCAACCTGGAACCTCCGTGGTGATAGCATTAGCGTTGATTCATTGTACGCGTGTACATTAGGCTTGGGAATGCATTCTTACGAAGCGTATGACTTCGCGGACGAGCAATTTTGCCACAGCTGTCCGCGGACGCAGTCCTTCATCCTTGCCAGAGTCTCATTTGCGTTTTGTGTAATTCCACAAAACCTTGAGTAATTTCAGCCACATTGTTCGCCACGTCTGCGAGTACATTTGAAAGCGTTAGGCATTGCGATTTCCAGGCGAGTCACGTTGAATTACCGACCACGGCGCGAACGCACCGTCGACGAATTAATTTTCTCGCTCGATTGTGCAATCGAATTTTCTCGTGGCTGGCTGACTGGCTGGTTGGTTGGTTGAAATTTTCATGGAAAAGAGCACGGAGGCGGCAGGAAAGTTTAAGGGGAACGCGAACGACGCTCCACTCGAGCGGCGAAGTGGCCGAGCTTTATGAAGCACACACAGTAATGGTTACCTCTCTTCGAGAAGAGGAAGGGAAAAGGGGCGATCCGAAATGGCCTGTGTGTGCAGTTCCGCGAGCATTTGCGGATCCACGGATTCGTGGATGCCTGTAAGTAGACGGCCTTCTGGTAACGCGACGGTGAAGCCAACTCGAGTGAAGTTAAGGAGGGGTTCGGATGGCTCTTCCTACGGGAATAGGAAGTCCAATTCACCCCGCGCTTCCGTCCTCCCTTTCCTTAGACCCTGGAACGAATAAATCACTCCTTCTGCTCTCTATCGCGGTTGCTCCTTGAGAATGTTTCGCTGTCTGGTTAAGTCGTATAATTTTACTCGAGACCAGTGACATCGAACCTTTGAGCGTCTTACAATTATTCTTACCCGACAAAAATGTCGATACTAACATTAAAAACGCTAATACTAATAATTTTATTCTATTTATCAAACGTTTGAACTCCTTTTTTTTCAAAATTGTACGTTTGACTGCAATAAAGCGATATAACGTGCAAAACACACGCGTCAGTGTGTTCATTTCAAATTCTCTTTGCGCCTTCTTGTACAACGAATAACAGGTCGACCAAGAAAATAGGGGGAAGCGATTATAAAAATCCGTTTACACACGCTTTGCACGCGACACGCGAGAGATGCGCTTCATAGAGGCAGCCGGCCAAAGAGGCGCTTTATGTACGCTTACACGTGTATACATAGGGGCGGCAGAGAGTCGGGGGCGGTTGGTAAATGTAAGCAGTAAGCCATTTTCCAGACGATGAGGCGCGAAGCCCCGCTCGGCCTCTTAGCGCGGGTAATCCCTGCTTTACCAACCGAACCGACCGGGGGAAGAAGCCACCCGCAGGTGCGAGCCCGGGGCTTCTTCCCCCGTGGTGCAGCCCATATTTAATATCGTTCGTCCTCCTTACACCTCGAACATCGACAACCGTGGTTGAAACTCGTTTCCTTCCTTCTCGGTCATGCGGCAATCGGCATACATTACGTCGCAGCTCGGTTTTTACGGGTTGCGCGGTCTCCAAACGCTTAATATCGCGCCTTACGACCGGTCAGTGTTCCGCGCACCGATCGCCGTTAATTATCCTCCTTAATAGGTCGCGATAAGCGAGTAGTATCAATTAAAATTAGCGTTGCGATAAATTTGCCTCGAGACGGGGGCAAAAAAGTACCTGTACCGATTATGAGCCGCGCGAGCGTGGACGACAAATTAATAAAGCTAATTATCATTTAACGCCACTCGTTATTGCTCGTGCTTCCCTATTTTTGTTCCACAGCGTGGTTCTCTTTCGATCGAAAGTGGTATCGTCGTGTTTTCTCGAGGTTTCTAGAATATCGCAGCGATCGTTCCACAAAGATCGGCGTCGACTTTCACGCGTTGCGCTGCTTCAAGGTCCGTTCCTTGACTGCGACCACGCAGGCCGAGGCACGTCCGTGACACGAATCCACGCTCGGTTTCCTGTTTTCGAGTCAAGTTCAATTGTCCCGATCGCGATCGGATCATCGGAACGATCCGGGGATGAAGTCTGTAGCGCAAGAGGGTTGAACATCGGAGAACGTTGGGTTTTCACTTGGTACCGCAGTTCATTGCTGTTCGCGATCATTATTTGTCCGTGGGAAGTTGATCGATGGCGTTCTGAAATGGCGCCGCCTTTTTTCTGTTCGACCGGATGTCGTGATTGCTTCGCGTCAAACTGGAATTTCGCTCGATCGTTGGTTCTATTTTATTAGGAACTAATCGTCGGTCAGAAGCAAAGTTACGAGGTGAGCTACGGGACAAATGGAAATATATAATTTTCTTGGGTGCAACGTAAGTTACTCGATGCTGCAGGCTGTAGACTCGATGCTGTTCGCTTCGTTCGCCGAGCAGCTCCGAATTCCGCTCGCGTCACCGGTGTAATTAACAGCGAGGCGCAGGTGGAGACAAACGCGCGACCTCGTTAACAATATCGCGAAGAGACACGAAGGAGACGGTGAAAGAAGTTTTGCCACCCAATTGCCCGCGACGCTCGCGATAAGAACTCAATTACTGTTTTATCCAATTGCGCGAACCTCTTCCTGGCGCCGTCCTTTTCCCGCGTTCGCGACTCTCCGTTTTTTCCCTACACCTGCGATGGGAACGGAAAACATTCCGCGTCTTTGCTCACTCCCATCGAGTTCCACGCTTTTTGTTCGGCAATGTTTTTTTTTTTTTTTTCGTGTGTTTTAACCAACAGGTTAACGTCTCTATACGCCACTGGGAAAACGCGATTCGAAAGTTGGTCGACGGTGAAATCTTGACGCGTCGAGCAGCTTTCCTCCTCCCCGAGGATCGTTGGAAATGTTAATTAAAAGTTCGGGATTGGCCCGCTCGAAAATGGAAATTGCGTTTAGTTATTTATTATTTACCGGTCGCTAATTTATGCGGTGCAGCTGTGTAATTCAAGTCCAATTACTTCGGGATCGGGAAATTTTGCGGTAATGAATATTTATCGAGCGGAACCTTCGTATAACCTGCACGCTTACTGACCAATGAAATAAATCAAAATATCCTGCGCTTCGTTGCAGTTGTCGGGGAGGGGGGGGGGGGGGAGGGGGGCACAGAAAAGGGCGCAGGGTTTAAACAATGCCCCCGTAACGCGACGGGTTCCTCGGGTTGCATCGTTTACCGCTCTG
>SMSQ01026238.1:258726-382188 GCA_019453375.1 Ctenoplectra terminalis
TTCGACCCCTTTTTTTTTTTTTTTTTTTTTTTCATCAACCAGTTAAAGAAGGAAAAGAATCGAAGTTTCGCTCCAATCTAGGCTACGAGAAAAGCACGGTATCGCTTCTTTCTGCCATTTAGAGGGCACGAGAAGAAATAAGAAGGTGGCGGAGAAGGGCGTCGGCGATAAAGGTGATGTAGGGCGTCGCGACGTCCGTCAAGCTCCGCCGGTTGGTCCACCAGCCTCCTGGCTCCTCTTCTCTCTCCCTCTTTTCACTCTTGTTCCCGTGCCTTCTTTTCTCTCTTTCCTCTCCGCTCTATGGGTTTCGTCGAAGAGAGAATCATCCACCTCCTCCGCGTTTTCCCCGTCCTCTTTCCTTTCGTGTCTCTCGGCTGAAACGAGCGAAATGCTTCTCTCAGGATCAAGGAAGAGCGCAGACTCCAAACGGCACCGGCGACCCCCGTGAATGGCGACCCTCACAAACCAATCGTATTCCCGTTTCCATCCCTCTTCGCTGCCGGAGGAGACTCCAACGGGAGTTTCCCTCCGCGCAACCCTGTCGACGTCGTTACTGTTACCCGGCCTGCCCCTCTTCGTCTTCCCCTTGCCGCGTCTCCACCCTTTGCAACGCCGGCCACCTCGACTACGATACGACGTTTTCAAGCTTAATGCTGGTATTTTCGCGTTTTAAACGCGATCCAAGTTAACACACACGCGGGAAAGGGAGCACTTAATTTTGGTGACAAATTTTCTTGAAAGTTTTCTCGAAAAATTTCAGGGTAAATTCAGGGTAAACGTTACGGTTACCGTAAGAAGGAAACCGTTCGGTGACCAGTGACAAAGCCTCCAACTCGATTCCACGTATCGTACGCCTCGACGCACTCGCGATCCATCGACTTCCGTGGAAGGGATCTGAACGTATGATCGGTCGACGTCTACGTGGGAAGGGATCGTCGCGCTTAACGCCACCGTTTATCGTCCGTTACATAATGGAAACGTTGCCGCGTCGGCTGACCATATTATTCGAATCTTGATCGACACGACGGGGCACGGTGACCGGCTACGATTTGCAATTATTGTCGACGCCGTTATCGACGCGCACCTGTCGTGTCGCTTCGCTGATAGCCGACGCGCGACTTAACGCACTGTGTCAGTCACGTGACAAACTTGTGGGTACGCTATTTATCGAGACCGTGCAAACCCTAAGAATTATTCTTTCGATAATTCAAAGTTTATTTCATCCGGTACAACTTTCCATCGATACGAACGTTCGACAGAATTTATCAGCCAAAAATGGCTGATCGCGAAAACGGTCTAGTCGCGATATCCGGGTGTATTTTTAACGATATTTCTAGGAAGATCGGCCCGGACAATTTTCTACTTTCGGCAAGGGAACACACGCGAGGAACGCGAGCGAGGTTATCCGCGCGCTTCTTCGTGTTCGATGGTAGACCTGTCCTCGTGTACGTGTATAGGTATTCGAGCCAGAGAACGGGCGCAAGCGGTGTATCGGGGGCGATATCGGAACGGGGCTTCCGGGCAAAGAAACATAAAGAAAACGGGGGGCGCGCCTCCGGGACAAAACAGCTGACGCCATGGCTGCCGCCAACCTCGTTCCTCCACCTCTTACTCCACCTCCCCCGACCGCCTTTTCCTTCTTCTCTGCTCTTGTTTCTTTTTTTCTCCGCTGCGCTTTCCTTCTCTTCCGCCGTCGTGCCGCCCGAGGGATTTAAAAACAATTCGGTAAATTGCATCCCAGCCCGGAGAGAAACGGAGAAATCGGGCTGAAAGAAGACGAGTGGTAGGGGGTTGGCGATGGTGGAAAGGGCGACGAGGAGGGTAGCAGGGGGGTGCAGTCAGTATCGTCGTTGCAGCGGCGCGATATCGCTCCGGATCCTTTCTGCCACGAAAGTAATTAATGCCGGCGAAGATACGCGGGTTGAGCTGAATTCTTCCTCCCCGGCAAGCGTTCGCGAAAGAACGGCCATCGTTAAAAATCCCGCGGCGCTTTTTAGATCGGGGAAACGGACGTGGAGGGATCCTCGTGAGTTCCGTTGTGCCACGATCAAGACCGAAGATACCGGCGCTGAACATTGATAAAGTGTCCATACTATTTGTACCGACGGCCTGTCGGAAATAAATAGCCTTCGAGGTTTTCTCTGTCCGTTCTGCTTGGCGAAAAAACGGGACTCGTTTGGTAGTTAAAAATTGGCGAATTTCAGCTGGCAAAATAATCCGAGGATCGTTACTGGTTTCAATTTATTTTCCGTTTCGGTGACAGCTCTGGATAAGATAATGTTCGCATATGTACTATTCGCGTTTATCTTATAGTCTCATACGTTGATATCCGTAATATAATATAAATGATTCTGCGAAAGAATTGCCCTCTCTTAAACGAGCCTGACTGTCCACCATCGTGGTTGGTCAGTGGTTATTGGAGATCACTTTCTCAGAAATCATTTTCACCGACGACCCGACTATTCTGCACGTTTCTCGGGGAGGGAAAGGTACCCTTCTAATCTCTGCTACTTCGATGGAAAATAATCAATCACCCTGCGATCTTCCTTCGGCAATATTTTCCTCGAAGTACATTCTCCCGCGATGAAATTAGGATTCAGAATAATTTCCACGTGTAAGCAAAATGCAGTTCAACGACGTGGAAATGGGTATTCCGAGCGGAATTTCGGCAATAAAAGAAATGGAATATTTTAAAAAAAGTATGAACTTCAGCGATAAAAAAAAAAGAGCCAGGGTGGGCGAAGAGAGAAATTCCAGGGACAGAAATTCCAGCGCCGTGCACGCACTTTAATAACCGTGCTTAGCGTTTGGTTATTGTTCCGCGTACTAAAAATATCTCGTTCGACCGATCCGCTGCCACGATCCATTAACATTAAGACCTATTTTCACGGCGTCGTTACAAAGAAGTGGCTCGAGCTGACGTAATTTTATTACGTGGGGGCTTAAACGTTATTACGCGCGAATAAATGCACGAAAGCAGAGGCGAGGCGAATTGATTGGCGGGTGGGCCTAAGGTGAGCCGTAAGAATGCAGCGTCGGCGAGTCCTTTGTGTCTCGCGTTTTAACAAGCCACGGTGCATAAATTAATCCAGAAGCCCGATATCGTTTGATTCGCCGCTGTGCCGCCATGTCCGTCCAAGTGCACCCACCTCTCCCTCTCTTGCTCCCTTTTCCTCTTCCTCTCTCTCCGTCTGCATCGCACCGTATTTACCCTCCCCACCGGTTCTGCTGCTTACCTGCCAATACACGGTGCACCTCGTGTGTAATACCTGGCGCACCGTGCATGCACCTTATGCACCCGCCTCGATATACACTTTTTATGGCCGTCGTACCGCCTGGAATGGTAGTCTTTCTCCCTTTGACGACTCGGCCGCCGTCCTCGCGAAGAGCTGACCGCTTTTTTCGTAATATCTGGTCTATAACGTTTGGCTTGTCCGTGGTGTTTTGCACGCGTGCTAAGAAATCTCCAAATGTGGAATAAAAGGATGATGGAGGGGGACGATGGAAAAATTGGATGTATCGGTCGATGGATTTAAGATTTAAAGGAACGTTTGTAAAATCAGTTGTAAAATAGCGTAGGATAATTTCCAAAATATTATGCCACGTAGCGGCTTTATCGGTCGATGATCGATTTTCTCTCCAGACGCGTTCTATTTTAAAATAGAATCTGTTCGACGGAACCGGATAGACTTTTTATCATCTGTTTATCGAGCTTCGTTTCAAGCTTCTGTTGAATATTTATCGGTATGCTTATCGATGTATAAAAAGAAAAAATAATCATTAATTTGTTAACGGCGCTAGACTTCAATCCCGAGCAAAACGTTTAACGCTTCTTTTTATTCCGTTTCTTACCTCTTCCTATTTCTCATCTCATTAACTTACGGATCAATGGATCGCGATGAAAAGATAGCTGCTAAATTTTCTTACGTTTTAGCTGTCCATTACGCGCGATCCTATCATCTTCCTTAAACCTTCCTTCCAACTGGAGCATTCATTTTTATACTTCGCAGCGCGGTCAATTTCGCGGGTCAAAACCGTACGCGTCGACGTACGCAACGCGTCATCATCGCGAGCGAGAAATAACGCGAGGGGAACGCGTTAGTTGGGGCAGTCGCCGATACGCGGCGCTACGGCTCGATCATCGAATAGTTACCGTAAGCGTCGCTAGTTGGCAGCACAGGCAAGGCGCGGTTGACTCGTACAACGTGGAGCGATGTGAAAAATTCAGTAATTTGTGCGAATAGTTTAGTGTATCGTGTCGTTGTTAGTCGTGTGTTACTTAATTGACGATTCAGAGGAAATTGCAGCGATTAGATGGACAGCCACGATCGGACGGCTATTACAGGTAACCGTTATCCGTACTTAATTCGTTGAACGCGATACGAGAAGCGTAGAAATGAAATACACATCGAGAAAATTGCCACGCATTCGCACCCTCTGCTGACCTCCAAGATGTCCGCCTAATACACGTGGCGTCCTCCTAATACACAAGCGTTTACACGAGCGTCGTAGACTCTGCTCTCGCGTTCGTTCTGCCGGTCGGATTAATATCGGAGCTCGACGAGCTCGTAAAAAAGTAATTAATAGAACATAATCGTGTTTTATGCGTTTTTATGGGCAATTTGTAACCGAATCCCCTGGGCGGTCTCCTCCCTACCATTCCACCCAGCCGACCACCCTTCCCATCTATTCGCTTCTTCGTCATCGTTGCGCTGCCCTGCAGCCGATCGGTCGTCCCTTTGATATATAAACACTGTGCATTTGCATGTTTTCCGGATTTAATTAGCTCCGATGCGATTATTAATTGCTCGCGGTCGCAGGAATGGTCGCGCGTCGATATGCCTGCTCCAACCCACCCCTCGTCCCTCCTGTCTCGTATTTACAATTTTCGTTCGTAAATAACAAACCGTGGCGACGCCGCGGGTCGGATTTTAACGAGGGAATTAATAATCCGGTAGAAAGAGGGCGACGGCCTAAGGGTTGGGGAATGTTGGTCGGACGCGGGTCGAGGGAGGTGGGTGGCGAACGAATTCGAGCCGAGCATACATAGAGAAAGGTAACGACCATAATCGCGTGGCCGAGGGTTTTACGGCGACGGATTGATCGCGGAACCAAGACGGTCGCTGATAAGTCGAGTCAGAAATGGAGCTTTTCTGTGCATTAGTTGGAGGGTCGTTAACGGAGATCGAAGATACAGGGGGAATTGCAGAGAAGTAATATGTTGTAGTTGAGAATTTATCAGGGGCTGTAACGATGCGTGCAGTTTGTTCGTAATTTTTCGTTTTTTACTCTTTTCAAATTTGGCTAGGCAAGTTGATTCGTGTCGATTCATCTTTTTCGCTTAGAAGTTTGCGTAGCGTAGAAGTTTGTTTATAATTTATTTAGACGGTTCAGGTTTATTTTATATTATAAATAATGCGGAACTAATATAGATAGTATATAGTTTCTATGTTTAGTTTGTTTATATCAACCTGTTCACGATGCAATAAAATAGCGAGAAAAATGGGAAAGGAATAATGTAAAAAATGTTTATTCTTTTTATCCTCGTGATTGTTTGAGTTCGCGAACCAGATACAAAGGCAGGTAATTTCAGCTGTTCATATATAATAAATTATACCGATTATGTTATACGTAACACGGTTCGAGATACGAAATCTTTAGAACTGTATTTGATTGTTTGCCTAATCATTTATCGTGTTACGTACACCGTGAAAGGATTAAATTATAGTTTTATCGTGAAAATTTCGATTCCTATTTTTTCAATATACCGCGAGTCAGAGATTCGAATAATTGGTCGCTTCGATTCGCGTAATTTACGGTGATCGAGCAACTGGAAAATCCAGTGATCCAACGTTTCGCGTCTTGGTCAAGGTACCGTTGATGTGTTTTACTTGTTCAGCGTGCACGTCGAGCGACGAAGCGGTTTTGTTTTTTGGCTGTAATTCAAACCGGCGCGCAGGGTCAGTCTACCGGGACCAACGAGATAGTTTATCATCATTTAGTCCTCTCGACCTGCCGCAACATTTTAAATCTCTCCTATCTCGGCCGTGTGTCGCGTTGGCCGAGAACATATGCTCGGTCGTACGCGCGATCACGTCAGCTCGCGAGCCCTCCACGAGCTCAAGGAAAGATCCTTGGTATCTCTCGCGTATCGTGAATTAGTTTCTCCACTCGAAACCTCCTCTCGTTGCCTGGACACGCGATTACGTCACGATAAGAAATTTTCAACGTCGACCAAAGTTTCTTCGAAGAATACGAAAATCGGTTTCAGTTTCTCGGGAACAATTCTCGTTCTTCGAATATTTTTTATCGAAAACTACAAAAAATTGAACGATCGATTTGCAACAAAAAACGATTTCAAGCCTCTCCTTGGGAACAACCAGGCATAAAAGCGTTTCGTTCCGAAAGTATCGAGGCTACTCTCGCGTCCGTCGCAAATTCTCCGGCTCCGTTTCCACGTAACATTAATTCCAGAGCAGGAGCGAGAGGAAAGCGTCTCGACGATCGGTATATAAACGAGATATAGACGCGATCCGGTGGGTAGAGCCAGGGAAGGAGCGCGGTCCAGAGGGGGAGGAAATTGAGGGGTCTGGGAAAGGGGACGTCAAGCGCCGTCGATTCGCCCTGAATTTACGCTAAGTGCACCGCTGTTGCAGCGACGGGACCGGTAATTCGGAGAACGTGGTCCCGGGGTCCTGGGGGCGGGTCGTAGGTCGGCAGGCAGAGTGCCAGAAAGAGAGGAGAGAATCGTGGTCGGGAACAGGGCACACGAGTGGTGCGGTTTGCTCGGGCTTTGCTTCCTCCATCGTCCGATTTCCAACCTTCTCCACCTCTCTCAGCCTCCTCTTTCTCCCGCTGCGTTTCCACCTTCTGGCTGCACATGCACACGGATTCGGCATTGTAGCGCTAATTAAACCAGCGCGTGTCACGAGTCACGGGCTGACATCGCTCCGTGATTCCTGACCACCTCCGACCGCCCGGTCACCTACTCTCCTCCACCTTCTGTGTTCCATTCCGTTCCGTTCTCCCTCTCGTCCAACTCGGTCCGTTACCTCGTTCTATCTCTCTCCCTCTCTTTCTTGTTCTCCGCTACTCAGTTTTCGTCCCTCTCGGCCAACGCTCCTCCGCCGCGCCGCGCCACGACTGGCTTTTGGCTGCCATCGATCAAACGGCCTCCGCTGCGGGCTGCGTTTATAACTCGCCGAACAATCGGACGTGAATACGGATAGAGGGAAGGCCGACGGGGATCCGTCGAGAATTTCCCTCGGCCTGTTTTCTTCCGTCGACGCGACGATAATTCACCCTTTCGTTTGTTGTTTCAATGGAGGCCGGATAGCGATTTCGACCGGTCTCCTCCGTCTCGCGAATCCGGAATAGACACGGTCGGATAGGTCTCAACGGGGCGGGCGTAAAAATAGCCGAATTCGAGGTCCACAGGATGTATTTCGAAACTCAAGGGACACCTTCGTGGAGCGAGACCGGGGGTACCCGTGGAAACCTTCCTAACGAACTCCAGACTTCTTCTATTTCCGTATTCCAAGGTGTACGTCCTAAAAATGAATCCATGCTTTCGTCAGGGATGGCCTATTATTATGCTCCTTATTACCGCCCCCACCCCCCCCCTATTTTAAGATCCACGTTTCTTATTCAAATTCCTCCGAGTTTCGGTTTATTGTGTCTACCGACGTATTTCACTCGACGAAACGCTTAACCTATCTTCGTCGCCGTAGACCGAAACAGATCCGGCAAACGGTTACCGTTAGACAGCACCCATCGCGAGTAACGATAATCGATTCTGCTCGGATTGATCGGAAGAACGATTAGACCACCGTGCAAGGTGGTTTTATTTCCGCTCCGAGCATTCCCCTCGTCCTCTGGCGACGTTTTAAAAATTCAGCAAAAGGTGGCACGGATCGCGGCAGCGGTCGCTAAGTGGCAACGTAAATTCGAGCATCGTGGAAGGAAAGAGTGTTAATTGTGGATTTGCGTTTTATGGAGGAAGTCGCGGAAGTGTTCGCGAGTGGCCTCGCGCAACACCGAAGCCCGGTGCTCTCACCTGTCCCCGTTGAGTTACGTTAACACCTTTGTCCGATGTTATCGCCGGTGACCAGGTTCCTTCGAGCCCGTTTCCATTACGCGTTTAATGGTAATCGCGAGTTCGCGCGACACGCCGTGGCCCGTTGCTGCGTTTGTCAGCCGCGCCTACGTGCGGGTCCCAGTGTACGCGCCTACGTGTCCCCGTGATCTGAAATGCGCGTTTTCCGTCCCCCTTCTCCATTCTTATCTTTATTCCTCTTAATAACGTCCGTTCGATTCGACGCGCGTGTCGAGATATCGCGCTCGTATCGACTCGGTTGGATTTTCGTCTCTCGTACCGGTTAACCACCTCGTTTGTGCCACCTCCTCCCTCGTGGTGATTGTCTTTTTCGACGTTGTTTGGAGAATATTGGAACGCGTTTAAATAACTTTGAAAGATCCCAGCGATTATTATTTTTGCAACTGAAGTTTTCATAGCTGATGAAATTAATAATTTGGAGCGATATTCTTTAGGATTTAAAAATTGGATCTTGTTCGACTCAATCGTGTTTCATCCTTGTTAAAAATTTATTAGTTTGGAAAGAAATATTAATTTTGTATCGAAGATTTGTTTTTCTCGAAAATTAGGAATCATTCTTAAGAAAACGAGAACCTGATTGGGGATAATAAATTTTAAAAAGTGCACCAGGGGTAATTTCGAATAATTGTTCGATATATTTTTCGGCAACAAATTTTTAGTTCTGGTTCTAAAGGTAGAAATAGGTCGTAGATTATCAGGGTAGTTTTGGTACTGGACGCGTACGTAGGACAGGATAATGCACGAGTCATTGTATTCGCATAGCCACTGTTCGACGTTTTTTGAGTAGAAATGTCGAAACTGTTCGCGGAACGCCGTTACGTGCAAATTAGAAATACATCACACCTTTACGATTGCTAGGGGATGGAACTTTTCGTACGAACTTCACGTGTTTCTGGATACACGCGTATAAGGGTTTCGGATTGCGTTTAAGTCACTGGTAATTGAATTATCACTCGAGTGGGAATCGCCTGGGTACGAAAGAAAGAAGCGACAAGGGTAATCGTTCGTCCGGCGTCGGCGAGGGTGTGTTTGTCACGGTCAGGTGGAGGACGCCGGAGACGAAGAGCGGTGGCGGCGAGATAGCGAAAATCGCGCAGCGTGCTGCTTAAAATTAATTACTATGCCGGTCGGTCAGTGAAGTCGTCCGGCTCATCCGACAGCCGGCCGTCCCGTAGCAGCGCAACCCACCGGCCATTACAAACTGCGTCCTGTTTATCAATTTGAATTCGAAAGACGAGCCGGGAGACGACGAGTCCGCGGCCCCGCAACAAATTACGTTTATCGGGCGTCATTAATCACCCGGCGTCTCGAACATCTGCGAACGGTCTCTCCTCTCTCTTCCTCCATCTCCTCCGCCTCCTCCGCTTCCCCCGAGAAGGAAAGACACACTGTTTCGCGCGAAAAGGAAAATGTAAACGACGCCGAGGTTCGCGCCAGACGTCGTGGAAAATTCTGATAGCTTTATCGCTCCGATCTTCCATTTTATGCCACGAATGCATCGATAGCGATGGAAGCCTGTAAAATTCGAACGTATTTTGCTTTCCGAGGATAATAGTACGATCTACGCGAATTTCATAAGGGTACCAGCATCGTTTGCCAATTGAAGAAACCATCGTATTCGTCCGGAACAAAAAAAGGGTAAACGAATCGACGTTCATCCGTGTCTCGGGGATGCGTAATTGAGATAAGGTCGCGAGGTGTCGACGCGGAGGATTATTCGAAAATAATTTCGGCCAGCGTGCGTACCGTACGCCCGGTTTATCCTGTGATCTACGAATTACCTTCGAACGAGAAGCTTGGAAAGGAGCGGGGCGAGAAAGATCGACGATACCCATCCGGAATAAATTTTGTGCCGGTAACACTCCGGTGGGTGGTACGAGCCGACGTTAAGGTTAGACGGAGGTTACCGGAGAAAGAGAAGAAGCGGCGAGGAACCTAGTAACGAATGAGAAAGACCAAAGTGAAAGAGAAGAGCGAAGAGGAACGGGCGAAGAGAGATACAAGCGGCGGTAGAAGGAGAGCAGGTGCAAACTTGGCCTGTCAGGAAGTCGCTTACAGCTCGAGGACAAAAGCTTCCCGAG
Source organism: Ctenoplectra terminalis (assembly GCA_019453375.1). Lineage (NCBI taxonomy): Eukaryota > Metazoa > Arthropoda > Insecta > Hymenoptera > Apidae > Ctenoplectra > Ctenoplectra terminalis. The sequence continues at coordinate 268,924 of SMSQ01026238.1, forward strand.
GGACTCGTGCGCGCCTGGAAGCGGGACTGGGGACGAAGCTCGGTCTCGGATAGAGAAGATGCCAGCGAGGAAGAAGGTTGAAGGTGGCGCGAGTAGGGATGGGACGAGCCTAACTGTGAAATAACAGGGTGGCCTCCTCAACCCTCGTTTCGAGGATGCGAGTCTCATACGTCACTTCCTTACGGCGAAAGAGGGCGGCGTCTCGGGGTAGTAGCAGGTTATATTGATTTATTTATACCGAGGACGCAACCCCGATACGATGGGGTTATTGGGAATGTATCTATATCCGGCCTATAACCTCGTCTACGTTTTCCATAGCTGTTGGATCTCGGTGTTGTATCGCGTTCGCGCGGATACTTATCTAAACTGATTCTTAGGACGTTGAACGGTACTTGTTGAAAGTTAAAGGAGTAAATTCGTATAATTCTTTGGGTACAGAGAAACAGGGACGATCTTTCGAATCCGATGAAAAGAGATGCCACGGATTGTACGTTCAACTTAATTTTTTGCACGATGCTGGTTAAAGATTAACCAATGGGTCAAGTATTCCTCGGTGAAGTCAGGCTCCAAACAAATTACAAAACTGATCGCAGACTACCGAATGAAATAACGCGATGCACGGGTTGTCTCGTAAAAAGAGAGCAGAATTGTAATTGAGAGTATCCGTGCGATTGGCCAGCGAAAAAGTTCAACGAACCGTCCGTTGAAACTGGAAGCACGACACTCGTTAACACAGATGAATCAGTGGCGGACAGCGGAGGACCCGATACCGATGAGAGATCCGTGGACGCGCTGCTCGAATTACATTCCAATTTACAATCGTCGAGCGTGTGATAGTCCGTAAAAATAAACCGGCGGAGAGAAGAGGGTCGCGTTGGGTCGAAACGGGAACGTATCGGTCTCCGGGTGTCTCGACTTTTCGTCTCCGGTTAAGACGACTGCGAAGACGAGCACTCGGTCGTCGAATCGTCCACCTCTCCCCAATTCGGTCGTCCACGATCCGTGTATCTCGTTCTCGCTGATATTTCTTTCCTTTTCTCTCCGGTTTCATCTGCTACACACGACTCGACCGCGTGGCATGACTGTCGCTAACACGCGAACCCCGAAGTTAACCCGCAATTTAGCCGCAGAGCGATCGTTCAAAAGAGACGTCTCACTTGATGCCACTTAACGAATCCCCCACTCGGGTCTGACTCGTGCTCCGTTTCCAGATGCGACGATTGCTCTCCTCAGAACACGGAATCGGCCGTGATTAAAGTTTCAGGGGCGGAATAATTCATGACTCGGTTCGAGCGTTTCAATGAATTCGGATCGTCGCTTTCGTGTGTCTCCTACGGACTTTCCTCCGATTCAGTTACACTGCTCGCGACTCTCGCGGCCGGAAACGTTCAATTAACGGACGAGTTAATGGATAATCGTAAAGATAGCGTCAAAAATTGGTTGACCATTAACCAAGGTTTTCGTAGCGCGAAAAACAAAACGAACAGAATCCGTGGTATTCGACTGGGAACGTTACACAGACGTTCCTGGACGTCTTTGAGAATTCCCACCGTAAATCATGGTTACAGGGTTGACGGGGTGACGCGTATGATTACACCCTGTCTCTTAGCGGCTATAAATTTCTTCACGACCGCTCCACCTCCGCTCTAGGATTCTACAGGTATTCCCGGAGTCCCGTTTCATCGAGGACTTTGGGGATAACTGTGACGCACGGTCTGCCAGTGTTTAATGGGTCGGCAGCGCTAGCGACCGACTCCGAATAATCCTGATGTATCGTTTATTCTCTCGTTTCTGCTTCGAGCGTAGAAAGGCGGGATTCCATCAACGGAGAAGCAGTCATCTTCGCTTTCTCCGAGAGATCTCGAGCTTCGTTTCGTCTCGACCTCGAGTTCCTACCTACCTGCACCGTATTTTACTCGCGGCAACGTCCTCGTCCCTGTTACTCCGAAATATTATTCAACGCGAGTATGTCACACGCGTATCCTCCAAATATTCACTCGTCTCTAGGTGCGCGTTGATCGTGAGTCAGGCGTCGTAGGATCTCTAATCTCCTCGTCATTAACGCGAATCCAGCTGTCCCTCGACTCAGGGATAACCATTACTTTCGAATCACTGGTTCGGCCCTGTCATTTGGCCAGGCTACAAATTAACGCGACTAACCATAACCGTAACGCAGGGTTAAACGCACCTTCTCCTCGGGCCCTGGAATTAGAATCCTGGCCGCGTTTTTTAATCCATTAAGCTCTTTTGGAAAGAGACGAACTTTTTTCGTTCAACGTTAAATCATGGTTCAACGATATCTCTTATGCAAACGCGTTTTCTCGCTGCGCTGTCAAAATTTAAGGCGAAATTTCCCAAGGATTTATCAACGTTAGATCGATTTTAATTGCAATACAAATGAAAGACGGATGCTCGAGCTTATCTCGATCGGATAGGGGTTAATTCTGGTACATGTATCGAACGCAAAGATCAAACACGAAGGACGCACCTAATATCGGTGCGCTTGGTCCACAGTCTCCGAAGCAATTTTCTGCTTTTCAAGAATATAATTTTCGCCGTGGGATGGTCGCTATATTTCCGTAGATAAGACTGTAGCTTCGCCAGATCCGGCGACCGCCCGGGCGAGACCCTACTCTCTCGTGTGAAATTACTTCGCTCCGCGGCTTACTCTTATCCCCCGGTGCCACCCATTCTTACCGTGTATCCTCATTCAGCCGGGATCTCCCTGGAAATAAAGTAGATACCTTTCCTATTTTCGCATCCGGAAAATTGCAATACCTCGGCTACGAGACTTGTTCCTGTCCGCCTTATAAATCAGTCTCGCGGGTTCCCAGTTGCCGGCGTTAATCGCGTCCTGGCTCGATTATTTTATTTTTCCCTTTCACTGTTCCTAATTATTTTCCTCGTAACCACGGTGTCGCGTTGATTTATCACCCTACTCTCGGTGTCGTGTATTTCTCGACGAGTGACTAAAAAAAAAAAACGAGAAAAAAAAACAGAAAAAAGAGAATTTTCCCGAACGTGGACGTCGACGCCTGTATTAATCGACGACAATTTAATTGTGAAATACGGGATCCAGCGTTTCGGTATCGCCTCGAATCTGTCGTATCCGGCACGACGCCCGGAGGATTCGTTCGATACCTACATTCCGGTAGGCGGTGAACCCGTTTGAGCGAGTACCGGCTCTTAACGCAACAAGCTCTCCTCGCGCGTTTATCTAATTATTATAATTGCACGATTATTCTTGGTCGAACGAGCCGCGGCAGGGGTGAGATCGCATGCCGGCGAACAGAGCCGGGGGAAAAAAAAAAAGGAAAGAAGTAACGGGATATATATGGAGCAGCACGCGATAGAATCTCCCCAGTCGAAGTCGTGATGCGAACGATCACGAATTCTTTGCCCCCTTTGTGTATCGGGCCTCGCTGCATTCTTTCGACGCGTACATGCTCTCTCTGTCTTTATAACTCCGAGTAATAACTGTACCGTGGAGAATTTTTTTACACGGTATCGAGGGGGTATTTATGTACATATATATATATATATTTTTTTTTTTTTTTCCAGCACAGAATTCCCCTGTTTTACAGTAATTTATGCATTTCATTGATCCTCGAGCGGCGACTCTCTCGGAGGTGATTCGATTCGTTTCTGGTATCGTTCACGATGCAAATTCGACTCGTACTCCGATCGGTGATCGCTCGCGGTCGCGGCTCACGCGACCGTGCGGTTCCTCTGTATTTTACAAACGAACCGGGTCGAGCCGTTTTATGTGATATTAACGGAGAACCGTTTTTTTTCTTTGCTTCAGGTAAATGGTGTCCGCGTAGGGAATGGAGTTCGCCGCCGGACGCGCAGAGAGCGGCGAGCGACGCGCGTCGTGGCGTTCTTTACTCTTCCGTCTTCCTCGGTAGTCCCGGTAAGTCATACGAACTTCTTCTTCTTCTTCTTATTTTCTCTCAGAAAACTTTCCGCTCTTCTTTCGATCGAATATCTTCGCGACGCATGGTCCGGCCATCTTCTCTTTGACCGAACAGTCTTCGAATTTCGAGCCGAATTCGAGTCGATGTTTTCATCGTTCGTACGTTATCCTTAATTAAATGGGACACTGGCTGTTTAACGCCTGTGTCCTCAAGTTCTGGTATTAATCACACTCTCCGTCGTGTTTATCGGATAAATGTCTCGCATTAGTATCCTTCGGTCGCAGTCTACGATTAATCGACAGTGGATGGTGCACGAAGAACCCGAAGAACCCGAAGAACCCGAAGAACCCGAAGAACCCGAAGAACCTCGAAAAGAAGGAGAAATAATGCCTTCGTGTCTTAAAAGTATAAAAGAAACGAAAGGAGGGCGAATACATCCGAAACACAAGCATTGTGTTCCCCGTGCAGCCAGAGTAAGCGTGTGCATAGAGAACACCCGCGATATACACGGCGCCCAGTGGGAGGAGCGCAATCGTTCGCGGCATAAACAAGTTTTAATCGCGCCTCGGGCATTCGCCGCGTTGAATAAATATTGATATCGGGTGACGCGACGGCCAATCAGAATCGGGGCTTATAAAGCAAGCCGCTTACACCTCCGCCTGTCTATCGCACCGGGACGCGTACATACACGCGCCCCTGTGTTCCATCGCGACGTGTTACAACATCGCTGCCTATCGACGATATTCTCAGCTTCGAAATATCCAGAGGAATAAAACCGACAAAATCGGTCGCAACGCGCGAGCGAGAGGGGGGAGAATTCGATTCTTGATTATTCCTGGTTGGTCCCGGTTTTGCCACCGTTGGCAGCGATCGCGCGCGATGATGTCGAGGATCGATACCCATCGATGCTCGTCCAATTCTCGCGGAAACGATCGGCCGGCTGTCTATCTTGGATTTCTCCTTTAATTAAATTACGCGGCCGCCAAGGAGGGCCCCGATAAGGGGACGTAAATCACTTTCAGTCGATAACTAATCGAACGATTCGAACGAGAGACGTCGAGGCTCGTCGTGGAAGACAGGAGTATCGCGCATGCGTTGGTGCACACCGTCGCTTCCCTCTTTTCTCCCTATCGCGTTCCTCTTGCTCTCGGGCCCTCTCTTCCTCTTCGTTCGAAGGAACGGAGAGAATATGAGCGAATGCCAGAGGTAGAGAGAAGCTGGGCGAGTTGGCGCGACGGGGAGAAAACCCGGAGAGAGGGAACGAGAGGGAACGAGAGGGAACGAGATTTCGAGGGTGGGAGCGAGAGGGAAGAGGCGAAGGTTCCGGAGGGAAAGGGACGTAGACTCTGGGAGGACGAAGGAGACAGACAGAGGGCAGCCAAAGGTGAAAGAGAGAAGTCCACGAGGCGTCTCCATGGCAACGAGGCGAGGCGGGAATGCGACGGTAACCATGGCAGCCGCGAGTTCCTCTCTCGGACCGACCTGTCTGTCCCTCTTTCTGGTCCCTCGTCCTCTTCGTTCGCCTCTCTCATCTGCACCTCTTCCTTCCGCCCACGGACCGAGCCACGAGCACCGACGGATCCGCAAAGAGAAGGTGGAGCAGCGGACTTGGGATCTGCACTCTCGAGAAAGCTTCTGCCTTCCTTTTGCTCTTTTCCATCCTTCCCTCTCGATCTTTTCTTTTCCGCGACGACAATTGCGGTAGTAATGGTACGGTTTTATCGTGCCGGATAAACCGAGATATCGACGCGATAGGTAAATACACAGGGGGAGGAGACGATCGAGGTTTAATTGTAATTACAGTGTCGAGCGTAGAACTTTGAGTATAGAGAAGGTTGATGGACAGGTAGCAGGGAACGACGAGGAAAAAGAAGGGTAAATAATAGTGTAGCTTATTGGGAATTAAATAAACGCGATAAAAAGGATGAATGAAAGACGCGTTCAAGTTTATCCAGTTTGTAATATTGTTCGGAGGGTAGTTTATTTTATTCTCTATTCTTAATCGATCGATAGAAGCTCGAGGGGTAAGGATCGTTGTTCCGTATTTTCTCTACGTCCATCGGTTTTCATACGGTGTCCATTCGTTAAAACGTCAGCCTGTTCCGCGGCGGTACGTTAATGTTGTTGTTTAAAAAGCGCCGCGGGAGCCGCATTAATTAATCGAAATACGGAAACGGGGGATAAATTTTATCTCGGTCGCGCAGCTCGACTGTTAATAATGAATCGTTAATGCTAATTTTTGATTTATGCGTTCATAATCTTTCCCCCCGACGCGTCTCTCTGCGGCTAGATCGCGCTGGTCCGAGCACGTTTTTGAATGCAACCGATATCGGTGACTGAATTAAACGACCGGCCGGAAGCGTGGGATAAATTTTGTTGCAGGATGCGCCGGTTATTAATAATGACTATTTCCTAGCAGCTCGTTAATAGGACCGCGGCAACGATTGCAATTTACGCGCCCCACCCTTTGTCCGAAATTTTCGAATCGCTGTTTCCACTTCCATAATTTCCAAATATCCCTTTTGTGCCGTTCAAACCGCGAATTTCTCAGAATACCATAGAATCGATTGCCAAACGAACTTGAAACTAATGGGAAAGTTTCCGGTAAATTCACCTGAAAGTCTCTCGGTGCCCACTTTGAATTTCCACTCTTGGAGCACAGAAGAACGTGGCCGAGCGTTGAAAAAGCGTGATGGCGGTTCGCTCGCGCGCTTAAGCGCACGTAGTTTAAAAGCTATCGACATTCTTCGACGCGGAAACGTGGTTCGCCGCTCAACCAGCCACGAGAGAGGAGAACCCAGACGAAGAGCAGCTCGGCAAGGCTGATTATGTATGACTGTCGAGGAATCCAGGGATTCCAGGCGTCGCTTAACTCTCGATACGTTCCGCGGACGAGAATCGAGTTTCTGCGTCGACGACGGCATTAGCCCGTCTACATTATCCCTGACTATATATTTTCGTCGACCTATCCATTACAGGGCAGTCCGTTCGTTCTCTGGGCCTTGCCCAACGCGCCGACGTCGCTCTTAGCTTTGGTTTCGTTAAATTACCCTCTCCTTCGACGAGGACTATTTTCTCTCGTTTGGTTAATGCGATCAAAACGATCGTCACGCTTTCTCGATTCATCGATGCGAGCAGATTCGCGTCGTCGACCGAGCCACCAGAGATTAGCGCGCCGAAACATCGACAAACTCGTTTCTCGACCTCGTTCTAATTTTTTCCCTCCTCTTTCAACGAGCCTTCTACATTTTTCCTACCCACGTTAACGGCAACAAGATCCCTGACGTCAATCTCGTTTACTTTATTTATCTTAACAAGGATAGACACCGTTCGACGAGCAGCTATGTTCGAATCGTTCTCTCGAAAAAAATAGATCGGTCGAATTTTCGTTCGGGGACGCGGGGTTACGTAGATCGCAACCATCTCGTCTGTTCGTTTCTTTCTTTTCTCGCCCGTTCATCGAACAGGAGACATTTATTGCGACGTCTTGGTTGTTCGAACTGGGTCGCGCGCGTCGTCGAGAAAATTAAGCGACGCTTAAATTTCCCTTCGTTCCGAAATAAATACGGCCGAGAAAGAAACGACCCACGATCCCCGCCCCACACGGTGGAATTTCAGTGTCAGAGAACCAGGGTGCGAGCGGATAAATTACGACGCTGTCGCGTCCAACAAATTCGTTGAAATTCCGTCGAAAAGCTACTTGACCGCTCACTCATGGGAGATCTCGTTACCGTTCCGATGGGTGGGGGTTGGTCGAGAGGTATAAGGGACTCGAGGGAAGAACGTCCATGGTTGGAGGGGTGAGTCGGGGCGGAATTCTCTCTGTTTGGTTTTTCGTGGGTTGCATATCAACCCCCTCGCCTCCTCGCCTCCCTTCAGCCCGTTTCCCTGTGTACGGAACCGGTGCTCTAGGCTAACCCACTCCTCCTTCACCACCCTCAGCCTACGCTGCAATGGCACACGGCATGGCTCCCTTTTCCGGCGAGTGTAGCGTAATGTAAGGGTTGCGCCCGCGTCGGCGGTGTTTTGGGGTGAGAGAGTTTAAAACCCCTCGGGGCTTGAGGTCCAGGCCGGTTAGATTTATCGGATGTTTTGGTTGGCGGCCATTGTTAGCCGCCCTCTCTCCACTCTCTTTCCCTCTTTCAGTGTTCTCTACGGCCAGTGGCGTAGTCCATTCCAATAGCAAGGCGTTTTTTCGTCTTTTTCCCCTCGGTTCTCCAACGCCTGTCGACCGAGACCGGATATCGGAATTCTCGGAGGTAATAACGCTAAGATCGCTGCCGCTGTTTCGTGCTTTCCTTACCACTAGAAATTTATTCTCTCCCTTTCCGACTCTCCTCCGTGTTTTTCGAATCGTTTTCAAGACGCCAGGCCACACCTGAACGAAAGGGATGAAATTTTCTTCGCGTACCGAGCTCGTCGATAGATTTCGAAGCTACGCTGCTGCGCCGTGTTTCCGCGTGCAAACACTCGTTCCGCGCATCCAGCAGGATCTCTTGGTAACGCGGATCACCGGCAACCCCTTCGCTATTGTGCAGAACGGTGGTTTGAACGATGTTCGAGCTCACGGTCCGCGACCCTTCGGTCCAACCCTCGTAACCGCACTTCTCTTTACCCGTTCTAACCGGTACATCGCGATTCGGCGGAGAAAATCGTGGAACGCTGTCTCGCTCGGTGATCGATGCGGTCTTATAATTAGCTCGCCTTAAAAGCGAGCTTCCACCGTTCTAATTGCAGACTCGAAACCCCTTTGTATTACCACCGGCGCGCTTAAATGATCTCGCCGCGAAATCTCTCAGAAATCGTCTCGAATTTCTCAAGCCTGCAGTACGAACGAAAGATTGAAACGTTGAATATCGAAACATCGTACCATCCTTGTGAACCGATCAGCATGGCCGTCATTCTCGGGGAAAGGAGTTAGTAAGGAGCGGATTATACAATAGTCGGGTTGAGGCTTCGCGGCGAAGAAACGACGGAGGACAGAGGAGGCAGGGTTTCTCTGGTGTAGCCGCACAGGGCCACCTCGTGTTCTTCGATTAGCAGGAGACCGACCCGACCATGACCTCTCTCCTCTCCTCTCCTCGTCCGCTCGCGTACCATGCCATAGGTGGAGAAGATTCTCCGGCTCTTTCATTCTCTCTCCGTTCCCTTTCCGTTTCTCTCGTGCTCCATCTCGCGGCACTGATTGGACGATCCATCACCGGTGTTCCTCTCTCTTGCACCTTCGCCGCAGTTCCCCTGTCTCTCTTTCTTTTCTCTCCCCTTGCTCGCTCCCTCCTCACCGGGTTTCCTCTGGAACCACTCTTACGGAGGAACCGGACACACGTTCGTGTGTGCATATATGTATGCTCGTACATATATACGTACATAGGTGAATATATAAGCTTGCGCGAGGTATTCATGGAGGAGTGAGTTTCGATGTATAGAGATCGTTCGGTTTCGAGTGTTTTAGCGTTGAATTTTCGGACTCTAGAATTTTGGATGGAATTAAAAATTTTTTGATCAGTTGGTATTCATTTGGACGATATCGTCGAACGGTGTATCGATAGGGTTCGGAGGTGGTGTTGGTTGGTTTATAAATTCAGTACGTTGCAACGCGTGCACTCACGCGCGCACGTAGTCGCGCGTACACGCAGTCACTCAGCAACAGGAACACAGGCGACTCGCATACCGGCGACCATCGCCCAGAGGGGCGGCCATTCTTGCGAGAGGGTGGGAGGGTAATTGGTTCCCATGGAGGCAGAAAACGCCTCGCTTGAAAACGTCCCGTCGAAACTGCACCGGTGAACGAGGCCGTGACGCGGACATCGAGAAAGGAGGAACTTGAACGAAGCCGAAAGAAGAAGGAGAACGTATCGGAGAGGATGAAAATTTACGTTGACCGCGAAACATATTTATATACAAATTGTATTCCGAGACGAACGAAAGAAGTCTTGGTCTTATCTCTCCATTGAAATACCGTTCTTCCGTTGCGATACACTCTGTATAACCGAGGAATTATGGTCGTCGGAGTATCAGAAAGAAAGCTGAAACGGTAGAAGGATTAAAGACACGAGGAACAGAGATAGGGTGAGGCAGTAGCGGGTGGAAATAGCGGATCGGTGGACGTTGGAACAATCGGGGCGTCACGTGACGATACGGCGAGTTAAAAGGGGGAAAAGAACAGGAAGGGAAAGGAAGTAAGGAGACGAAGAAGGAAAGCGACAGCCCGATAAACGTGATACACGTCGCGGGATATACACAGGCGTGCCGCTATCCACGGTCCGTATTCATTAGTTCCTTACTCAAAGGCACGGAAATAGTTCCGGAGTTGCGGGAGGCACAAAGCACAAAGCTCTGTCGCAGAACAATGAGAGATAGCAGGGAGTGAGAGAGGAGCGAGAGGTGGAGTCATACATAACAGTGATAGTCGCGAGAGGAAGAGAGGAAGAAAGAGAGATAGAGAGAGAGAGGGAACTGCAGATTTCATGAAGTCGAAGATAGGCACATTCTCTCTCTCTCTCACTTTCTGTACACCATCCCTTCTCCTTCCTACTCCGTTCTTCCTTTCGGTATCTACCTTGTTTCTTCCGTTCCTCTCTCTGCAATATTCATATGTGTTGAATATATTAATGCGCCGAGAGATATGTAAAGCGTGTGTGACTGGGAGTCGCGCGACTCTGCTCTCGCTTTGGTGGCTGGCCCAGAGTGCAATATTAGTGAAATGTGTCTCGGAGCGTGCCCATGTGCGCCTCCGATATTAAACAGCAGCCGTCGTTGCATCTGCGTTTCCCGTCTACTCCATACGTGTTTCCACCTACCGTGTAGCCAGAGACTCCCGCGCGGCCTCTCCGAATTTCACATTTTCCTTCCACTTCGCGCTGTTATCGACTACCTCCGGGGTCTTTATTTTCACGGTAGCGAGCCATGCGACATAGGTATTGCCTCTCGGTTCCGCGATATTTTTCGAAATATGAAAATCCAAGCGACCATAGCTCGTCGCTAAAAACTGTAATAGGCTGTTGCAACATGTGGGAATAATGTGTAGATAGCTTCGTTCGCCGAATATCGGGTCTCTCGCGATGGATCATTCTTTCCTTCGAAAGTTGTTCCATGACCTTCGAATACTACACGTTGCGAGCGTCGCCTGTCGTTTGTCGTCGGTAATCGCAGTTGAGCGCTTTAAAAGCTCCCCTGCCAGAAGTGCTCCATTTCGTGCACCTCGGGAGATGTGCTCGAGCATCGCGCGCGCGCCAAAGGACAAAGGAAACACGGTGGAATAATTAAAACGTGAAATTTACGAAGGGGCCGTGGCAGTGAGTCTACCGACTTCGTCATCGGGGGACAAAGAAGCGAGAGGACAGAGAGAGAGAGAGAGAGAGAGAGAGAGAGAGAGCAGCAGGGAGGGAAGAACACGCCAGGAAAATATACACGGAGAAGCGGAGAGACAAAAAAAAAGGAAGAAAAAAAAAATTGTGGAAGAGACGAATATAGCTTGAAAGTGTGCTAGCGGAGGGTGAGTCGAAGCTATATGGAATAGGGGGAGGTAGGAGGGAAGGGTGGTTTCTCGATGTAGCGCGGTACAGCCCGGTACAATCGGTGGTACCGTCACATGGGCACACGCCAACTTGCTCTCTCTCCCTCTCTTTCTCTCCATCTCCCTCTCTTACCCCTTCGTCTTCTCTACGCTTTGCTCTCTTTCTCTTTCTCTGCCTCCACCTCTACATCCACATCCACCTCGAACGTGCCCCTGCACGGAGTTCTCCCAACCTACGGCCCAGCCCCGGCAGCAGCAGCAGCACCCAACCCAGACCCTGGGGCTGTCAAACGCAGGCCGAATCTTCTTCTGCTCGTGACAGCCTGGAAATGAAGAGAGTGCCCCCGCGTGGCGTATCCTACCCGCTTTCCTATGTACGTTAACGTGCGTCCTAGGAATGTACGTTCTGTTCTCACACGCGTGTCCACGTTATCCCTTTAACGTGTACGTGGACCAGGGGCCTGTGTGACGAGCACGAGTTCAACGGAGGTCGGTGCTCCTGCCTCCGTCTCTTTCATTTTGCCCGTTCTTTCATTACCCCCACCCCTGTCCCCCTTTTAATTTTGTCTGCGTCTGGATAGATTCATTTTTTTTTCCCTAATTCGTCCGTAATTGTTCTCTCTGTCGATTGGAGTTCGCAAAAATTGCTCGACAAAGGTGTTTTTTTTTTTTTTCTCTTCTGTCTTGTTCGAAGGGCCGAGGGAGGAATTATAATCCGACGGTTGGTGTATACTCGAACGGTTTTATGCTTTCCCCGTGACACGACGGCAGCGTTCGCACGATCGGTACCGAGCCGTTCGAAGCCGTTTATTATGGATTGCAACTTGCACTTTTTAAGAGATTCGACCGGCCGGAACTTTTAACGCTCTCGTGGGGTACTTTAAAGGATGACTAAAGAGGCTGAAGGGGCTCTACCCACCGATTACGAAGCGCTTTTCGAGCGCGATCATTAGCGCAATTATTATTGTGTCGGAGCACAATGAGCGCACCGGCGTCGTCGACTACAATGGGCGCCGAAGGTGAAGAGGCGAAGGATAGAGAGCCCAGTAGAGCGAGCTGGAAACAACGGAGTCGGTAAATTCTTGAGACTTAACGCGAAAATAGAGCGAAACTTCGTACGATCTTTTGAGGAAAGGAACAGTAGGGCTTGTCAGCCCGATACCCGGATAATTAACGGTTTGACCTGCTTTTAAAAACTATAGAAGTCACTGATAAATATCACCGTTAGCTGCGTATCCATTTACGCGAGAAACAGTGCAGCGACGTTAACGTCCCCGCCATTGCAATCCACCGTGGTGTTTCTAAAGGAATTCCAAGCGTATTCTTCAAACGCGTGCAACAGACAGGAACAACGTTTTCAAGAAGTAAGTGCCTGGAGGTTCTTTTAGCGTGTATACAATTCGACCCTTGCCGCTCGAGACCGAGCGTATATACCGACCGCATCGAATAGTCATTCGAGACCCTGTTCGACGTTAGGCTAAAGTATGTTCGATGCTCATTGCTAAAGGGGAATGGTTGAGGAAAGGTATATCTATTAGAACGTAGCCGCGCGGCACTTGATGCGTTTACATCGTCTTACAAGAGGCCTCGCATATACCTCAACCGATATTACCCGTACGTTCACCGTGTTATTACGGCGTTACATTCCATCGTACACGGAATCCGTCGCGTTCGATCCACGAGTACAATGATCCTCGTTGTTCCCTTCTTTTTTATCCTCCGAGCTGGGGCCGTTAGGGCTCGACCGTGCTTTCCTTTCTTCGCTCTGGCAACGCGTCGAAGGAACTCTCGGGGACACGGACCACGGACCGTGTTCTCTTCCGAGTGGGACACTCCTTGAAAAAATATTATCGATGGTCATCGCTCCTTTTGCGAAATAACGGTGCACGTACCACCCGTCCACTTTCCATCCGTTTTATTATTGTTTTACTACACATCGCAGTGTTAAAGCTTACGCGCAGCTACGATGCCTCGCCCACATCGATAAATCGAACTTCTTATTAGAAACTGTGCACGCGGTCGCTCGTTATTTGCAATTCGATACAGGTGAGTCAAGGCTTCCAAGTCTTTTTCCGTACCTTCATTTTTTTTTTTTTTTTTCTTTTGTTTTTTCTCATCGTCGCCTATCGCTACGTTCTTCCCGAACTCTCTTTATCGAGTATTTTTTCTTTCCGTAATTGAGACAACCAGCTTTCGATCTTCTCCCTTCGTCCTTGGACCACGGCGCTCGTCGGAGGCGAGAGAAAGAGGCAAGCACAAATTATTATGCCACGCCAGATGGGTCTCTTCCTTCTTCTCTTATCTGTTCGCCAGCGTGTTTCTCACCCCGCCCTATTAGTTGCCCGTGTCTCGAGAATCCATACGGACGACCGGTGTCCATTTTTTCTGCGGTCCCCGTGGCTCGTTTCTCCGGCTTGCGACACGTTCGTCGCGCGACGACCAAAGGTTCAACCGGGTCTCCTCCGGGTGAAATACTGCGACTCGATTTCAACACCTCGGCGTCGTTAATTAGCCGAGCCACTCGACTTTTATTCCGGCAGCATCCTCGCCGTTTAATTACAACCGGCGTCTCCAACGGTGGACCAGAGGGGATAGGAAAGAGGCACGGGAGAGGCTGAGCGCGTGTGCTACACGCTCTGCTGCTACCTGCCGGACGTGACACACGGAGTCTCGCGACAAACACGCGCTCCCAGCACGTATCGGCTAGTATCGCCGCTATCAGTGCCACGTATACGCGGCTCGCTCGCTGCCAGACCAGTTTTGTTCCCCGTCGCCTTGCTCGATCTGCTCGGAGATTCGGTAATGAGCTTGTGTTCCGACCCGGCTATGTATCGGAACTTTCTTCGATCTTTCTCCTCTCTCTCTCTCTCTCTCTTTCTCTCTACCTTATTTCTACCTGACTTTATCTCAACGATTGGGATTTTACGATAGAGGCACTTTTTTATCTTAACACGTTGAATACAGAGCGAATGGTATGTAATTTGTTCACAGAGACGGCATGAAATTTTTTACACAAGATCGCAGTGTGCATCCTATATGAAACTGTATAAAATTAATTCCAAAAAACCGATCGAATAGGTTCGAAGAGTCATTCGAGGTTCGTAACACGAGTATTGTTTCGACACAGCGAGCAATCGTCCAAGCTCTCACGATTTCTCGCCACGGTACGTTCAAACATCGTCGCCCCCCCTGCGAAAGTAATCGCTCTTCTGTTTGTTTGTTGTTCTGGTTTAATTCTTTCGCAAGGCGTACCGTGAAGGGGTCCGCGGTATAGGTCAATGGGAAACTAATTGTCGACGTTTCGAGGGTGCGTGCACGGCCGGGGGCTTTCCGCTGCTGCTTGGAGGGTCGATTCGAGGGTGGTTGAGAAGTCCAAGCACTCGACGAGAGCCAGAGAGACGTGGAGAAGCCTGAGCTGGACGATGAGACCAGACGGAGTAGAAGGGCGAATGAGAACGCTCGAGTGGAGTGCTCCGACAAACGGATTGCCACGACGAGAGAAACAATGCGATTCCGCTTTCTCCTCCTCCATGCCCACCCCCTTTTTCTCCCCTTTTCTCCCCTTGTCGGTCGTAACCCGTCTCTGTTCTCTCTTTCGTGTAACACGCATCTACGCGGCACTTTGGCATCGTGTATCGAGGGCCTGGTTCGATCACCAAACGCGAAATCTCCCCCCGATTTTTATATCGGCGAAGCTAGCCACCCCCGATAAAGATGCCAATATCGATGAAATAGTAGCGCGTTCTATGCATTAAGGGAATCCAGAAAATCGGGGGCGTGGTAATGGAAGACAGCTACCATCTGGGGCACCGGTGCATATTTATATCCGCGAACGTTGCATCGTAGGCGGCGTAAAAAAATTCTCAAAATTGCACGGCCCTCGCTCGAGGCCACCACTTACCGCGTTCTTTAAGCCTCTGCCCGCGCAACATGTAAAGTACCGATATTATGTATTTATTATAATGCGATCCAGGCTCCGTCCGATCGAGAGCGGCCGCGTTGTGTTCCACAGGGCCCAGGCGGGTCGTCGAGGGGCGAGGGAACGGGCAGAGGGATAATCAATTTATCACTGCAGGTGCCTCCGCGCATTTACATACACGAGGACGACGGAGAGTCGTCGTTACCTTGCCGTCGCTCTTTTCGCATTCTCCGCGCAGTTATTCGTGCCGGTACAAATTGCCGCGCTGAAACTCGATGCAAATTCTCTTCGATCGCTTTACACGCTCGATCATCTCTGGGATAGTGAGAAAAGTACTGGGTACGCGATCGTGCGTTTTTCGATATACCTGAATATTCATCCCATTATCGCGCAACCTTGTCGCGCTTCGATTAACTTGGAGCAATTTTCCTACGACATCGTTCTTAATTTCGATTAATCGCGATCGACGTTTCTCGAAGAAGCACGACCTCGAGGAGCGGAGTAAAATAGCAAGGTAATGACCTTGGAGTTGGAGCTAATGCTCGGAATTAGAACGTGTATAAATTCGTCGTCTTCATTAATCACGAAAGAGACAGGGGTCGTGGCTCCGAAATAGCCTTTATGTAACCCTTCCAGTGGTCGTGGATCGTTGACACGCCAAGGATCAATGTTCTGGATCGAAGATCGAATGGAATAACTTCTCGAACATGTTGGTCTAATTAACTGACGAGGATCATTGATATTTTGCAACCGTGAGCTAGGCTTTTCGGTCGCGTCTGTCGAAGATTGTCTGGATCTACTTAATCTATACCTTACATACTTCGCCGAGTTCAGCGCGAGAGCAGCGTTAAAGCGAATGAAATCTGAGAATACGTTGATTTACGAGGTCGTGCGATTGTCTGTGTACGAGATACTATTCCCCTTTGGACATATTTTATTAGTTAGACACTCGTACGGGAATGAGGTTTAACTAACTTACAGCTGTGCGATTTGGGAGTTTTAAATCTTATTTTATTCGCTCATCATTGTATGATTATTATTTTTCATTTTTCTTAGCATGTCATTACACTGGTTTCGAATAATTTATTCGTAAATGATCAATTCTATTTTTTCTCTTTTTTCCTTGTTTTACAATCAAACATAATTCTGGTTGTAAAGTTTTCCGATTTCCTTATTTTACTACATCTTAAGAAAAACACTTTTTCAGTGTTAGTCGATCGTTTGAATAAAATTTCCCGCACCACGAGGCATCGATTATCCCACGGGACATCCAATCCGTCGTAAACGATCATCTTTCCCCGTGTTTTTCCTCTCTCAATTTTTTTCTCCCGCGATTTCAACGACATCAAGCCGGGACAGCGCGGTAAAATAATCGTAAAGTAACGGAAGGTCTCGCCCACGCAACGGGTCTCCCGAGCGACGTTACATACCGTACACCTACTTCTTCTATCTGCATATCGGCCAGCACGAGCTCTCTTCCCTCCTTCTTTCTCGCGAGTTCACTCGTTTCGGCCTCTCGTGAGATAGCGACGTGCCGTGCGAGCCACGTACCGGTGTCGCCATAAGGGGTTAGGTTTACGAGCCGAGCCGGGTGTCGATATCGTGGTCGTGTCGCCGCGAGTGTGCCTGACCTCGGGACTTCTAGATCCGTGGACGCGTGTACCTGGTCCCGCGCCTTCGACGAGTGTATTTACTCGGTCCTAGTACCACGATCACGCGAAATCTATCCTCGCTCGTGGTACATTCAGTCTGCACCGCTAGACGCGCTAACAGTTCACCGTTTGGCCATTACACTCGGTTTTTACGGGTCTACTTTAACGATGATAACGAAGCGAAAGGGAACCATGAACGGATAGAGAGTGGCAGTATTTCAGGATGAATAATCACGGTCTTTTTACGCGCTATTATGCGCCAGCGTACGGCTTCGGTTCGCTTTGGTCGTTGACGTTTATTAGTGGTTCGGTGCTTGACGATTACAACGCGTTCGGAATTGTTCTCTGGCGAAAGACGCGGGTTTCAACGCGCGCAACGAGGCACCAGCGAGACTTAGGCTCTAGCCACTTTGATGGTACGCGCGAAAGATTGGAAGGGGTTGGACGATGCACGAAGACGAACGAACTCAAATGAAACACCATGGAAGGAAGGGAACAAAATTTGACAACGACTCCTTGTCGTCGCAGCCGTTTACATGGTGCTCGTTTTTGTCGCAGCTGTCGCTGTTTTGTCTGCGATGAGCTCCTCTCCGTGGCTCTCCTTCTCGGCAACGAAGCCGAACGTCGCGTTTTTGCCGCTATTTTCGTGCCGTTAAAAATGCATCCATCGGGACACGTCAACGCGCCCATTCGCCGTCGCGTCGACGACCTTTCTCGTATCCCCGAAGACTGATGTTCTTGTTGCAGACGTCGAATATCAGCCTTGACATCTCGAGAAGTATCCAAGCAGACCACTCGTCTCGCGTTTACTCTCTTTTCCTCGATCCTTCCAATCGATCGTGTCGTTTGTTTAAATTTCTGTTAGCGTGTCCTGTTGCGAGTCGTTCCACTTTCCAACCGTACGAAAATAATAGAAACTAATCGGTGCGCCGGTTCAGCCTGAACGCGTTATTCCTCTCGTTCTCTCAATCGGCGGTCCCTTGATCCCGCGCAGACTTTACACGGTGTTCATAAAAAACGAGGCAGCCGTGGACGGAGCAGCGTTCGATCAGAATTGAGAGAGGAGCGAAAGGAGGATGGGAAGACAGGGACGAGCGTAGAAAGGAGATAGAACCGAGATACGTTGCCTGGGGGTTAGACGTACATAAGATGGAGTCTGGTTTGATGGAATGCTGCCTCCATCCCAAGCACACGGGGGCCCTCCCCTAACTTCTGTCCTCTCCCCTTCTTCGTCTCGGATGTTCAGCACCTCTCTCCTACCTTCACTGTGCCGGAACATGTGTGCGAGGCTGTGTTAAGACGACTCTCGCGCTTTCGAAGCCGACGCGTAGCGGCCAACCGAGAAAGAGAGAGACTCGGTCTCTCGAATAGCCAGGGAACGAACGATCTGTATCCACCTAAGGCAGCCAATGAGACGGACCGCCATATTAGGCGCTTGTATATGGCCTCCTCTATGCGCCGCGGAACGTTCCGCGTATGCTTAAAATGGAGATAATAATCGCGCCGCGCTGATTAGACGGCTGTCGCGAATTCCAGGTAGCTTTCGAATCGCTCCGCTCACGGCCTCCCCTTGTGCGTTCTCTCTCGCCGCCGACGATTGTCGGTGTTTCCTGTACGGTGCTCGTATTAGGGCACAAAAGTGGGGAGCGCGAGCACGGAACACGGGGACCCGTGATCATCGAGCGCGTACACACCGCCGCTGATGGACGTCGTTCCTTGAACTCCTTGAAACCGCGGCGCTCGCCGTTGTTTCTTATTAACCCTTCGGTACTTTGCGCGGTTCACCGCTGCGGTGCACTGTTATTTGCCGAATAGCATCGTTGTTTCGCTTATGGGATCTGATTTTATTGGCAATATTTGGAACGCGAGAAAGATACAGCTATAAGTTGTACTCGAACGATACGATATATTTTGATGGCCATTTCTTTAATTTCTTAAAGTTATAAAAAAAATAGAAATTGAGTGTGCAGAATTTTGGCAAGGTACAGTTACTTTGATGGGTAACGGGTATAAATTTCTGACAGCGAAGAAAGGTGTATTAAGTAACTAAAGAAGTGATTCGGAGGATTTGCTGGTAACTATGGAATTTTTTGGAGGAGCACTTATTTTCGTTCAAACGTGTACTTTTTCTCTACATTTGGGATTAAGGATCGCGTGTATGCTGTGAAAAAATTTTAATGGCTTAAAACGTGTCGCGATGCGCAGCAGCTTGGCTGCGATCTCTTGCGGGCAAGGTATATCTCGTGCGAAGCATTGTTCGATAGGGATGGGGGTCCAACGAGATAGCAGATCCGGGAGAGATAAGCGCTCTCCGGATGATGTATCGCCAGCGATGCTTCGCTGCGCCAGTTGATCGTAAGTACCGGCCTGAACTCGGTACCGTGCTGTTTTCCGACCAAGGACCCTCGAGATTCGAGCAGGCATTCGATACCGGTACAAACTGTTCCATAAAGCACCTCTTTCGTGCCTGCTTTTATGATCAGGAAGATTATTTATATTTGCGGTGCGCGCTGAAAATTGTTCACCCCTTTACCGACTATTCGATCCAACTTTTATTTCCGATCTATAAGAACGTTTAATTATACGGTTAAGTATTCGAAAGAAGTAACATTCTCGAAGCAATAAGGTACCATTTCGAAAGTTTCTCCGCTTTCACGCACCCAAGAAAATTTATTCGTTATTTCGGCCGACGGACGCCAGCCGAGCCGCCCTTTTCCGCTTTCGACAAACTTTCCATTATACGTCCGATCCCTGACGGGACGGTACACGGTCACGCCCCCTTAGCGCGCCCTTGCCCCAGAGGGATGTAAGTCACCGGAGCACTTAAGCGAGTTGAGACGAGACTCGCCACTAAATAACGCGACGTGTCCAAAAAGCGAGCGGCAACAACAAACTGGCTTTTTGTATGTCATCCCTCGACTCCCCCTCGCGTCATCTTTCCTGATCCTTCAAACTTCTCCCCCGTACTCGAGAACGTCCACCTAGCCACCTAAGTCTGCCAATCGATAATGGAACTTTTGCTCCGACGTCCAACGGAAAACCAAAACTCTGTCCTATCGAGAGAAACGCGTGGAAAAAGATATTCAGCGAACAGTTTTCCGGCTGAAAGAGTCCGCGGAGATGAAAAAGACTCGCGTAAATCATATTTACAGCGTTGGAAAAGTTATCGACGGCTTTATGGGAAACTAAAATCCCGCCGAACGGACCGCAAAGTCGCGTCATCGTTGCTGCTTGGAACGGGGGGAGAGACTTGTGACTGTTGGGCTGGTTTCGATCGTGATTGCCGAGCGGCGAATTTGTCGCCACGTGTTTTATTGTACGATGAAATTGGACGAAGAGCCGCGGCCAGGATAGCGCGCAGAGGGGGACGCGGAACCCGGGACCGTAATAAAACGGACGCGCGTGCTAAACGTGTCACTCAACGTGTCACAGATAGATGCGTAGCCGCGGCAACTATTCCGACCCTAGCCGTAATATTCAGCCGGCAAGAGTTTCGTTTCTGGCGAAAGCGGAAATTGTATCGGGACAGTTACAGCCGTCGTACGGCTGCGTCGCGCAAATCGAGCAAGAATCCATTCTCGGCGGTTGTAATTTTCTCGAGCCGTTTTCGATTCGTCGGACCGTGCGACTTGTAACCAGCTGGAAACTATAAGTAACGTCGCGTTGATAGAAGATGCTCGATCCAGGAAAGAAGAGAGGATAGAAATCGTGTAAAAGATTGTTGCGTCTCTCCATCTTGATTACATTATCCATCCGTAACCATGGATAAACGTGCAAGCTTCCAATGGGCATTCTCTCGTTAACAGAAAGGAGTGTCACGGTGCCATTAACGTTAATAACACGTGTCACGGTGAATTCGTAGGAAGGAAAACTCGGACGGACCCATTCCCCCGGCAACCGTTCTCAAACAACGATCTTCGTCCTCGTGAGCACGCGACATTACAGCTACGTTCTCCTTCCGTGCCCCCAGATAATTTACGATCCCGCGTGGCCGTTGATACGAAAAGTCTCACAGGCAGTCCTCTATCGACCAAACGGTGCCGACGTATCCGCCGCCCCCTTCTTGGCCCCGAACCGAGACCCGTACCCGGACCGAATTCCAGTTGATCCAGCTAAGCGGCCTCCTAATATCGTCCGGCCGATTCCACGGCCGGATTCTCTCGATGCCCGTTGTCGGGAACCCCTAATGGCGATGCGTCGAAAACGCGCGCCGGCCCCCGGTAAAAGGAGCGAGAAAGAGGGCAGCAGGGTGGACCGGTCGAGCGACGCTGACGGGTCAGCATGAATAATGTCGACTCATTATTCTTTCGGGGGGATTTATCAGGTCGAAGTACCGATAACGCGCTCTTTTCGTTCGGTCGTTCCGCCGGGGAAGATGCGGTCGGAGATAGCTATGCATTTATGCGCGTCGGCGGAGGCAGAGGATCAGAAGAGTGGTGGAGGGTATCTCGACTCCTTCCTCCTTCGCTTTCCTCCACTTTCGTGCTCTTTCTCGCTTCGCCACGTTCGCTTCTAACCCCGTCTTTGTGCGTCTACCCTGGTCCTTCTCTCTCCGTCTGTTCCCTCTCGTCTTCTGCTCTCGTCTATTCCTCGTTTTTCTTCTGTTGCTCTCCTCATCGTGGATCCCGAGACTCGTCCCTCGAGCTGGCTGCGTATATCGGTGGAACAGACGGTATCATAGTTAGGAGAGGTCCTCAGTTCGGTTTCTGCGGGGCGCTAACAAGACGGGCCTGCGGGCCAGCCACGCAGTGAGTTATGGGCCCGCGCGTACACGGCACACCAGCGAACGCAGCGGTGTACATACGCGCGGGAGCATGGAGACCGTGTGCGAGAGTCAGACGCAAGAGAACGTCGCACAATATCGCGCCTCGTCTCGTTGGGATAGGATATAGAGGGCATAGCGGAGCTGTCGCCAGTTTTCTGGCTCATTACTGGCCACCGGTGCCCATTTCTCTTGAGTATCTCTCTGCGTTCCTCTCTTGGTTCCCCGAGTTGGTCTTTCTCGCGTCTCGGGCAAGAACGGTGCCGCTATTGGTCCGCGTTTCGCATTTGCATCGTGGTGTCGTGGACGCGGTCCGTCGAGTGAATACGTCACGGGTAAATTTCTAGTTGGCTTGATAGATCGTCGATATTAAGGCCCGCGGCTTTCCGTCGTTGGCGTTTCATTCATGAGATAATTAGCCTGTTAATGAGGCGCCTCGAGCGCAAGGAACGCGCTAACTGCGAGGAATTCGAGGAGAAAATGGAAGATCTTGGTCGAACGGACTTCTGGACTTTCGATACTCGTCGAATTTGAAATTCTACGACGAGTAACGTAAATATAGTCGACGTTAGAAGGGGAGTTTCGACGCGTTCGCACCCGATTAGGTTATAAATATGTGGCGCAGGGGTCCACTGGAAATAAACGGGAGTTAACGCGTCGTGATGCATGACGAAAAGTTTAAACGCGTCGCGACGCCGCACACGGTGACAAAAAGTAAAGCTGCTTGCAGCTCCCTTCCGTCGCCGGCCGCGAAAGCTCTCTCTCCGCTTACTAATTCCAAGGCGAAAGCCGATATGTACCAGTTCGAGACACGTGCTCGTCACATGTACCCGAAAGCCATCCAGCGAACGTCAACGAACAGAGAAGTAGAAGAAGACGAAGAAGAAGATGACGAGGAGAGCGTCCCAACATCTTTGCCAACGTATCTACCGGTGGCGCATCGCCATTAACGCTTTTATTTCTACCATGCGTTTAGAACTGCGCTCGTACGACCGATTTTACGGTCTCTTCCGCGGATGAGCGCTTCCGCTCGTGAAAATACCACGTGAACTTTTATTTCCAAGCATACTTTCTACAGCGATTATAGTCAAAATTGATTCTGGTAGGTCTTCGCGCTTTAATTATCATATCTGTAATACCAGCGTTACTTTTTTACCCATACTTTTCGAATCTCGATCAACCGTGCTTTGAATAAAAATTCAGTTTCCTTAATGAACTCGTGAGCACGCTCGTCAACTCGTGACGTCCCCATCGACGAGGATTAATCGAAAGCTCGACAATCGAGGACCTGCGGGAGGTGTCGCGAAAGGGGTCATCGTTGGTGTCGCGTTATTAATTCGCTCCGGTAGTCCCAATTAAGACGGAGCCTCACGTTCTGCCGGTAATTATCATAGTAACAGCGTCGTTCCTAGCGGCAGCACATCAGCGAGCCCGCAGCGCCGGCCTCTCGGTCCCGTGGCATTAATTAGTACAATCTCCGTACGTGCCTAGCTGCCAGCATCGGCCACGCTGATATCTCCGTTTCGCGTTTCTACGTTTCTCGTTCCATTTCACGTTCCATTCCAACGTTCAACGACTGCACTGCCATCCAACCTGATGGCTTTTGACGCTGGCTGGACGCTGCAAGACGACGCGAACCACCTATCTGTCGTAGGATCGGACGCGAATCCAGATTCGAATCGCGTCGCCACGATTTGCATGTTACGATCGTTTCGTCGTCCTATGACGGTCGTAGCCGAAACGAACGAGATACGAAACGGTTCTCGTTGCTCTCTTCCATTTCGTTCCTTTTCGTTCCCTTTTCCACGCGCGCAATTACGCGATTCCTGACGCGGCGCGTTACAGCCGTGGCTAATGCCCGCGTTAACCGAGACGCCTTCGGTGGTTGCGCAACGAGCTCCGCGTCGTTTCCAGCTGACGATCGTTATTTACTCGCCGCGATAAATCTGCGCACCGACTTTTATGTTAATGCAGCCACCTCTGACGAGGATCCGTCTTCGCGCCAAATATCCATGCACGCGAACGATGCGTTAGCAAGCGTTTCTACCGCCAACGTTCGACTTTCTCTCGCTTTCCCACACGCTAACGCTCGCGATGTACGATGGAGACCACCGCGTTTGCCGCATCACGGTTTATTCCTCCGGGTTCTACGATCACGAACGTAATCGTAATCACTCGCCGAGGACACGAAGACGAGGTGACCGCTCTCACGGCGATTTACGCCGCGTCATTTCGTATCGGAGGACACGAAGCGTCGATACAAATCGGCGATTTATCACGTAGATTGTTACCAGATAAGTATCTCCGCGGATCCTCGCGGAACTGGTACCCGGACGCCTGATGAATCGTAATGCGATGTTCCCCGCCGCGCGGTCCCTCTAACGCGACCCGCTCGCTGGATCGCTCGGTCGCGTACCTTCTTCGCGTGTACGTGCCGCGGCGCGGCGCGGTCCGCGTGTACGCGCGCGTAATTGATATATCCATATACGCGGAGGTACCTATGATCTCCTCGGGCCAATGGAGCCGCTACGGCCGCCACGGCCGCCGCTGTCCCGGGTCCGATCGATCTGTATTCATAGGTCGTACGGCATAAAATATACTCGGCATGTCCATGAATCAGATAACTGTCACAGCTGCTCCGTCGATGTCTCAATCAACCGCTCGCTCGCTCGTTCGTTCGTTCGCTCGTTCCTCGCCTTCGCGCGCTCCTATCGAACGCTTGTCCCCGACCGCCTTCTTTCCGCCTCGCGTCTTTCGCGTGGAGTTTCTTCGACGTTTTGTAACGGAGTATCTTTATGGGCGAGATGATGGGAATTGACGGAAGGAGCGGTGTATCGGTGTACTTTGGTATTAGGAATTTTCTACTTCTTTCTTTCTTTTTAAGATTTAACACCAGAGTTAACCGTATGGTTTCTCAATCGGAAACTTTATCCGGTTAGAAGTTAAGGATCGATGAAATTTGAATGCGATAACGTGTTTTTAGTACGAATGTAACAGACGTGTTAAAATATTGGAGGTTCTTTAAGCAAATAAATGGTTTCGAATCGAAGATTTAGAAATATTGCGTAAGAACAAATGACGCAACTGTGCAACATTGTCGATTACTTTTGGAAAAGTCGTCGGAGCACAATAACTCGCCGCGTGTCGTCAGCTACGCGTTAAACGTGTTCGACCACAAGAGAAGTGCCAAATAATTTCGAGGAATGAAGACGCGGGACCCTCTTTTACGAGATCTATTAATAGTTTCTATTTTGACTTGGTAAATAAGTGGCGGGCATCCGACGTTTACCGTTGACGAACAGCGTCAGGTGTCGAAAAATACGTGTTTCTCTTTCGGCCACTTTGACTCGCTCGTCGCTTCGCGCACCGTTTTCCCAAGTTTGTGTAAACAATTACCGAAATCGCTGCTCGCACGATTCAACATGGCTTCCACGTTTCAATACGCTTTCGGAAATCCAAAACGAACATCGACGCGGCGCCTCGTTCGAGAACGAAACGAGAGTTCGAGGAATTCGACGATTCGACCCGTTAATCCGAACAAATTCGGTATCTGCTGTTCTTTCGTCCCTTCGACTCGTGTTCCTCGTCCCGTGATGACGATAGGTCGGTATTTTCGTCTCCTCTGCTTTCGCCTCTCGGCGACGCGTCTTGCGTCATCGTGGCTACAGGAATTTCATAAAAGTAGATCTCTCTTCTCTGGTAAATCGAGTCGAGAACGAGTTCGACTTTGTACCCTGTACAACCTCCCTTGTTACGTAATCAGAGTCTGTACTTAGCATAATCGATGATCCATGGACCATCGATGACGCGCGATGGCAAAAAGAATAAAAATTTTCTTCGGACGCTTATAAATATCGACAGCACCTATCTTCTGTTTTAAAAGGGAGATAGGAAAAGAAGGAAGCCATCTTAGATCTGTTAATCTTTCGAACCTTTTTTTTCTTTACTTTTTTTTCTCTCTGAAGACTACGAGTAGCAGAGGACGAAACTGTACCAGCGGTGTAAATCTTGAAATCTTCTCTTCTTCGAGGATCTAGAATCAGAAATTCTCTCTCGCAGAGAAAAATATCCAAACGAACGGTTTCCTCCGTAACGATGTCTAGGTCGCTACGCGTACCACTTTCTTTCGCCGAGGATAATCGAGCCGTGAGATCTGCTCGCGGTCGTCCCGCCGAATAAGGCATATCCACGGCGCTAAGCAAACCGTAACGAACGCGTCCAAGTGTCGCGCAGCGAAAGGTTAACGCGCGTTGCCGCGGCATACTAAATTATCCCCGTCGCTCGGCTCATTTGTAAGACAAACTCCTACAAAGTGTGCGCGCCGTTGGCTGCCGCCGCGCGACGCCGACGCGGGCCGATTTCGTTACCGCGGGACGCCGTCACCGCGACAGGACAGGCTCCTCATCGCGCCTCATCTCTCCCACAATCGCCAATTAATCTTTCGGTTAAGCAGATTCTCGGATTAAGCGGCCTGTCCGCTTCAGACGAGATACAAGCGCGCCACGGGAAATCGAGCGAGGCGATCTTAGCTGCTAGAGCGACGCGGCAAAACCGCCGGAAGAGGGCTGGCCGTGGAGTAAAAAACTCTGGGAGGGAGTTAACCACCAGATAGGGGGGAGCAGAGGGTGGGCCACGATCCGTCGAGCTGCATTTCATCGACGAAAATAGTTTCGGAATCGGCGAACAGAGAGCCGCTCTCTTTCTTTCGCTCTGGCCCTGTTGGTAACTGGTCGAGGCCGCTCGGAACGAACCAGAATAAGCGTGTTTTGGTGCGTTGACCCCTTCCGTGATTTCCAACCACGCGAAAAACCCTTTCCTCCCCCGCAGAGATGGCGTATCGTGGCTTTATCGTCGCGCCGTCTGATTTTTCTTTTTTTTTTCCTTTTTTTTCCTTTTTTCCCTATTTTCCCTTTTGAAATTGACGCGGAGAGAATATCGGTGCGTTTGTTGGTGTTCTCGCGACATTTATGTTGTTTCAAATGGATAGTGGTGGTATTTGTTTGAGTAATTGAATTAGGGATGAAATAGTTACGAGTAGAAAAATGTATTCGTGTTGTGTGTAGGAATGGAAAGAAAAAAAAAAAAAAATATAAGGGCGGACATTTTAGCAAAGCACATTTTTATAGCGTTCGAATCTAAAATATACCGGTGGGAATAACTTTATTTTATAGGTTCGATGCGTGCGTGAAAACCGCGTAAAAATCCAACGAACGTTTATTGCAAATATTACATCATATAGAAACATGGGATATTAAATTTTCCACTTAACGGCATTCGCTCTTTATCGTTTGTTTTTTGCGTGACGTTCACGATGTGTTTTGAAAAATGAAATAATATATACATATATATACATGTATGTATACGTATCGCTGGGCTTGATTTAACTCCTTCCATATTTCACATCCTCTAATATCGATAAATAAATCGGGGCTTTAACGGGCCAATATTTTGTCAAACTTTAACAACGTTGCTCGCAATTTACCCCAAAATAATGCACAAACGGAGCTACGTTTTCCACTAAATCATACGTCAGAATCATCTCGTCGCGCACTGCCAAGTTTAACGTCTTTTCTTCGCGTACTCTTTCATCGAATCGATATATTAACCTCTTAATTTTGAATCGTTCAAAGAAATTAATGCTAGGATAGGTGAAACTTGACTCCAGTACGCTTTGATTCTTTTACGCATCGCGTACCAGCATGGCAGCAAATAAATGTCTCGGTATCCTGTGCGTTCTCCACCTACACGCTCGCGCCGGTACAAAAAGATGCAGAGCTTTTACGCTTCGAACGCCCAAAGAGTTTGGACGTTCGAAGCGGATCCGCGCGGCTGGAACGAACAGCCACCGGGAACGAGGTAGCATCGAGGAGGAGCGAAGAAAGGGAAGAAGAGCTGGAAGTGAACAGGGTCCTCGGTTCGTTCGACGGGATGGGAATAAGGAGTTTATTTTCGGTGGCCATATGCGCGGTTTATTTCGACAGTCCGCGCGGCCACCCTAAATAGAGGTACGGCTCTCCGCGCCGACGAAGACGTATTCGGTGGTCGAGCCTCTCTATCTCGTTTTTGTCATACTCTGCGCACCGTTCGGTTCCTTTTTAATCGTCAGCAAAAATGACAGTGTACGGCGCATGACGTTAATTGCTACCTGCTCCCATCTGAATTATTGTGTTATCGTGGCGTTTAAGCTTGTGGATCTCTTGTTATCCACGCTCGTTCCGTTCCATCCGTAGAGCACGCAGCTCTGCTAATGATCACGTACGTCCGCCTCATTGGTTTTCGATCACGATTATTACCGTCAATGCCGCTTATTATTTCCTCGGCGGATCAGAGTGATGCTCGCTCGAGCGTCGACGCTGCGGGCCCTTGAACTCCACTCGCGATCCGACCGATCCCATCCTCTGTTCAAGCCGACTGTATGCACATTTATAGAGACGGTGGAACGAATCGTTGCGTATAATTAACCATTCTTCGATTCTTCCTTGGCGTTAATGAAAGATGACGCGGCGAGAGGGAGACTTTCCCTTCTTCCGATACCGTTATCGAGACGAACGCTGAAGAAGAGGATGCCGTTTCCCCGATGGCAGCAGCCACTTCGACGCAGGGACCGCGTGTTTCGGCCGTGTCCGCTCGTCCTCTCGAAATAGCATATAGTCAGGCCGACGTGAGACTTCGCTTATTCTTGACCCATCGGCTAAGTATAGACCGCGACAGCTCGAAAGAAAGAAGCCACGAAGAGGAAGAGGGTGCAGGAGAAAGAGGGAAAAACGGTATTCTCTCCTCTGTACGTCCGCGTTGGTCCCAGGGAGGACGCGGAGATTCTCTCGTCGTCTGATGTTGGCGGCAACGGGGGAAAGCGAGGAGACGAGGAACGGCGTAAACGTATAATTGGCTGCACTTAAATCTCTATAACGCGGCAGTAAAAATGCGCGGTGCGCCGCGTAAATCAACACGAGGACGATATGGCTCCCACCCTGCAGGGCCTCTCTCTGTTGCTCGTAAACGCGTCGTAGAGGGAACGCGCGCGTGCACGCGTGCACCGGCGCATGCCGTGGACAATTTTCGCGACTTTCCGCCCCGCAATTTATTGCCCCGTTAAATTTCTGCTCGATGCTTGGCCACGTTTAATCTCCGATGACCGTTGGTTCGGTCGCACAGCGGAGAGACACTTGTTTCCGTTTGACCAACGAGTAATGTTTCACGATCCTGAAGCGTTTTGAGCAGGATCGTGGATGGAAGTATAAGACTCGTTGCACGATCTTGATATCGAATCGAGAACCGAGGTAACGTGGCTTCGTTTTATCAGCGATAGGGCGTGGGCTGTCGGTCACGCGTGAATAGCAACGCAACCGGATTACGCGCGTGGCAGGATTAGTTGGAATGTATACAGTCAGTTGGGATTCTTAATTGCGAGTCATTACTCTGGTCTGGTGGGAAATTAGATGCATCAAACATTAGATGGTATCTGTTGGATAGGTAGCGTGTAGTCCTAGTCAGTTTATAGGTTTAGGTGAAAGTGACGGATGCGAGTCGATCGTGGGATGCTTCTGTTACTGATAACGGAAAATAGACACCGATATATATTCTAGGTTAAACGATTATTATTACTTCGTTTTTATCGCATCGAAGTGATAATGAAAAGGAACAGAATGTAACGAAAAAAAATTAGAAAATAACAAACTAGTGAATCACAGGCATGCGAGATGGCTCACCTTCAGGCTCAGCTTCATTGCTGATTTTAAGCCTGATCCAGAAATATCAAATAAAAAATGAATAAAAAATGAGAATTAAAGAATAAGAAACGTAGCTATCGAAAAAATTAATGGATACGAAGTTGGAGCAATGCGGAATTCCATTCGAATACAGATTTCTTATTCAACGCGGCACTCTCATTTTTGGAAACAATCAACGCATTCCAACCTCCTTGGAAAGCGTATCTCTTTAGCGCCGTGTCTAGTTCACGACGTTCGTCTTCCGTTTCTTGCAGCCTCGCAAGATGGGAAGAATCGTTTTTCGGTGGAATTAGTTTCTCTCTCGCGGAAATGAGAAATTCCTGACGTGCAGGAGCGGAGCACGGCTTCTTCGACCGATACGTCAGGGCACGGTAACGGCGGCGTACGATCGGCACGCTACATTAACTCGATTCACCGAGTAAATTAACTGCAATCAGGGGGACGGTCCGCTGGCCATTCCGTTATTCCGCTAGCCGGCTGCCGGCCGTTCCGCGCGCCTCTAGACCACTCTATTCGCTTCCACGGACTCGCCATTACGGCCTTTGGAACAACGGAGCTCGACGACGAGTGGAGAGGATCTAACGTCGTTTTTGTTGCGAGAACAGGGACCACCGCAAACGGTTCTCTCGTGTTCGCTGGACGAAAACAAGCGACCTCCTCCTCGAGAGGGAAACGGATCGACGCCAAGACTCCTGGCTCCTTGTGAAACCAACCGTGAGGGCTCGTCGAGATGACGTGATTTCTTGGCTGTTATTGCACGATTGCACGAGCCTAGTCTTGCTGTTCGATTCTGCTGGATACAGGTTCTCCAAATTTGTTTCGAATCATTGATGCATCGCATCAGAAACGATGTCATTTCATTCTTTTTCTATGGTTTTCTTAAAATCGAGCTTTGCAATGGAAATCATAATGCCACTAAGTTGCATAGAATATATAGAATATATATATTGCATATGTACACGCCTTTAACAAACACTTATTCGATAGAGAAAAAGTTAAAATATGAACAAGCGTTGAATCAGTCGCTCCGAAAATCGGAGTTCTAAAGCCACGGACGTTTAAAAAGAAAGAAAAAAACATTTCCATCGGCCTTAATTGAACATTCCAATGCTCCCCTCTGCCATTATTCCAATCTGTGGCACGAAATACGTTGTCAGATCCGGAATCTCGAAATCGAATGGCAGGTGGTCGATGAAGGCTGATCGAAGTCGATCGCTTTTCCCCGGTTTTCTCCACCCCTGATCGTTCCCTGGAAAACGACGAATACAAGAGTACGTTGCGCACGGCTCCGATTTCCATCGATCTCCCGTCGTTCCGGTCCGTCCGCTCCTACGACGGACAAATTTTTCGTCCTGCTGCCGGCCACCCTTTTCGCCGGACGAATTCAAAGTTAATCTCGGCTACGAGGCCGTTTCTCGGCTCTCGAGGGGTGGTGGCTGGCGGTGGGCCGGCGCCCCCGGGCGGCCTGTCATCGTGAAACCCCTGGGAGCACCGGAGCTCACCCTGATCTCTCTGTTACGATAGAACCTTGGGAACCGGAGCCTTGGGCAGCACGATAAGGCTCGGTCATTTATAATCCGTCGGCGTAAGTAGTCTGCCGTTCTCCTTCCGCGTCGATCCAGAGAGAGAGAAAGGAATAAAGGGAACCTCGGACTTCCGGCCGTTCCAAACGAGATCGATCGATCGGTACGCCAGGTGAATTTCGATCATCGCGTTTCTGTTGCGCCGATCGATTCGATTTCCTTGTATTATTTCCTCGTGCGTATCGTCCGATAGGTTACAGATAAGTATTTCGATTGGAAAATTTCTGGTGCAACGTCTCGTTAATAGAGCGAAAGATATGGTTCGACTAGGTTTAGATGTCTGACTACGGAAGTTCTTATTCCACTTACCGCATTTAGAGAGAGTTATTCTTGCACCGCTGCTATATTATGGCAGCTAAAATAATTTTGTTATTTAAGTTTGCGATACTTGGTACAATTTTAGATAATTATAGCATGCTGACGTTACAAAAACACAACTCGGTGCCTCCCTCGAAAGCTTAAATTTCTCTCAGCCGGTGGCGTCAGACGAGTTCATCAGCTACGCTGTTAATTAATGCGAGGAATGGTTCTGACGGAAAAGGGGGTACCTGGAAATGGCTCCGGTCCGATAATTTATAAAAATGATATTTGCCTCGGCAAAACGTGACCGTAAGCCGTCTTAATATCTCTCATTACCGTCTCGCTGCTCGAGTCCCCGGTGACCGTGCAATTAAAAAGCTAAGATTGATAAATGACGGGGAATTAATACGGTCGGGGGATGAAAGCGATGTGTGGGGAAAAGGGGCGGCCTTGGAATCGGGGCTAGAACGTTTAGGGGGACCAGCCAGCGAAAGAGGGACAGGGTGATTGCGGGTGGCTTAATGGTGTTTGTATGCATGGGAACCAGCCACGGGGGTGAGGTAGTTATCGCTCTCAGTCTACTTTGCGCCGAAAATCGGGACGTGGTTTAAAATGCTTCAGAATCTCGCCATTAATGGTTACATTTTAATATTTTCACAAAGGATAACGTACGAATCGACGTTCTAATGTATATTGTTCAATTTGATGTTAATGTTTATCGATATTGGGCGTAGATTTTTATCTTCTTTTTTCATTAGAAGTTAATAGGTTTGTTTGCTTCCGATTACAGGTGACGCGAGTAACGCGAGTATCGGCAGCGGCGAGGGCACCGGCGAGGAAGACGACGATTCGTCGGGTAAGAAGAACCAGAAGAAGAGGGGTATCTTCCCCAAGGTCGCGACCAACATCCTCAGGGCGTGGCTGTTTCAACACCTCACGGTAAGTCTCTTGCACTCATCTTTCGTCGTATCGCGCGTCTCGACGACGTTTCTCCGTCCACGAGTCGCGTCGTGGAAAGACGAGCGAGTCGATCCTCGACTTCGTCGACCACTGTTTTTCCTCTCACCCGTGTGTCGTTCCAACGAAGAAAACTAAAAACGTACCAAAACCGATGGTAAATCGTCGCGGCACTCCCTACGCGAACTGTTTCCAAACGATTATTCACTTATCAAGCGGCGCTTAAAACCGAGAAGCCAAGACAAACGACGCAACGAAACGGCGTGGCAAAAAGAAACATTTCCTAAATTGCTTTTACCCTGGGCTGTAGTTAAGCTCCAGAAACGAAGAGAGAAAGAAAAGCAGGCGAAGACAGAAAAACACGTTCGAAGCGGAGGGACACACTAATCTCCTAATGCCAAGATAAGAAGTAGTGGCCGCTGCACGGTTCCTCCTACTCGTGGATCGGGCCCTTGGCCATCTAATGATTCACGGGTAATCTGAGCCGCAAAAAGCGCAACGCGATTAAAGGGACCAGGAGGGAAGAGTGGCGCGTTGGTTGCCGGTGGCCGCGGTTGCGTAACGTTGCGCGGCAATTCGGAGCACGGTACATTGTCCCTCATACTACGGACACCCCATAGATTTCGGGTGTGATCAGGTTACCTTGCGAGAGCGGTAATCATATTGCAGCTCGGTTAATGCCATTACCGCACCAGGGGGGAGGGTTGGCAGCCACCCTCGAAACCACCCCGCAACCAGCACGCCGCCCGCGCCTCTCAACGTCCCGCTTTCTCCACGGTTCTCCGGCGCCCGGCTTCAGCAACCCCCTAACAACGTGTATTGGATATGACGTCGGGGATAGTGGGTTCATGGTTTAATGCATATACGCTGTTTGCGCGATGACGATATCGCGTTCGTGAAAAGACGAGCTTCGCTCGCTGAACGCTCGCTGCTACGATATCGCGAAAGCTGCCTTACTCTTGTTCGGTTAATCGCGTCCTCGAGAGCTTGCATCCAGTTAATCGGCACGATTTTTGGTTCGAAAGGATTTTAATGTACGGTAGAACTGTGTTATCTCGATACAACGTTTGATATTAAATTTTTGTTTCGTTACTATTTTGAGAAAAATTGCAAGAATCTGTATAATTGGAGGGACGGTTGGTGGTAGTTCGGATAATAATAGCTTGGTAAAAGTTCAGTGAATCGGGCATTGAGTAAAATTTCCTTCCAATAAACGGAACTCGGATAAATGGAGTTCTATTGTAAGTCGAGGATACCTCCTGTGTGTTCGTGCTTTAGATACTCTCGATTTAGTTTACTCCTAGTTAGATATTTAGCTTCGCGTAGATGCTTTTAGAGAACTTGGGATAATTCTTTTTCAAACGTTTCCCAATTATGGTACGGTTGTTCCTGAAATTTGGTTCAGAAAAATCACCAATGAATTATCAATGGATTAGAAATAATTAGTGGATAAAAATAAAGCGCAAATGGGGCGTGTTTTCTCGATTCATGAATCCCGGTGTTCCACGGCCACGCTATTACGCGGTATCCACTGCCAGAAATTACAGCGGTTTTTCGCGACAGTCGTCTCGCGCGGGCATTCGTCTCGGCGTTATTACGAACGATTAAGCGACTATACCGTGAACCGGAATTCATTCGGCGCGCTGGATACATATTACGCCTTAAAAGAGTAACTGACTCGAGCCAAGTGTGTATTCACTCGAGTGCCAGCCTCTTAAAGAGCTCCTTCCGACGTTCCCTTTTTCCAGCAAACGAATTACGGCCTCAACAGCCTTGATTTAGCGTTCTAATCTTTCTCCCGCGATGACTTACGGCCGCAACAAGGGCTAACGTTCTCGCTGCTCACCCCGCGCGACCATTTCGCTGGTAATTATTACGGAACAGATGTCCGAAACTGGTGCGACTCAATCTCGGTGCAACTAGCTCGGCCTGCACAGATTTTCACCGTTTTATTTTTCTGTTTTTCCGATCTTCAACGCTTTGACGTTATTAGAGGTCTGCTAGGCAGAAGCGATAGGTCTATCAAATAGTTGACTGCATAAAAGGAGAATACGTTGACCTCTACCACTTAACGATTTCACATGGCGAATATCTTCGGTTAAAACGTTCCTCTTTGTTTCCTCTCAGACTGTTGGAATCTAAGTTCACAATTGGATGGATGGCTAGTTGTCCTACATATCTTACAAATCTCTTTACGCCCTATTATTTTACTTTAATTCCACCTACAAATTTCACTTTTGCCGGGTAAAACTTACGCCACAGTTACGTCGATCTTTGTTCTCAACCTTTGTCATCGTACAACATCACTGACCGCTTACCGGTTTAACTAACGAGCAGCGTTAAAGTGCAAATAAATCAGCCGATGACCGAACTTGAATGCCAAGCCTAGTGCGACGGTAAATTTATCAACGTGGAAGCGAACCCGTCGTCGTCGTCGTTGTCCGTTTCTCGGTGTCTTTGTCATCGTCGTGGTCGCCGTCGACATCGTTTTCATCGGGAATTCCAGATCGCAGCCGGCCACCGACCACTTCGTTTCACCCCGACGCTGAAACATTTCGGAATCGTAGCATTCCGCGCCAAGGAATTCGTCGGAGCGCGCCAATAACCTGTCCCTGTTCGAGAAAGCCAACGCCAATCTGCGAGTCGCGTTCCGCATTGACGCAGTGAAAGAGAAAGAGACAGCATCGGGGCTGGAAAATCAGTATGGGAACGTTTGGACATATAGTCTACGTACGACCATACATAGATGACCACGATCGAATAAGAAACGAAGCGGTCAGCTCGGTGAAGGAAAGCGGGTGTCGCGATCGTGAACCGGGAAAAGTGAAAAGCTGCTGTTTCGATTGATCTTAGGTTACGAGTGATTAATACTCTGCAAAGAAAGCGACACGATTTGGAGGAATCGGTGAGCTGTCCTCGAAGCGAAAAGTCTTGTACGACCGGATATAAATTAAATTAATTTGATAGAGATGGAATAGCTACGGTTGACTAGCGTGTAACCGATCCAGCCTCGTGACTACGAACGAGTTTCTTCTTTTCCGTGTCACGAAATGCCATAAAAGAGCCTGGGAATGTCGACTCCGACTGCGATTCTAGCTGGATTCGTGACATGGTGCGAAACGCGAAAATTCATCGGGAAAGTCACGGTCATCGGTGAAAGTCTCGTAACAGGGGAAAGATCCGTTTAACCCAGGAACTTGTAAGTGGCTCGAGGGACACGATGCGAGATCGGTGATTTATTTGTCCGCTGGAAGCCGCTTGAACATGAATAATTTAGACGTCGTCGTGGATAGAAAGGGTCGACGTTAATTCGATACAAGGATGTTCAAACACAGCGAGGACGTCGTAACGCCGTCAGAGTACGAAATCGTTTCGGTTGTTCCGGCGAGAGGTCGGGAGACGTCTTTCTCCGGTGGGTCTCTTGTTCGCCAGTTCTCACCGGGCTTCAGCCGCTTTCGCTCTTTCTCTCTTGCTCCTTGGCTGTCATTTCGAAAGCCATCCCGACGGCCGCCCCTCACCAGTCGTCCGTACGTCTGTCCGACCAGCCAGCGTACCAACCAACCAACTCTGCGACCCTCCCCAAGTTTAATTAGACGGAAGAGGAGCATACATCATGGTCGACTCCGTGTCCCGACCTTCCATGCCAGCCAACTTGGACTTTCCAGAATTGTGGCCACCGATCTACTACCATTCCACTCTTCGCTTCTTCCTTTGCTCACGATGCATCTCCGCGATGTTTCAAATGGGAAGAGTATTCTCTATGATCTCTTTTGTATGCTCTTCTTTTAGAATTCTGTGTCGTAGGAGCCGTGCACCATGCACGGAATAATTCTTTTTAAAAAAAGCTAGAGATTCGATTCTCAACGATTAAACGGCGGATTTTTAATTTAAACCGATCTCGAATTGAATTAAACTGAAAGTTTTTATCCTAAATTTCGGATCCGAACGTTGCCCGAGATCTAAGCCAGAAAAGATTCCAACGAAAGGATAGAAATTCATTACGAAAGTTTCTTCGAGCCAGTAACAATTGCGCGTGGCGCTCCAGCGATAATCCGGAAGTCCGCGGGGGCGCGCGGGGCAGGAAAAGAAGAAAGATTGAAGATGGAGTCGACATATATAATCCATTTTAATTTACTCGGAAGATATATCCGTCTAGCTTGCAGTTTCCTGCGACTTCGCCGCTCCTCCTACCGCCCTCGCCCCTGTTCGTCCATCCTCACGTTCTTCCATTTTCTACCTTCGCCTTTTGCCCGCCGGTTCCTCGATCCTTCTTCCTGCTTCGGCGTCGTCCTTATCCCTAGACACCGTACCAGAGTCTTCTTATATCAATGGAAGCATTTCGCGAAATTACATTTGCCAGTTCTGGGCGCTGCTTCGTTTCACGTATCGAGAGTGGCGCCCTGGAATCTCCCCTTTTTACTTGGGCCAAATAAATTTCACCAACGCCAAGAGCAAGCTAATTTCGTATCAAATCCTTTCTCGACGCGGTCCATGAATACTTAACGCGGTTTCGGGCGAAAAATCGTAATTAAATCTCTGCCAATTAATCGAACGACGTTCCAGTCTCGCACCTTTCGTCTTGAAAAAATTCAAACGAAAGGTAAATCCGTTTTCGAGAAGACTCGGAGCGCAAAAAGTGCAGGTAGCCGAGAAGCAGACGACGATTCTTATTCGATGTTTCGTGTTGTAACACGAGAACGGAGCATGGCCGAGGCAATCAATAAGCCATCTAAGGCAGGTAATGCTGCTATGGTACAAACCGCAAACCGGCAATGCCATTATCTGCACACATACACACATACGCGCACGCACGTACAGACGCATGCACACCAGAGGCCACAAGCTGAGAGGTGCAAGCGCAGTTTCATCAAGATCGATAATGAACCGCGTTTCATTTAGCGTATTGCGCGCTGCCATTCCAATATATCTTGCCGCGATCTTTAATTCATCCGTATCGCGCGCGCCGATCGGATCGGGACGCAGCGTGAAGCTGCGAACAAAAACGGGAGATCGATCTGACGCGTGGCGGCATTCTTCCACGTTCGACTTACTCTCTGTAAAACGCCATAATCCTTGTTCCGCCGAGCCTTTTTCTCCGGCCAATAGAATTGCAAATCCATTATTTCCGGCCGAGATCGCGAGATCGTCCTTGTCACGGCTTCGGTCAATCCTTTTAATCGTCCCGTTTAAACTTATTCGTCGTTGCGTATCATCTTTCGATCTGCTCGTGAGAAACACCTTTCAGAACGATCAAACTTCTCAACAAATGGAGAAAACACGTCGATAGTCGTTCGCAGGATTTCACCCCGACTCTCGGAATACGTACCCGTCGGCACTTGTCGACGAAAGTCTCGTGGCTGTTTTCACGATACGATGGTCGCAAAAGACGAGGAACGGCTTTAGCCCGGATATTTTAAACAATTTGCATAGACAATCATAGCGGCCGTTTTTTCGGCCGTAAAGGGGCTCTCGACGACACTCGAGTCGACTGCCACGACCCGCCAGCTGGCTGACTGGTTGGCATTCGCCCGCACCGCCCTCTTCGCCGCCACAACTACTACTACCGGAGCGTTTTATGCCGCCATAACCGTAGCGCGGCATGGCCCACTTAGATCTGCTATCTCGGTCCCGGCGTGGTGTCCGCGTACACCGGCTGATATCTATTGTCCCCTTGCCACCCCTGGACCAGCCGTTTAACCGACTCGCTTCCGCTACCGGCTGCTCGTCCTTGCCCATTGCTGGGTCAAGGTCTACGAGGCACAGCGCGTCGGTTCGCGCAAATGGCGACCAACGACCGAGTTCGTTAGGCCGGGAACAGTGAATCGTACCAGCTCGGACAATTGTTCCGCCGCGAAGGAACAAGCTTCTCAGGACGACACGACGCGCCCGTTGTCACCCTATCGGCTCGAAAGGACGTGGAGGAGACGTTTGCATACATCGACCGGCAGTTTTCCGCTCGAACAAATCCTCGCGACGCGTTTCGCTTTCCTTTCCCCAGTCGGTTCGCGTTCCTACGCAGACAGGGAAGCTCGTTTAACCCCTGTGCTTTTTCTTTATTCGAGCGTGTTTCTTGATCTTACGATCTGCCTACGTTAGGGATTTTCATTGACAAAATATCGTACGATTTAGGTTGCGTGAAATTAGAAATTTGTATGTTAAATCTATTTTTTTTTATTGGCATTTTTTTAAACCTCTTAAAACAACCCGATAAATCTTAAATTTCGTTCGATTATTCAAACATATGGTTCTTCTTCTGAATCTGTGAGGACACATTGCCTTGACGTTGGAACGATGAAGCAAGGCGACGTAATTTCCTCTGTCCACGAGGGTGGTTCGCCCTAAGCGACGTTTCCGTGTTCTCCCGGTTGTCCTTCTGGCGTCTAAACTAAGGTATCCCCCATCCTTAGCGCGGCCCTACGGTCAACCTACAACCTTCAACCTCCTCCAGTTGGCCCCAGGGTACGGCCAACCCCTTCTGCCTTTCGGTTCGTGCTCACTGGCGCCGCCTCGGCTCGCATTTGAATATAATACTTGGCCCTCGTCGAGCGACCGTCCCGGTAACCGAAGCGAACTGTAATTATGTTGATGCGCAGCCATTGTTGCGTCCATCCTGGACGCCCGGTTGAATGCCGAATCTCCTTCTTTCCCTCTTTGGAAAGGCCTCCACTCGCCCACGCCGCCACTATGGCGAGAGAAACCGAGACGATTATTCTTGTATCCTTGATGCGTTTCACCAAAACCGGACAACGAGTAGAAAGTCGGTCTGCTGCTAGTAACAGCCTCGCTCCTTTGTCTTCGTATATATTTCAACTACTCTGTTTTCACCGATCGCGAACGAACGGTTAAAGAAAGAACGAGGAACAGGGATTGGTAACAATCGATCGTCCAATTTCAAAGTAAAACAACTGATCCTCGTGTGAAATTAATCGCGTGCCCAGTTTCCCCGAGATTAACCTTCCTAGACAAAACGATAGGTAGACAACCAGACCGAGGGATGATTAAAAAAAGGAACAGAATTCTTAAGAGCTGGTCGGATAATTGCAAAAACTGTACGCGGTTAGCGTTGCAGCGGCGACGTAGTCTATCGGGTTGGTTTGTACGAACGTTGCATCGGAGCGCGCAACGGGTTCAGTGTCGGGAGCCAGCATCCCCGTCTAGGTGAAGGGGGTGGCGCGCGGACCCAGGATTAGACTGTCGCCCCACGACAGGGTAAGCCCCTATTTTTGCGAAATTTATCGCCGTTAATCCCTCACCCTTCTCACCCTCGCCGTTCTCTCCATCGTGCCCGTTGTTCTCGTTGTCCTCTCCGGTTTTGTCCTTCTCTTTCTCCCTTCGCCCGTTCGTCTCCTCGTCCATGGTCCTCTTGTCCTCTTGTCCTCCTGTCCTCCTGTCCCTCCGCCTCTTGCCACCGTCGTCGCTGCAGATCCCTCCCGCCCCGTTGTCGATATGAAAAATAATAAAATGCCGCGTCTTTTTAGTCGCTGGCGCACCCTTCGCCCCGCCGACGCGGCGCCTAGCCTCTTTCAGCTGCGCGCTGGACTACTCGTCGACGAGTAATCCGGCCGGGATTTAAAACATTCGTATCTTGAATATGCATTCATAGGTTTAAACCTGCGGGGCTAGCTCGCGTATATCCCGACGCTGGCGTGCGGGCAAAAGGGGAGAAGAGAAAGTCGTAAGCGCAAACGTGGACGCTTGTACGTTTATATCTGTGCGACCATTTGTGTAGGTGCGCGTTCTCGTCCTTACGCGCGCTAAGCGGCGAGCAGAGCCCGGGTATTAGCTCGGCCACTCATTAGCCTTTCTGGTCTTACTTGTCGCTTGACGTAATCTCACGTCCGTCCCGACCGGCCGGCAAGGCTTAACTTTGACGCCGCGCCACGTCGCTACTTCCTGGGCTATCACCTTCGCAGTCGAGATCCGCTGCTCGTGACGCTCGTTAGGCCTAGCCGAGGCTCGTGTAGGAGCGTGCATTTTTCGCGACGCACGGGATTCCTAACGTTATCAGATTCTAGGGTGAAATATACGCCGGCAACAAGGGAAATGAGTTATTCGGTTAACCGAGCGCGCAACCGAGAATTCGAACAATCTTGTCTCACTGAGAACCGCATTTTTGCGCGTAACTCGATTCGATAACGGCTTTTTTTCGGTTATTCGGGAAGAGCGTCGGCGTCAAAATGGACACTTTCAGGTGCTCGTCGGGACAGTGGTTTCGTTACAGTTTAAGTTAATCCAATTATACGCGCGGAGTAAAGCGAAGACCGTTTCTGTTACCTCTCTTTCTCCATCTACCGTTCTCCTCCGGTTCGGACTTTAAAGGTTTAAGCCGAATAATGGACGTAAGGTCCGCGCCGTCATCCATATGCAAAACGTCCTCGCGGCGGCAAGGATTAGTCACGGCGATTTCGAAAGGATCCGGGACTGCGAAATTTACGTGGCGATTCTCGACTGAACACCTTGCACGCTGATTTGTCGTCCATCGTCCCTCGTTACACTCGATTCAATCTCGTATCAATCCAATTACCTCGACGCCAGAAGCAGAACTCTCATTATCCTCGAAAGAGTACTGGTTGCGTTCGATGCGCAGTCTTTTATCTTTAAAAAATGATACTCTCGAGCTATACCAGACGCATACGTATAGTCTGTTTCATCAGGATTTACCTGAAACTCGATTACGGTTAAGAGGACTCGCTTAATAACCGTTTAACGTCCCACGATTATCGCGACTCGCGGCTCGTCCCATGGGAACCGCCTGCGGATTTATGAGCCAGAGCCACGCTGTCCGTGAACTAGGCTGAACCAGAGTTCCGCGGACAAAACGTTGCTCCTCTTCGAATACCTCGAACGCTTTTCTCTCTCGTCGATGTTAATGATCTTTCTGCGAACGCCAATCCCATTAGAGGCGTCTTATCCGCGATTCCCGGTAGACCTCTAAATTCCTTCTAGGTGTCTAACTCAATCTGGACGGCGAAGATGGGGAACACCGCGATCTCGAGAGCATGGATTCGATTCTAGTTCATCGGTACCTTGTTCTAGAATCTCCCTCGTCTAGGCGTATTTGTGCTCGAGAAGGTTTCCGTAAGGGATCAGGATATCGGTGGCACCCCATTAAGGAGAGTGCCGGACATCCAAGCAGCCCTCTGTATATACCTAAGTAGCATTAGACGCTCCCACGTGTTCGTACAGTGTTGAACGTACATTGGTGTGCGTGGACGTTTTCGTGTTGGTCAGATATTGACACGCGTACCTGCACGTACACCGGTTAGCAAAGTGGCATCGATACTTGATGTCTCTCGGTCTTCCCGATCTATCTATCTTATTCCTCGTTTTTACCCGCTCTCTCTGATTCAGGATCAGAGCGCAGGACTACCAGTTGCGACTGCACGGCTACTGTATATAGCCGCGACACAGGGCTGTCTCATCGATTATATTATTCACAACACGTTGAACGCTTTCAGAGCGACGCGAGCGTACACTGCGCGCTCTTTCCTCTTTCCACGAGAGAACGATCCGCAGCGAACGATCGATCGTCAGCTTCGACGCGATCCTTTTTTTTCCCGAGATCTCGGCCAGGCGAGCTCTTTCCGCGTTGCTCCCGGCGTTCCACTACAATGGCGCGACGTTTATGCGGGGAACATTAATTACCGAGCCGTTAACAAAATATCATCGAGTGTTTTCAATCGATAATAAAGGCAGGGCACAAAACACCGGAACTCCGTATAAATTATTTACGGCCGAGCAACGGCGACTCGGTCAGAGAATTATGCCGGAAGAGCGGACAAACGCGCGCTCGACTCGTGAATTTCTATCGCGCGTAATTAACGAAATGTTAATTAATAATTGCTACGTCCGCTGACCTGTGCTCGTTCGGTACCACCATCGAGTTCGATGCGTGCGATTCGATGGAACGACGAGAGGGAGACGATCGTTCTCGCGGTCTCTCAGGTAGAGATTTCTTTCCGAGACCGCGTACACGCGTGCCAACCGAACGAGGTGACGCTCCAACGAAGCCGAGCTCGCGATTTTTGCGGCACCTTTTGCAGCCGGCACAGCGTCATCGCGATTGGACGGTTAACGAACCAGCGAGGCGAACGAATCGCCGTGGCGATTCGCCACGCGGTTCTCCTCGCGTTTCTCGCGCGAGCATCCTCCTTTTATCGGATTGGGCATCCAGAAGGGACAGAGAGGAAAGAGAGTCGCTTTACCGGCTGAACGGAGCTTACAGTGGATCCGGATTTCACGGTCTTCAGGCGGTATCGTTCCTCGCCTCTTCCTTTTTCTCTTTCCCCCGTTTCTTTCGTCGTTCTTACGCGGCGACTTCTCAGAGCCGGGGCCGTTTCGCGCTCCGCTCGATCCTTCCGCCGGCATATTTTACGCGTACGTTCGGATATGTTTGTAGCGGCTGTAAATGATTGGAGAAAAGAGAGAAAGATAGAGAGAGAGAGAGAAAAATGTTTTTGCGCTTCTTTCGAGATCCGCTAGCTGGTAGCGGTAACTTGTCGATTGCCTACGAGCGTGTAGGCAAAAAGACGTTTCGTTACTAAATATGTATTCGTGCTGTGTCAGGTTGATAAAGTTTGGTGTTACTTTGATATTAAAATTAACTTGAAGCGCGTCTAACTTTTGGACTCTTGTTAGAAATCATTTTTAACCATGACGCAAACCAGTAGGTATATCACTAGTTAGATAGCATTTACTAATGCTGTCTGCTAATTCATACATGAAGTACGATCTCGAAGGTTTCTCAAAATTTAATATTCGACGCGTTTCTTTACGCATTGCAGTGCGGTATCGATATTGAAAAATTTTTCCCTGAAACCGATTTAAAAATCCATTGGTAAAATACTAGCCGCAACTTTTTAGCAGCAAACAAATACACCTCGATTAGAAAAGGAAACGAAACTCGAATATCGTCACCAAGTTCCACACGAATCCCACGAATCCTCCCTTCCATTAACGTATTACACCAACAACCACCAAGGATTCGCTCGAATCCTCGCGATACGAGCCTCGAGGGTGGTCGAACGTGGACGTCGAAACACCGGTATCCTCTCTACGGTTCCTCGAAATGGGAGTTAGCCAGTCCACAAGACGCTTCAATTGCTAGAAGCGAGCGAAGCGAACAGAGGCGAGCACCACGAACGCTCTCACACGCG
The DNA here is from genome assembly GCA_019453375.1 of Ctenoplectra terminalis. Lineage (NCBI taxonomy): Eukaryota > Metazoa > Arthropoda > Insecta > Hymenoptera > Apidae > Ctenoplectra > Ctenoplectra terminalis. Next base: position 312,416 of record SMSQ01026238.1, read on the forward strand.
TCCCACCCGACCATCCTTTAATTCAGGTTGACAGGTGAATTCCTCCCCTCCCCGTTGCTACGCCGCTATCCCTCGGGGTAAGATAGATCCGTTCCTGGGATTTCCTACGGGATCCGCTGGATCTTATATCACCGACGGCCATCTCTATATAAGCAATCCCGCCCTTCGTCCTGGCTCATCCGAATTGCCGGTAGCGCTGGCATTCGATCTGCTGGGAATCCAGAAACATTTCCTCTCGGCTAATGCGCTGGAATTACGCAATTCTGGCTGCGCCTTGCTCCTCCTTTATCGGTCCCGGAAAATCCTCGCGCGATGGAAATTGGAACGTATCGATCACACGTCCTTTCTTTTTTTTTTCTTTTTTTTTCTCCGAGTGTTCTTATCGCAAAAAAAGTTAACCGTTCGCAGTTTATTCAGTATCGTTTAGAATCCGTCGCTGGCACGTTGCTTTGATTACATTCGCGAATAATGGATCAGAATCGCGTAAACGTAGCTGCGAGCGTCAATTTGAGAGACCGAAGTTTTACCAGTGTAAGCTAGTAGATACAGACAACCAAGATCGGACAACCATTCTCCAACGCGAAGAATAACTTCCATTTTCTACGCGAAGTGTAACGATCGGTTCCGCGTGTCTCGACCGAAGAACAGCGCACCCTCCGCACCGTTCATCCTCCTCGTCTCCATCGATCGCGACGGATAGTCCGATCGAATCTCGCCGATGGAATAACCTCTTATAGATCGCTCGGAATACCGACGTCAGATCGCATTAATCGTAATATCGCGAGATGTAGGGCTTGCTCGAGGGGGCAGATTATATCGGGCAAGAGATTCCGCAACGCGGTGCATGCTAATTGGAGAAAAATCCTCCGGTCGGTCGTCCGCGACTTTCACGGTGCCGCTGAACGATCCGCGCGCGGATCGTCGGGCGTAGAGAGAACACGACGAGATAGGGATCGGCTTTCGCTCCTCGTGAGCGTCACTGTAGGTAAGGTACGCGTATACAAGCCGTGGCTAACCGCCGGGGAAACGAGGAGTAACGATTTTACAAAGTGCCTATCTCAACGTGCACCCTCCCTCCCCCGTCTCGTCCCTGGTACTAGCCCTCCTGCGCCGTCTCATTCGCTTTTTCTCTCCGCACGCACGATTATGCCGGCGCATTACCCGCGTACGTGCGCCTCGAGTACGTGTGGCCGAGCCACTAGGTGTGCGTACTTCTTGCTCAGAATGCGTGCTTTGGCCTCTCTCGTAGTCGCGACTCGATCCTTCTCCGTTGCTCTCCACCGGTGTGGATGTCTGGCCAGGCCAGAGGTGGTGGCGCGGAGAAAGAGAGAGAGAAAGAGCGGTCGGCAAAGAACCATTAGTCATGATTAGGCCGTTGACATTGACGCCGTGGCTGGACGCAAGCTTGTAGCTTCGGGCAGATGGAGTCCTTTGATACACGCGAGCCGAGCCGCGCTCGACGATCTTCCCTCTTATCTTCGAGCTATCTGCCAGCACCGGTCGAAGCCCATATGATTTAGCGGTGTTATTCGGTGTTCGCGGAACTGAATCCGCGACTGGAGCCGTGTCGAGGCTGATGCCATCCAGGAAGAGACTTTTAGCCGTGGTATCGTGGATCGGAGATGCGATCTGTCCGGTGAATTACGGAAACCGCGTGTTGCGGATTCGTGAATCCTTTGCCTGATCGTGATGGTAACACCTGGTAACGTTAGTCGTTTTCTTTCGTACCGTTTCTCGTTGATTACGCAAGTTGATTCAACGAGTACGTTTTCCTTTTTCGTTTACTTTTTATCGACGATCGTCAGCCGCGTGCAAAATATACTCCATATTGGTAGTCAGGGTTAAGAAAGGAGCGAGCCTAGAGTCATGCACGTTGGTAACCTTATACAGCCGAGCAGCAAAACCGAGATAGCTCTACCCCTTACGCAGTCTCCTCTACATTATATTACACGAACCGTGTCGGATTACGGCTGGAAGTGACTCTGGACGTGTCGTCTATCGTCCGCGTCGACGATCCGCGCCAGTGTGCCAGCATCGATCGCGGTCAAACGCGTCGGGGATGCTCTCCGTCACGCGTCATCTTCTTGGAGGCACGCTACGTTTCATCCGTGTACTCGAGCTTCGTATCGGATCATCGATAAAGGCTGTATCGCAACCTCTGACTGTTCTTAGAATAATACTAGCAGAATACAGGGAATAATTCACGTATCGCTTGAAATTTATAGTATTATCAAAGGAAAGTAAGATAGTGGAATGTACATAGGGATATGCAAGATATCTTCCTCTGTGAATCGTGAAAACGAAGAAAATAAATCGGAGATACCCCGTGAAACCATACAACAAGACCTGAACATTGAAAATTACACCGTTCCTCGGCAGAACTACTCTGAATCGTGAAACATCACGGTAAACCAACTCCATCGATTTACATGACAACGTTCAGCATCCACGGGCTCTTCCACCGTCCCGATGAAACGAGAGAAGCCGAGCGTCCTCGAGATCTCAAGCCCGGAGCGTAGAAACGCCGACGAGGGCCGAGTTTTTGCGGTCGCGTATAGCGATAGTTGGGTCGGCAAGGACTCGGCGAATCGCATTCCGGTGTCTTTCACAGGCGAGAATGAGCAGCGGGCCACGAGGGTCCGAGAGAAGTCGGAGAGAGCGCGAGACCGTAGAAAACATCCGTGGCCCGCGCCTGCTCATCAACGCCTCCGGCTTCGCGGCGAAACCCATTGGCGCCCCGGGACAATGCCATCTGCATTCCGATCCTGAGGGCGAGAAAGCCGACCGCCCGGGCCCAACGATCGTCGTTTCTTACTTCTTCTTCCCTCGTCCCCTCGGTACCGCGCGATTTCAGCCCGACGCGCGCCACCAAACTCTGCGCCAGCTTGATGAATTCCGGTTTAATGTTCCCCGTCCGCGTTCTTTCGCTCCGCGAAATTTATTGGGGAAACCAGAAACTCGTCCTGGGGGGTGATCCTGATGTACGTTATGGGAGATACAAGAATGGTTTTTTAAAAATTTTTTTCGTAACCGCAGTTGGGGTAAACTTTAGATAAATTGAACCTTGCGATTTGAGGTGTTTCAAAAAAGTTGTTGAAACGTTATAAAGAAAATTCTGTTCGCTTATGTCAGGAAAATACTTTCGAAAATAGAGAAAATGGTACGCAAAAAAATTCGTACAGTTTAAGTAGAATGGTATAGTATCAAGATGAGATTCATGGACTTAAAAAGTACAATGTATAACTTTAAGAAACCTTGATCAATCGAGAGCCACTGGATGAAATTTGCTTCGCTAGTTTTATCAAAGAAATAATTTCATCTTTTTGTCGCATCTTCTCCGGTTCGTAGAACTCGAATAAACACACCTCGGGGATGAGACGCGGGTGAAAAAAATGGGGAGAACGCGACGCCGTAGCTCACGTCGGGAGCGCTTAAACGGGGGCACGTGATTTATCAGCGCGACGTCGGCGTCGCAGCCGGTGAATTTCACCGAGCAAGCGTAAATGAAGCGTCTAACGACAATCTTGCCCGCGAAGAAAGCTGCGACAAAAGACAGACGGGGATACATAGGTCGCTCGGGGAGCATCGCCTGTTTTCCTTCCGTCTCTGCGAGTCTATACCATTCCGAGCCGTTTTTCCTCTCCGCTCGCCCGGTCCCCGAGCTCTTTCCCCACCCCCGCGCTAAAGCTCAATTTCAACGAGCAAGAAGGAAGATTAGGTCGAGGAACGGAGAGTGGTTGCGCGGAAAGAAGCCGAAAATACAGGTTCCTCGTTATTTCTCCTTAAACAGCGAGACTACAGAAATGGACGTTCCGTGTCCCTTTTCCCTCTGACCCCTCTGACGCGAACTTCTTCCAGTCCGTACGACCCGAACGCGAAACGAGCAGACCCGGAGAGTGTAGCAGCGAAGAACGGGGCAACAAGGTCGAGGATTGAGGAAAAGAAACGTGGAAACGGGAAGGTGTAACGAGGAGGGAAAAGTTGGTGTCGAGGAACGTAAAGGGGAAACGTTGTGAAAGAGAAAGAGAGAAAGAGAGAAAGAGAGAGCGAGAGAGAGGAACAGACAGAAGGAGACGTAAAAAGTGAGAGAGAAGAAACGAGAGAGAAGAGGAAGGTCGAGGGAGAGCTCGTGGAGCGGGTGGTAGGTGGAAACAAGGACGAAGCGGGGCAGAGGGTGCTCGTGGAGATTTATGACAGGCGTTAAGCAGTAATGAAATTGCTCGTTGCTCGTTCCTCGAGGGGTGTGGAAGGGATGGGAACCGAGTGGGACCCACACGGGGGTTCGACGTTGTTCGAGGCACACGAAGGCGCTGGCGGTGGCGACGGAGAGAAAGGTAGAGAATGGTTAAAAGGGGGAGCGAGGGGGTGGAGAGGGTTGCTCGGTGCAGTGTACAGGAACAGAGTCACGTGGCGCAATTACCTCTCGCCAGCTGTGTATCCACGCTATTCTCTGAAGGACTTTTAATCGCGCGCCACCCTTTCGACTTCTTCCTCTTCGTTCGTCGTCGTGTCGTTTATCGCGTGTCGTAAAGATACGAAATGCAACGGCTTCTCGCTAAATCCGCGTTGCTCGCGACGCTCTACCGAGCCACGAAAGCTGTAACGAGAGTTTTATGCCGTTCGCGAGGAATCGAGACCTAGGTTTGGCGCGATACAGTGTTCTCCCGGCTATCGTGCTCTGCAGTGAACACTTGGCGAACGGTCGCGTGAATACTTCGCGGTGAAGGTGGTTGTCGTATTTCAGGCGGACGAGGGAACGAAACGGGTCTCGTCCGATGTAATCTTCCAAGACTTTCGTTTCGAAGTTATTCCGTGGTATAGATTTGGAACGTTGCAAATTCACCTTTTAACTGCATTGTATATTGTGTATTTAACTCTACTTTAACAGTATTTCGCGCGATATTAGATTACTTTATCTTAGCACGAGTAACTAATGAAGTTGAAATTGAAATTAAAACGAAGTCTACTTACGAGTTTGCTCGTTGGAATAAAAAATATTTAACCGATTCAACCCCATTTAATTCTACGAAATCACCTAAAGAAAAATCAGTACATCGACACGCAGCGCCAAAAGGGTCGAACGTTTTTCAGTGCACAGAACAATTTGTCGTACAATCCTCCAACCAGAAGAATCGCAAACGCGAGGCTCTCACGCCGGTCGGATCCGTTTTCACCGATCACTGGAGAGTTCGGGTTACGGAAACGATACGGCGCGAGTATCGGAGCCGTGTTCTAGACGGAATTCGACACGGGGAACCGGTCGATCGATCATCGAGCGAGAACCAAGCGCACGCTCACGAGGCAACGATCCAACCAAGTCCCCGTGATCGTCGCTCGTTCTGGCGTTGAGCACCACCTGTTCCGTGATCCGGCGCCGATGTACCACTCACCCTGTCGCTTACCGGCACTATCGTCGTCACTTTTGTACGTACGACGCGAATTTTTGTTTGGACAACCGATCCTTTGTCCAACGTTGATCCGCCAAGGGGAACCTTTTGTGCGTCGTCACGCGGTCAAACGTGGATGTCGCGGACACACGAACCAACCGGAGGATGATCGGATTCGTGTTCTGTCCGTGGCGGTTTTAGCTTCTACTCTTTCTGCATGAATTTTTTCCGAATTATAGGAGACGAGAGAAAAAGGGATGGATAAAATATTTAAAGCGCGACGAATCGCGTAGTTCGCAAGTTTTTGAGACAGAATCGTTGAGTTCGATTTAGGAATTCCGGCGTGTAAGAGGACTCTGGGTACAGACAGCACCCTCCGGATATCAAAAACTGTTACGAGGGCGAGAATGCTCGAGAAAAAAAATTTGCCGAGCCAAACGAAATACGTATCCGCATCCGACCACAAGCTTCCATTTCCGGTGCCCGCCAGACGCTGGTCCGCTATATTTCCGAGACATTTATCCTGGTTTATCCTTCGCTCAGAGACGGTATCGGCGGAGGGTTGCGGAGGGACGGAGACTCCAGGGGGTGGTTTTTCGTCGATTGATCCTGCGTCCTATATACACCTCGAATCCTTCTAACCGGTCAGCTTTGGATACTTATGGGGTAATGGATGGGATACACGAAATTACTAGTCCTTGTGGACGGTTTCGAGAACTTGTAACTTATTTAATATAAAGGTTTCGAAAATGGGAGTAGGTCATAGTTTCAGCTAGTTCGGTTAGATCCATGTTTCATATCTATAGTTGTTTTCATTTTCTTTCGTTACGATGCAAAAATTAAAATATGATCCGTACGTTGTAGCCTTGCAGCGCGTGTTGCGTGTTGCATCGTTGCTTAGCAGTTTAACTATTATTACAGCGTACAGGATAATACCTAGCGTTACAAACCGAATCGATATCGATTGGTCGCGTTTTAATTCATCGCCGGTGTTATTACGATCTAATGTTTTGGTTTATCGCTCAGCTCGATAAGAGCCTAGATAACACCGCATCGGGTTCATTTGCGTTTCTATATTTGACCCGCGAAACGTTCTAACAGCCGTGTCACGCACGTGCGTGCCTCCATGGGCGAGTACGCGTTAGAACGGAACAGGGAGAAAATGGAGGAACCGAGGAGAATGGATACGCACAGGGACGAACATTGCAGAGCGGACCAGCCAACTCCGCGATGGTTATGGCAAACGGCCAATCAAATTCCATTCTCCGAAGTCGCCAGATGACGCCGGATAAATACGCCGCACGCTCATGACCCTTGCCACCCTGTCGCGAAAAAGGGACCACCGTTTATCGTAGTTTATCGCTAATTGACCCGGGCTCCGGCTAAAATGGGCCTGACTTCGGTAGCTCCAGTTAGGATGTTAATTAGATCTGTCTCAAAGACTGGAACAGCGGTTTCGGAACTGTCGACAATAGTTATCCTTGGAAGGCGGCTTCGCTGTTTGATTTATGATTGCTTTTGGTCTTTGTATTGGAGCGTTTAGGCTTAAATAATTTCTTTTTTATCCGATTCGTTGCCAAATATGTAATTTTCAAGGCAAAATCTTGCGTAACGCGAAATTGCAGCAATAGCCAAAAAAAAAAACTCAATTTAGATACACATCGAATCAAACGAAACAACAAACTCGTCTTTCAGAGATAACTATCATCCGAACTGACAATTCCAGAACCTATATTTAATTTTCAAGCTGGTTGCACATAAAACCATACAATGCACCTGGTAACATTAATCGAGAGCCGCAAGAAGAGACCTCTAGCAGCTCTTAACCATCGAGTTGCTCTCTGTATAGCGACCGGGGGCAGGTGAATAAGTTTCAGGACGGACGCGTCGCGGCGGCTGTTCGCGGAACGTCGGATAGGTCCGGCGGTGACGGGTCTCGTTCCCGGGGGAGAGAGCGTTCGATGCATCGGGAGCTTTAGCGGGAAATAAATTTCGAAAGCGACACGCGGCTCTCTGGCCTCGCCGCGACAAGAGAAGTGGATGTTTTCGAGGGCGTCGCACGGTGCATTGTTTGCCGTGAGAACCCGCCGCGGAGATGCGCAGAGAGATATTGCGAAGAGATAGAGACAGAGAGAGGGAAGAGACAACCGGAGAGAAACGGCGGAGAAAGAGAGGGACAGAGAGACACGAGCGGAGAGGAATGGAGAAGGGAGAACACAGACCTCTGGCATCGATCTAGTCGTCGGTTCGGCCGGGGGCGGAGCAGGGACACAGGTGCTTCTCCGCGTCTACAGGCTTAGTGTCTGAACCAGCCCCAGAATCACCTCTGCGAATCAGCCTTGATAGTCGGCCACCGGCTGCTCCATATAGTAGTGCTTGGGACTCGCGTTGGAATTAGGCGATACCGTTCCTCCCTTTCGGAGACGTCACTCCGTGTGTATTCCACGCGCGTGCGATAATTCATCGTCTGGCCGAAGCGTGCTCGGGTGGTTGATTCCTCGAGAGGTAGTCCGGCGGAGGAAGGTTTCTAGGTCTGTCCAGTTTATTTTCTTCCCGATGATTTCCTCTTAGATCATGTTTCGATGATGGAATAGTTTCTTCGATCGTTGCATTATTTTGAAATTATTCATGGTATATTGATAATGAGAACGGGTGGCGCATAGGGGTGAATGACAATCAGGGTTGTGGTAGGAGCGTCTTAAAAATCTGTTTTTTCGTCGGCTCCGAGCAGAGGAGAGTCCCTTCGAGCGGGGATCGCGACAATTACGGGACGCCCGAAAGATTTATAGGCACTGTGAAGGGAGAAAAAGAGCGTAGAAACGCGGGGAAAGGAGACGAGGATCGAAGCGGACGGAACTTTCGTCCCGAAGAGTCGTCCCGTGAATAAATTAGAATTCGAGTATCCGCGGTGATGTATAATGTAATGGATACCGGGACAAGTAGAAAGAGAGAAAGGGCTTGGTAGAGCACCGGCGATGAAACGAGTGAGAGCAAGAGGAGAGAGGACGACGACGAGCCGCCGGCGAAACGGTCGGGCCGAGCTGATTAATTATTTTTGTTTAAACCCGAAACTAACAACCATCGCGGACCGGTCGGATTCTCGGAACAGAAGAAACTTCCTTCACGATATTTGATGCTTCTCCAGCGAGACGACGCCTGCTGGTGATCACTGGACTCCTCGCGGTCCCCGGGGCCCACGCGATCCCACGATCCGTGTCTCCGATTGGTGATGGAGCGATGATGAGATTTGGAATCGAGTTCTTCGCCGTTGGTTTCCGAGGATCCGATAGAGATCGTAGATTTCTGACTTGGACGCGTTGCTTGAATCGAGCCAGGACGTTCTTTTGTTCTCCCTTTTGTTAGAGACCCTCGAGACCCTTCGAGATTCACGTTTATACAGCGAGTTGATAAAACTCTGGGAAGTTGAATCTTGAAACAATAATTTAAACGTTCGCATTAATCCCGTTGAACTTCCACTAAGTGGAAGCTGATACCAGGCTACCATTCGAAGGACTCCATTCGTATCCATAACGAGAGAGACCTTGCGTCGACGTTGCGTAATTACCAGAACAGCGTAACGGTTTTGCGTTTCCTTCGCTGGTAGACGGATCGAATAGGCGATCTGTTTGTCCTCGGGAAACTTCTATGCGATCCGATCCAGTTACCAACATCTAGCCAAGTTTTCCGTTCATTTTTCTGACACCGGCAGAGCGTATCTTTTCATGAACGAGGATTTCTCTTATTCTCAAACAGCTAGATTCTTGTTCCCTCGGTACTCGTACAAGGCACACATGTTCGACGATATTATCCCTCGGAGGGGCACAAAAGTGGCGCGTTTTTACGATCAGATGGAGGCACGGAGAGCGCACGGGCCTCTGAGAAATGATGGAGTCGCCTCGGTCGCCTTCTCCGCCTCTCGGAGAAAATAAGGAGTCGAAATAAAAGGAACGGAGCGAACGGAGGACGAGAAGAACGAGAAGAGAAGAAACAGAAGAAGAAGAAGAAGAAGAAGAAGAAGAAGAAGAAGAAGACGACGACGGAGAAGAAGAAGAAGAAGAAGAAGAAGAGGAAGAAGGAGGAGGTGATGGCGAAGGTACCGAAGAAGGACGAAGAGGGAAGGAGGGGTTGAGGAGAACTCGACTCGGAGATCATCTGCCGCTATAACAGGCTGCCAGCTGGCAAAAAAGTCAAACGCGAGACTCCCTTCGCTATGCGATGCTATGTTGATGGCGTGTCGCTGCTTATTTTCAACCCGTTGCCTGCATACCTGGTTAGATCCGAGAGGGATCTCTGAAATGTTCTTGGCTCCGATCCGAAATCATATACTACTGCTTTCATCCCTCTCACTGCTCCCCCTGCTTCGCCACCCTGTCGGTCTCTTTCCAACCACGCGTCCCTTTTTCTCTTTCTCTTTTTCTTCCTCCGTTCTTCCGTCTTGCGTCGCGCGTGTCGCGTTTGTCGTCCTCGACCGCCCATCGTTGACGCCGACGACATAGCGATTCGCGTTTTCTGCTCTTTTCTGCCGCGCCTACCGAGCAAATTTGTCTCCGTTCCCGTTTATTTATTTGCCCGGCTCGTCGAACCACTCTCTCCCGAAGCTCTATCGGGCCCGCGTCGTGTGTGTCGCGCGTAAGCCCGCTCGAACGTGCTAATTATAATCCTCGACGGGAGCAATTGATCGCGCGAGCGTACCTCGTTACGGCTCCAATTACAGCCTTGATCGCGTCACCGCGCTTCGAAACCGCGGAATCGGACCTATCGCACCCACGGATTTTTCCGCTGGCTCGATCATTTTGTCGCTTTATTAGGCTAGTCGTCGCGAGGGAGGCGATAATTGCATTATCGTTGGTACCGATGGTCGTCCGTCCCTTGACGAATCGTATGTGTTTCCATCGACGAAGATAGGGTCGCGCGAGTGGGCGCAATAATCGGGTCGACAATAGCGTTCGTTGCGGTATCTTCTCCTTCGCTGGTTATCTCGTCTCGTACAGAAGGAATATCGAATCGTTCGTAGCGGATCGAGACACCGGACTGGCCAGCGAGACTGTCGTAACGCGTTTCGTGCTAGATCATGGCATGAACAGGTAGCCGTTAAAAGTAGGCTCGACTTCGCTTCAGAATGCAAAAACGTTTTCCGCGCGTTTCACGGTGAAATTCTAACCCCTTCGGCCCGTTACACAATCTTATCGCGGCTCCGGTCGCCGCGGCTTTCCTTCTGCCTTCTCGTTCCCTTGCTTCGTACCCGGGGGTGGACGAGGTGGTGGGTTCTCGTAGCCTTCCACTTAACCGAGAGGGAACGACGAGAGAAATTGAAGGAAGGAGATAAAGAGAAAGAGAGAGGGAGAAGAGAAGGTACGGCAGCCAGTCAGGCAACCCCTGGCTTGATCCACGTTGTATCCATGGCTCGAGAGGGGTGCAGCAAGGAGGGGGGCCGTGCGGATGGAAAGGGGTGCGGGGCACCCCCTGGCTAGGTAGTAGAAGGGGTGTCGTGATAACGTCACGCTCTGACAGAGTGCCGCTGCTATCGCGCCGCCACACGCCGGCAGAGAAACAAAATGGAACCTCCGACCGACCGACCCTTCCCACCGACCACCCTCTTCCTCCTCCTGGCTTCGCCTTGCCATTTCATCCCTCTCGACGAACCACGATTTCGGCCTCGACGAACTTTTCTCCGCTCGACTCTAACCCAGCTCGATTTCAACCACGACCATTAGGACCACGATGCCGACTTGGCGTAAACGCGACGCGGAGGAAGGTTCGCAAGGTTTGTAAGAGCCATCGACGTAGAAAAAAGTCGAGTAGAGTGCGAGAAAAAGCGAAACGCGAGCTTGGTAAGGACATTGCGGCGTATCCACCTTTTCCAATCCTCCCGAGGCGCTCGAGATTCGATTCAGGAGATTAATGATCGGTCCGAAGGATCCGTACGATCTTCTCGAGCCTTTCCTCGAGCGCCCCCGGGCGACGAGACGAGGCCTTTCTCGTCCTCCTGGCTCCGGGAACGAAGGACACGAACGGGAGATCTTGTCTTGCTCGAGGAGAGGCGCGTTGGAGATCGGGAATGCCGGTGATATACAGCGCCGCTCGATTTGATTCCCCGATCGCCAGAAAATGATAGTCTTTCGGATAGATGCCATTTAATCGATTACTCCAGACAACGAGCCTCGATAAACGATTCCAGCAAATGTATAAGGTTCCTGGCTTTCGGATGATTCATTCACTGCGCATCGAGCGAATATCGCGGTCGTAGGAGCGATCTCGAGTCGCTTGACTCATCTCGAATTGATCGAAATGTAACGTAACGGTTGATAATTTATGGTAGAATCATGGTATCGATTCGCTAGCATTTACGCGAGAACGTAGAAAGGATGAAAAATGAAAGGTAATCGCACTTTACCACGACCCTGTTCGTACGTGGTACCATCGTCGGAAAAATTTCTTCCTTTTACCTCTATCGATCGATCTATCTTTATTCAAACAGTTAGATAATAACAGTCAAAATTGGTAACGCGTTAACAGCACCCATTTCAGCACCCAATCGCTCGGCTACAAAGGGACAGCGCGGCGAGAGGGTGGAATCGATATGACGAGGGCACGCATACGCGGTTTCTGCTTGAGCACGCGTCCCGGTCAAATGCACACAAAGTCGTGGCGGAAATCCGACCGGTATCCGGCGCGGATCGCGCGCGGAACTCCAGTTTTTTGGGCCGTGGCTGGATCGCTTGCGGCGGAGTGGAGGGCGCGTACATCAAAAGCTCGGGAGCGAGCAATAAATAGAAAGTAGCCGATATTAATTCCGTTAATTACGGGGCTCGGGCCGCGGGCTGCGAGCCCGCAGGCTGTCCTCTTGTGTGCTCGCGAATAACAGGTGCGCGTGTCTCTGAAAAGCTTGATTTTTCGAGCGTGCCAACCGTGTACGTGTAGAGCCGGTTGTTCCGGTGTGTTGGTGTCTACAGAGTACCGACGTCGGCTAATGGTACGGAAAGGGTGGCGAAAATAAAGAGGGTGGCCGGCGGGTGGAGGCTGTAATTAAAACAGGAATGTTAATTACTCTTTGCATTACCGAAAAGCCTGTTATTGCCGGCGGAGCTGGCGTGCGAGCACGATCGTGTGCGCGCGAGCTCGAGAGCAACGGCGCGAGCGGAGGCGTAGCCGTATCGTGGAACGTTTTAACAGAGCTTTTCTCTCCCTTTCTCCTTTTCGCCCGGATGCGCCGATAATCGTCGCGTAATGCTCGCCTGTCGAATTAATTGCCGTTATCGAGAATCGATCACGAAGGGGGAGGTTTCGATGAATTGATGATAACCGAGGATGCCTTATGCAATCGTAATTGGCGCGCGTTATCCCGCGAGCAATTACCACTCGGAAATGTCTTATTTCCCTGTAACGACGGGATCATCTAGCCAAGGTTACCCGAGTCGCTCGCAAATCGAAACGATCCGTTCGAATAATTCACAAAACGCCCCCGATCGTTCCGCGTTCCATCGTCGGCAAGAGATGATTTCTCGTTTTGGAATATTCAATATTCGTTCCAAGAACCGGTAGTAAAACGGACCGCGTGGGATCCGCCGAGCTGGCGGTAATTTATGTCGACGACAGACGTTCCCCGGCTAAACCGGCCGGGAATAGAAACTTAGTCGAATTCAACGGAATACTTTGTCGTCGTGGTTAAACGGTTTCGCGTTCCACGATACAAAGGAACAACGGAGAATGGGACGAGGTATGGCATGGCTAGGTCAGCCGGTTGGCTAGAGTCGGAGGGTCGTAAATACGGGGCCGAGTTTCGAGTGAGCGAGATGATTTATAGAAACTTAAATCCCCGGGGCTCTTGTCTCACCGGGCAGCTCCGTACCGTTCGCCTCTCTTGAACAACGAAACGAGCCGCGTGTCTATCTATCTTTTCTCCATCAACGCCGGATACAGACAGAACGCAAGCGAAACTGGCGGCGTTCAGAGGCGGGAAGACGGAGGAACCACGAGAGAGTCTCTCCGGGAGACTCCCGCCACCCCTCGCTCGTCGGGAATATTTAATTACAGCCTTGGCGAGGAATCGAGAAGAACGGGAAGAAAATAACGCGGCGGGGGCCTCTTTCGAATGGTTCCGTTCGAGGGCGCACGCTCCTCTGTGTTTACCTCGTACTTCTAATTGCTTCGGCCTGGTCCGAGTCTGCCATTACGGTCGAACGGAGATCGCGTATCTCTGTATGCAGTCTGCACCGATGCAAGCTGTCGCGCTCGTGTGCACGCGTTTATCGACGAGCTCGTGGATGAGCGGATGGACGAAACGCGCGCTCGAAATCGGACCTCTAAGTAATAATTATTGAAACGGTGTTCCCTAGGGGATGTGCGATGTGTTGGGTTTCTTATGTGCATCGGGATGAACGTTTCGTGGATTCGTCGGACCGAGAGTCGATGACTTTATTGGTCTATTGGGAGGGTTGTCGGAGTGGTTTGGAAGGAAGAATCTTCGTTCTTGTTCCGAAATATCTTTAATTGTAATTGCTTGGAATTTTCTGACAGCGATATTACCAAAATTGTGATGCAAATGATTTTATTAAGATACGAATTCGTTAAAATATGAATTCATCAACTAGGACAATACAGGGTTGAAAAACTACCCTCTGAGATCATCTGTATTCAATAGCTCGTAACATTCGTAACTCTTCTACGGTCTCTCCCTTAAAATTAATAAGAATTAAAATAATCCATAAATGTGAAAGAACTTGAACGTTGGCGGTAAACGGGAAAGGGATGAAACAAAGTTTCCAGGGATCGAAAGGATAACGCGTGTCGGACAATAATCGCGGTACCTTCGCTTAAACCGTACGGATATCTCGGTAGGTTGCGTTAACTTGCTGTTTCTCGGTGGTATTGGTGAGGAAAAGGGGTACGGCCATGTTGGTGAGGTGGCCAATGGCGCGCAGAGCACCTGCCTCCCGTCTCTCGCGTGTTTCGCCGGACGTGTGTGCCGGCACACCGTGTGGGCGTGCGTTTGCACGCGTGTATGCGTGCACACCGCGTGGAAATGCGCGCGTGCGTACGTGCACCGACCTCGCACACGCACATCCACTGTAAACATCGCGCGCGCGCTCGTTCGTGGATGTTTGCTTCGCGTCGTTGCCATTGTCGGGGCCGATCGTTTCGATATCGGCGTATCGACCTAACTTCTGGTTCCTAGACAGGATCACGTTGATCCTTCGATTTCTGATCGATGGAAGAATTTTATTACAGCGTTCGAGCTTTGAAGTTTTAGGAAATTGGGACAGGAACGTATCGTTATTCCATCGTTACGAATATTTCACGATAGAAGTACCTGCTTCCAATGTATCCGCGTTCATTCGCTCTTCTGTAATTTCCATGTCTTGATTGTTAAATCGTCCTTAATTGATAATCATAGTATTAACTGTTAAAGTTGAGTTCCACTCAAAGCAGAGATCTTAACGATCGTTTCGAAGGAATTAATTACCACGCGCTCGGGGTTAAAAAAGTCTCTCGACTTCCCGCTCCGACATGGACAAAAAATGGTCAACGACATCCCCATGGCCACAGACCACACTCCTTTTCACGTCAGCGATCTTCATGGTCCTCACGGTTCTCCAATTTGTTCGCCAGGCTCCAAGGAAAAAAGAAAGACAACCTTTAATCTGGAATTCGAACGGCAGCCGATACGATCGCAGAACCCGCCTCGGTGGATCGAGGCGGAAAGCAGACACGTCGAGGGTCCGTGACACGTGTAATTATCCGCGCGATTTCATTCGTACGCGCGCGTAGATCGGCACTTTGGAAGCGCGCCGTATCCTCGAGACGGTCGCCCGTCCCGGCGTGTCGTCATCACGATAATTATGCGAGAGTCGAGCTCGCGATGCCGAGCCGCTGATATCGTTACCTTCGGCGCGCACAAAAGCCCCATTCGCGACGAATTCTACGGGGATAAAAGTCGATTCTCGGGACGGGGAGACGGTCGAAGAAGAGGAGTCGAACGACTGACAAGGACGACCTCCACGACGGCGACAATCTTCTGGTCGTCGTCGGTATCGTTCGCTGCCAATTACGGTCAACATCGGCGGAATTTATGCACAGGCATGCGTGCCGGCTAGCAACGGGCGCCAATCTCGCTTGATTAGAAGGGCGTACGATACCAGGGGAAGATCGATCGGTTGTCTTTGACCCACTTTTTGTCGGCGTACGCGACGTGGAAAGACGGTTACGATGGGTGCATTGGTTTCCTAACGAGGTATTAGGTACCTGTGACTCGAAAGAAGGTGAAAGTAGTCGAGGAGACTCTAGGTTTTGTTACACTTTCGCACCGTACTCTGTAACTTTTTACTTCTCCGTGGTTAAATACCAAAATCGAGAGGGAGTTCGTTCAACGACTGTATCGTAACAATCGTCGTTATCGTTTGATACAATTGCATCCAATGAACGCGCAAGAATGATCGTCGATGATCGGACAACCGCGAGGTCCAGCGCTCCACGCTTTTAAATCATCCCCCGCATGTCGAAAATAATTCCGCGCTGCGCCTGCCTTAACGATGCAGCGGATTTATCGTAATTAGCGACGATTAATTGTTCCAAAATAGATACGATTCTTCCCTCGGCTCGTTTCCTATTTCGGGCCACGGTTATCGCGATTACATAACCATTAACCGGTCGCGTTCGCGCTCATCTTCGCCGGTGTGCGCTTTGTGCGGTCACGAGCGCGCACCCGCACACCTTGCCGCAATTTCCGTGAACGTTCGCCGGTATACAAATAACCCCGACGATCGCAGCCTCGCCGGAATGGCCTCGGTAAATCGTTTTCGAGGAGAAAGGAAGAGAAAAAGAGGGAATGATAGAGAAAAGGGAAGGCAGAAAGAAACAATAACAAAAAGAGCGAGCCGCCTGGCCAGCTCGAGTGGGTACCAGTTAAAATCTTCATTGCGGTCAGCCATTCTTCTCTCGAGCTACCCTCTGCTCGTCTCGGCTCCACCTGGTGCTTTCGCGATTTCGTTCTTCCTTTCGTTCCTCTTTTCGTTCCTCCTTTCATGCTTCGTTTCGTTCTTCGTTTCGTTCTTCCTTTCGGTCTTCCCTTCGTTCTACCTCCCGTTCTTCAGCGCGCGATCGTTCTTCCTCCTCTTCCGTCGGTCCTCCTCGATCATTCGACCGATACAACCGGAGGGCAACGATGCGTGTACGAGAAGGTCGAAACCTTCCCGGACTCGAGGAGTCCAATCAGAACGAGACTTCGACGAGGACCGGCATAAGAGGATTTCCCACGGGAACGATGATTGCGATGCCCGCGCGTGACCACCTTGACTTCCTTGACTTCCTCTCACCTTCGACGCTGACTCTTCGATGCCTTGCTTTCGTTTCACGCGTTTCGTGAGATTTTACGAGGAGCAGAAGTGATACTCTGCATATCTTCCATAATTAACGCACGAATAGAATGCAGAGTTAGTTGTTCTTGGGCAAATTTGTCAACACGTTGACCACAAAGCTAATTTTGCATATTTTAATCATAATTTCAAAGTGGTGTGGTATAGTTTAAATTCTCCAAGGTACATTTGGTACTTAGTACGGTTACTGTAACATTAACAGCCCTGCAAATTTTCGAGATACCATTTTATTCGAATACTCCGGTTAATTCCAACATCTCCTACCATCAACGATTACTATAATGGTTAGCCCGTTAAAAAGTGATCATTAGAAAATCGGAAATGAATAGTTCCATGCGAAACGTAAACGTCGTCGAGCTCGTTCTTACCGTACATCGATACTCGAGCGCGTCTCTCGTAGTCGCGTAAATAATCGACTTTATTAATTCACCGGACGGCTGACAAATAGCGTACACATTCCAGCATGAAATATTCTAATAGCGTTTGCTTTATACGCCGAGCTGGACGTCGTTTATCGCGAAATCGCTTTCGGTGGGGACGCTGTTGGACGATCGTCGGGAACGTGCGCGACGAGGAGCGCGCTCGTTAATGGGCCCGCAGGAAACGAGTCGATCGTGGAACGCCGCCCATTAAGAATTAATAAGAGGAACGGCCAGGACGCGACCGGGATCGATCCAATTGCGCTAGCATAATTGGACGCCAGTTTCTCGTAAAATTGTCCGACTGGAAAACTCCGAGAGTCCTTTGGTCGACGTAGAAAGAGCCAGAGCTCGCAAAACTCGGCCGCGCCACTCTCTTCTCCGTCCGCGTTAGCGACCACCATAATAATTCCCCCGTGATTTTTATTTGGTCCCGTTTCATTGCACGGGATGGCCTATGGGCAGCCAGTACGGTCTGTTATTAGCGTCTGGTGCTTGGCGTTATTGCCGCTCGGCTATACGCGGCTCTCCTCTTCCCTCTTTCTCGCGTGTTCGCGTTTGGCCAAGCATTCTTTCTCTTTCTTTCGCTCACCAGCGTCCCTCTCTCGTTCACCATCGGCGAAATGGTGGTGCACGAGGTACGAGAAGAAGAGAGATTGGTCGGATGGGAATCCTTCCGCTGGAATCGACGCCATATTGGACATCTACAGGGATACCGGAGGAACTCGAGTCGGTTTGAAGGCATCGTTCTTGAACTATATTCGTCGAACGCACTAGATTCGTCGATCGTCTTCGGTTCTGATTTCTAACGAACTTAGGATCTCGCGCGCAGAGAGATCTCCTTCGTTAATTACGCGCGTCCAATTTGTAAATATTCATGGAAGGGAGGTGCTCCGAGAGATGGTACGAAGAGACCGTGACTTTCCAACAATTTATAGCTGACGAAAGGAGAAATATGGATCATAAAAGAAAGCGCTGGGAATATATTATGCGAGTTCACTGGTTCGGTCGGGAAGAGCACCGGCAGTGACCGCGGGCGCGGCGACCAAAAAGGAATATCGAATGGACGATCGAGAGCAGAGAGCGCGCGAGTCGTTTGGTAGCTACCGCGTTGCCGCTACGAAAGACATCAGGTTTGTTTTACGGCGCAGTTAAATACGATTTAGGTTTTAATTAAACCTAACTCGGAGCGAGCGAGGGGGCGGGCCCGCCGACTCGGCCGTACGAGACTGGCGGCGATAAAATATATACGTAGGTATACAGTGAGCGTTTCACTGCCTGTTCCCGTCCCTCTGCGTTTCTATTTTTCTTTTTTTCTTTTCTTTCCTGCTATGGCGTTCGATTGAAAAAAAGAAGAGTAAAAAAAAATAAAAGGAAAGGAATGAAAGGACGAAGGGAGAAAGGGATCGAAGAAAAAGAAAAGTGCTCCGTCGCGTCGATAAACAGGCAGAAAAGCTCGTAAAGACCGTTTACTGCCGACGAGAGTTGGCCGCCCTGCCAGAGAGGAGCTTCCATCGCTCGCACGGATCGACTTAACGCGATCATGTGCCTCGCACCGATCACCGACCGTATCGGGTGATCGATGTCGTGGTATCGAGGCATCCTCGGCCATCGTAATTTGCTGCGCCGCCAAGAGAATCGGCTCGGATGATCGCGTGATCTCCGTGAAGAACAGAAATTACGATATAATAGAAAGGCCAGTGAGATCCTTGGGGCGTTCACGACTCTCTCGAGTTACTTTGGATCGAGCCTGCTTCGAAAGTTTTCCCGAAGTGACTGAGATTCTGTTGGAAAGCGAAACGAAAGCGAAACGAAACCGGAACGAACCGAGAGGCGAGTATTAAACTCACCCTCGAGCAACCACCGACGAAATTACGCCGAGCCGCGAGGTGGGATTTCGCAGTTCGCGATCGGAACGTAGCCAAAGTCCTCCGACAGTTCGGAGTTTAAAATTATATCTCCGGTCGAAGCCGGTGGCCAGGGGTGAATTGGGAGGAGGGGGATCGAAGGGGCGCGGGGGTGGTCGGTTAGTCAGAGGCGCGAGGTGACCGCAGCCACGGTGCACAGGGTTTGGCGTAATGCACGCGTATGACGTGTGCGGATAATTGCAGTAGTTGCAGCCACGACCGTGCAGCCGTGGCGGCGGCGGCGGCGGCGCTGGCTGGCTGTTCGGTTGGGGTTGCTGTGGCAAAGGGTGTCACCAGTCCACCCCTCGGCGGCCCCCTCTCCCCCTTGCACCACTAATCAAATTCAAATGCATATACCTAACAACCGCTGCACACACAGTCGTGCCGTTGATGAAATTATGGTCGACTGCACTCTGCACGCTGCCGCTGTTCCCGTGCGTCACCGGCGTCTCCCGGTGTTCCGCTCGAACGATCCGACTCGATCGAAAAGATCGCGCCGAACGACGTTCCGTGGATCGTTTGTTCGACGTCTCCGGACTCGAAGGACGAAGCTGCCTTTGTCCGATACCCTGTGGCGGATCCTCGATTAAATTCGAGCGAAATCTATCAATTACGGCCGGAACGATGTAAAAATCGGCCGTGAAATTCGATGGCTGGTCGGTAATTGAAAGAGGATACGCGAAGGACGATACGCGAGACAATGTTGCGTTACGCGACAGAGGCGGAGAGCGAGTTGAACGGAAGAGAGGAAGAGAGAGGGAATGGGACAGTGAACAACAGGAGGGAAGTGCATCGTCGGCGATATCCTACCCGTCCATGGTCCGGCATGGCAGTGCACGGTGCAGTGATGCACATAATGGGCGGGATGTGCACTTGCCGCAGGAGCCAATTATTCGATACGGCGGCCGGTCGCTATACGTGCCGCCGCTATCTCTCGCACGCATCGCGTATGGGCCTCTGGCTAACTCCTTCCTTTCCAGCGCGATTTCACCCCCCTCGCATCCCCCTTTGTCCACGCTGTTCGTTCCGTTCTCCTTATTGACAACCTCGCGGCCGAGACAAAATGGCTAAGCCGTGGAATGATCGATAGTGCTCGGAAGGGCAAGCAGAAAACGTGAGGCAACCTTTAAGTGAGATATTTAGATAGGAGTAAGTGTCGATGGGGGGTTCGTGTTTCGATTGTCGAAGTCGATCTACGAATCTCGGGATGTGCGAAAAGATGGATGATTGCGAGCGGAAGTTGTTTATAAAAAAATTTCATAACGTTGAAATGAGATTCTAGCTTTAATTAAAGTATCGCGCACAAAATCGCACGATGAGATGTTGCGATAATTAATTCAATGTTGCGCTAAAAAAAAAAACAGAAAAAAAAGAAAAAAAAAAGACGAAAAGAAGAATAATTAAAACAACACCAGGTAAGAAGGAATCCTGACGTTTCCCACGGAACGGTACCCATGATAATTCAGTCAAGTCCTCCGACAGGGCGCAACGTTAATGGATATGAGAACTCGTGGAACGTGCGAATCCCGGTTCCGTCAACTCAGAAGAAAAAAGAGAATCCAACTTGATGCCCGATCGACGAGGTGCCATTACAATACCAAATGACGAATCTTCCTCTTCCTCCATCTTATCCGCTTCCTCATCGTTCCTGCGTGGACGCTTCGCGAGGACGTCTCGCTGCGGGGGCAACAATGGGCAAAACCCCTCAATTGTATTGAAATCCCGGCGAACAAATGTGCGGCCAAATTCGTCAATAAATCTACAAGTCAACCAGGGCCGCCTTCTCTACACCCGGCTTTCTTCGCGAAAAGAAAAGGAGGGCACCTTTCTACACCCTCCGGCGCGTCTCTTGCGCTGAGACAGCGCGTATATATTCATGTCCACCGCTTATGCATATAGGCGCGTACGTGACGTATACAGGGACGTGCTCAGGTGTACAGTCGAGAATAAGGAACACATTAAAATGCAGCCACGTCTTTCGAGCAGACCTCCCCACCGCGCCGCGTTCTCACGCGAGCAGGGCGGCAACGATAAGCGCCATTTTGCTTGACGTCGATGCGCCAATTCTTATCCCTGGCATCTGCTGCACCCTGGGCGCATACATTACGAGCACGTTACACTTTCGGGGGAATTAATTTGGAGCGACTTCGGTGAACTGGTTCGAGATGGATGGCGCGGAACCCGTTTACTGTCGCAATATCGTTGCACGTCGCGGTTTTCGGTCTTCGGATACTATTTTTGATGCTACGGATGGTTAAGTAAATTGGTTTTCGTATACAATTTTCATCGGACTATTTTAGTCAGTCACTAGTTGCTTCCAACGCTAATTGAACTCGAGCTATTTGTAATCATAGGTGGGAATATTAAATTTGTTGGATAGGACCGATATACACAGCGTTGATAAAGGTTGCGTTTGAACTTCAGAGATACGCTACTATAATTGCAATATTCTATAACGAAGATTAATGGTAATACTATTGGTGAAATACTTGAAAAAGTGACCGTAGCTCAAAAAGCTCGAGCATCTAAGAAAGCCGACAGGTTCGAGCTCCGGTCTCATGAGTCACGTTGAACCACTTAACGTAACGAGTTCGATCTGTCCCGTGTGTCTCGGTGATCTCGTCCCGTCACTTTATAAGCGGCGTCCATACCCACGAAAAAGCGTCGCGGCCCCGGTGGTAATCGAGCGGATGCGTGCTGCAGGACACATACGCGCCACGGTTCCCGCGGGATGCTGCGCTCGATCGTTTCCTAAGAGCTGCTTATGCAATTTTGATGACGCTCTGCCGATTCCTGCCACCATTCTGGCGCCTCTGTGTATCTACGAAGCTATATAAACGCGTCTGCGTGATATCGTCGCTGGACCCCATTTCGCTCCTCTCCGACTCAGATGGTCGCGTGCACAAGCTTCCCGGGGGTGAAAGTATTGCTGTTCGGGTATATAGGAAAATCGAATTTCTCCAACATCCAGTAGAATTATTTATTTTCCGGCACCAGTTATGGTTGTTATTTTTTCTTTTGTATTTTGGAATTTTTTTTTTCAACGCGACAATATCAGCTTATTTTAAGTTAACACAAAGTTCTGAGCGCCTCCAGAGTTAGTTTTAAAAATTTTACAAATTATTTTCCATCGACCACTCAATGGGGCACTTCCACCCAATCAAACGTCAAATATAAAACGCATAAAAATCCTCTTGAAACCTTGTCGAAAGTTGCTCGATCGAGCCAACACCCGCGTCCTCCATCGGTCCTGTATCTATTCGCGGCATTTCCAATCATTGTAAAACCCCGACAGAAACGTCGGCCCATAAACCGATCGGGGAAACGATACGGGGCCGGTGCGTATTACAGCGAAGGAGGTCGTGCGTGGATATAGGTATGCATAATGTAGGACGTAAGAGAGCGCGCGGATGCTCGCGTCAGATCGTAATGGACGCGATGCGTTATCTGAAAATGGTTTTACAAGGGCGACGCATCGCCCCTGGCCTCCATAAAGTCGGCACCGAGCGACTCGTTTCCCGGTAGCGAGCTGCGAAAGGGAGGCGAAACGGCGCGAACCAGCGGGTCCCGTTGCTGGGAGAGCCAAATCTTCGAATGCGATCTTTCGCCTCGCGGTTCCGAGACCCCTGGCTTGACACTTCCGCGATCGCTCCTCCAGGACTCGCGACGACTCTCGAGGCGCTCGTACGATCCTGTGAAATTGGTTTCGTCGGCGAGTGCGACGAATTTATAATTTTTCAGACAGATTATTGTGGGGATACGGAAGATCTGTGTTGACTAGCGTACCCGTGACTCGATTATAATCGTAAAACTGTACGGTCGAAAGTGGAAATGGAATTCTCAGTCTCCAGCTTGAAGCTGGTTAGAATAATTACTCGGGCCTGAATGAAAAAAAATATTATTCAACGTTTTCGATTTATCGTTCTACGCAGATGTACGCTTTTATCGGTTGGTAAATTGTTTGATAAAAAAAAAGTAACTGTACGTCAGGTCCCTATTGAAAGAAGCAAAATGCTGCATGCGATTCTGGTAGATACTGCGTCAGGTAGTGCCGCTACTTGATGGTTTAATTTACGACTTCGCTATATCCCCGCAAGCTACTATACATAAGAAACTTGGTATTCCTAAAACAACAGTTATCATTCGTCATAGGTTCATTTCCATAAGTCGCGGCCTCAAGGAAGAGAATAATTATCCTTATACAGCTTGATCACCCTGATCGTGGATGATAAAATCAACTGATATATTACTCGCGCGAAGAACCGATTCTTCGGAAGGGTCAGTTGCTAGCTTTTCTCACGGAAGTTACCCGGCGCGTTGGTCGCGGATATAATAGGCAATCGCGCGGCGGGCTTTTTCGAGCCGGTAAGAAGTACCAACTCAGAAGCTAGCGGCGGGATCGTTAAGAGGGGTAGAATTTTACGAACGCGGAAACGCGCCGGTCGGTCGCGATCACGCGCGCATTTATCAATCGTGGCGTCGTTGCCGCGATAAGGAGCGTTTACACGCGCGAGACCGCGGGGCGTCTGGTAATCCAGCGCACGTTCGCGGTCCCCTGGACCGGCGGACGAGTCGGGAACGCAGAAGAAACGGCGAAAAAAGAGGATCCACGTCCGAGAGCATGCCGGTGTACCTGTTTCTCGGAGGATATTAACGAACGTACGTGTACTCGCGGCGGCCGCGATCGCGAGCCCCGCCAACCCAGCACGCCTCCGAATCTCGACGTTCTCTTTTTTGCGAATTCGACCAAAGGCGTCGTCGATCGATATCGTTGCCCCGTCCTCTGCCTCGAGCCCCCCTCGCGATCTCCCTCTCTTTGTCTCAGATCTTAATTTACGGCCGGGTTATCGACTCGCAGAAGGTTCTACTCTCCGCTTCCTTCCCGGCCAAGACTCGATCTCTGTCACCGAGACCTATCGGCGAAGGTAATTATCTTCGTTTTTCAGCTGCAAGCACGAGGATTCGTTTTAATACCCGGTCTGCATCATTCGTTCGCGTGTGGTCCACGATACTGTGATCTGAACAGCTTCCGATTTCCCGTTTTCGTTCCTTCCGGCAAGCTACTGCTTGGTTTTCGGACTATAACCATCTCTTTACGGTATAATTATTTTCCTAGTTTGTTTTCGACCAGCTCTGATTTGTTTTTTAACCGAATAAAGTGTCGCGTCAGAGATGAGTTACAAAAAAAAAATGAATTGAAAGTTACCCTTTATTATTATTGAATAATATCGATTATAGCTTTTCAACAGAAGGCAGTCGAGAAGTACATACATTCGTACAATATCTACCGTCGTTATATATATATCCAAGAACTTTCCATCAAACTGCAAGTTTACACGCTCTCCATTTAGAATTTTCATTCCAATACCGCGATCATCCCCTTCGGTAGCAGGGTCTCGTTAACAGAAACAAGTTCGACGGGACTTTCGCCGTATTCATTTTCCACGAGGCCCGCTGCGACGTTATCGTCCGGACGAGGCGAGCTCCGCAAAAGCGGCGACGTGTTTCGTGTCCTCTCCGTTTCCTTCGTACGTCGTTTCCTGCGTATGAATAAGCCGGGGTTACACCCTCCGGCTGCCGTGAGACACCCTTTGCCGGAGCACAAAGCTCGCTGGCTGCTCGTCGCCGGAAAACTCGTCGCGTCCTCCCGACGTCCCTCTCTTTTCTCGTCTTCCGCCGGCTCTCTTCTTCTTCCTCGATTCGTCGCCGCCGTTGCCTCGCATCGGGAAGTCCTCCCGTGTTGATTTACCGGCGGACTAGCGGAGCTCGTTGTCCGCCAACCGTCTACACGCTACGCTCGCTCTATTTCGCTGTCCTCCTTCTTGTTCCGCGAATGTTACAGGCGTAAATGGAAGCTCGCCGCTCGGATTCCCGCGGTGTGCTCTTTTCTGTTTTGCAAATCGCGATCGCGAACGCTAACGACGCCATTTGGAAAATTGGTTGAGGAACGACGCGCTCTCTTTGAGGTTGTTTTAACCGTTCTTGTCCGTGCTTTGTCTGCGGCTTTTGGATGAGTTCCAAGTTACACGACGTTACGGAGGGTTAATATTAACGAAATAATTCTTTTGATCGAACAGATACAAAGTTTCATTTTGCGTTGTACATTATATAGTTCCGTTTAATTTAGGACCGACGAAATGAAAATTTTTAGCGTTAAACCGTTCAGAAGTTACGTCCGGGTTAAACACAACCCACACGTTCGTATCTCTTTCTTTAATTTTATAAGAATCTCTTTGGTGTCGCTCGAAGGGAATAACCGCGCGGTTGCGTATTTAATCGGATTAATAATTTAATTACACGATCCACCGGTTGTCCAGCGAGTCCAGGAGGTCGATATTGAAGCACGAACTTTAATTCGCCGCCACGATTTACATCTTTCTTGTCGATATACCGGAGGACCTCGCAGCCAGTTCGGTCTGTACAAGAGCACACCGACCAAGCAGAAAACACCGAGTTCTGTCCTCGTGAAATTAGCATACCGGTTTATTAATTACACCGTCTCACCCCTTTCCTCCCTCCCCTATCTGCGTGGCCGTCCCTTGTCCACGAACCGACCGATACAAGATTTCGTTCTCGATTCTCGGTACAAGCACCGAGGGGATGAGCCTTTTTCCTCTTTTTCGCGCGTACAACATAAATCTCTGTTCGTGGTTCGTTGAAGAGGCCGCGTCGACGTTCCCGTTCCTTTTTTCCCGTTCCCTCGTGAATGCATGTAGCCACGTCCGCACCTGGTTATTACAGAGTAACGGGTTTGATAGCGAGTTATTATTCGCGTGGACGACACACGGGGTGGTTGATGCGTCAAACTTCGTGGAAAATGGGAAATGCGCGAAGAAACCGAAGCTCGAACAAACAACGCGAGAGCATACGGTGGTCGTTCGATGAGATCACGATCGCAATTGATTGAGAGGAAACGATAAGCAGTCGTTGGGAAGACGTTTTATACGCGTGGCAATCGATTGCCGAAGATAAAGGGTCACTTAAAAGCAGCTTAGCCGTAGACGTATAAGAGAGTTGTTCGCTGGCACGAGCCTCGTTACGAGTAATCCCCTTTCTCTTTCTGTTTCAGGTGAGTACCAAACACATCCAATTTCGAAGCTCTCGGTCCCCGTGGGAGCGGGATCGAATTTCGCATATACAAGGGGCGTAAGTAGAAGCATGCGATCTCTGGTTGATCACGGTCGTTCGATTCTTAGAATACGGCGAATCACCGATGCGAAAAGTAATCGGGACACCCTCGCAAATCCCAGCTCGATCTTTCCAGCAAGGATTGCCCGGGCTTCTTTCTTTCTCTTTTTCTTTTCGCCCAAACGGTCGTTCCTTTTGTCTTTCTCTCTCTTTCGCTCTATTTCTGCCCGTGAATCTCCCTATATCCGAATGCAATCTAGAACGCATTTTGCGGCCGTCCTGCAGGACGTATACATCTCCCGGCGTATTATGGAATAGAATGGAAGGAAAACGGGATGTAGAAACCGAGTGGAAAGAGTAGGCCTCCGAGGCTCATAACCCCATCAGAGTTTGTCCCAGGGGCGGCATAACACACCCCCGGTCCTTTTTCCGCCCTCCGCTTGGCCCGCATCTCGAAACCGCCTCTTGTGGTCTCCAGGACCAGATCCAGAAGTCTTACCCTTCCTCTCCTTCTTCTACTTCTACTTTTTTTTCTCTCCTTTCTTTGGTTCTTCTTCTTCCTAGTCGAGTTTCTTCGGGGCCGCGAGGGTTTCTCGAAAAAAAAAACCACCTTCTACCCCGCCTGGTTCGCGGGGATTGAAAAGAGGCCTTAGTTACCCACCAGAGACCCGACCGTGTTCGCGAATGGAATGAATTTTCGTATTTTCCGCGAGGGCATCACCCCTCAGGAAACTCGTTATTAATTTCCCGTTCCCCGATACCGCGGGGAACTTAACTTTTTACCCTCGTTCGCGATTTTTTCGCCCGTTACAAGCTCGTGAGGGAGCGATTCCGAGGAAAATGGTGGTTAGAAATGATGGCGTAGCGTTGCTTCGTAACGGGAACCAACGTTACGCGCAAACATTAAATTATATAATTAATGTTCTACGAGTCTCGGTTATATTATCGATTTCGCGAACATCGTGGCAGCCAATAATGATATAAAGAAAAAATGTCTCGCTGTAGCTATCGAACAGTAGCTTGAGAAAATGGTCTCGAGGCAAGCGCCGCGTAAATTTATTTAGAAACCATCGAGGAAGCTGCTATCGATACCACTCGAGGCCGGACATCCTCTGAAGTATTCACGAGCCACGACGCGAAACAAAGGGCGGTCGACCGGCGCCGGATAAAGACGCGAAGAGCTCCGTTAATCCACGTAGCCCGTCTTTCCTTCCTTCTGTCCTCAGACGCTTCTTTTTCCTTCCTCCGGACCCCTCGTTTCTCCTCGTGGCCGTTTCTCGGTAAAACGAAAGGCGTACGGACGGTCGCCTTGGGGCCGGCGTAGCCCGATAATGGAGGCCGCTAATAAATTCACCCGTTAATATAAAATAATCGTTAAATGCACTTAGGACATACTTACGGCGCCGCTGGCTACGGAGCTCGCCATCCTTTTTTATCGAGACCACTTCGTCCCGTCGTCTTCGACCTCTCTTCGACGCCCTTCGGGCCACGAACCCTGCGATGGGAACGAAATAAAAATGAAAGGAGCTCATTTTGTTGTGGGCTTTGCCGAACGTCGAACTTTATATCTGCCTCGATATTGTGGTGTACGCGGAACCTGGGTGATTGAGGTTTAGTGGATTTCGATGTAATACGCGAGAGATGGAAGGTAGTCGTGATGTACGGGTGTCTGCGGCTGACTGACCTTTTCTACTAAAAACTCGAGAGAACTAGTCTCGCCAATTGTGTACAATTATATGTAGGAAATAATTCGTATCTCGCGTACGTATCGTTTTGTAGTGTTTTAACCACACCGTCGCATATTGTTGTTTCGTCTCGTAGTTTTCGTCGCGTAGATCAATGGCGCATGGTGCATGTTTTGACGAATGGGTGAGTATAATTTACTTTATTATAATTTTCTTTCTATTATGATCTCTTGACCCTTTCATTTACCTCTCTATTTCTCTCTTTCGTGTAGACTTCATAAATTTGCGATATTACGATATCAACAATTTAAAGAAAAAAAGAAGAAACTTAAAAACTATGTAATTTTCCCGCTCTAAACCTCGCCATAATTATCTCGTTAATCGTCCACAACACGCTCTTAAATTCGCCACAAATTTTCTACAACTTCACTTACGCAACGGAGCATCGCGTAATAAAGTTTCAACGTTACACGTCTATAAAGCGATTACGCGGCGTTGCGCGAGCCATCGCTTGAATTACGATTACAAGAACGTATGACGAACCGGTAGTCGTTGAGATAGCTCCTTCGCAGAAAGTGCAAGCGTAATTCAAGCGCGACACAGAATTCTGCGTGGCGTTCGAGGTGGTGCCCGAGGGCTTTTATTGGCCGGCACGGAAGCGGACGCTGGGCATCTATTTCCGTTTGGCCGACGGTTTCTGCGCGGCGTATCGCGTCGTCGACATGATTAGCGGTCGTGTAAACTGAAATGTTAAGACATGACGGGGCTCCACGGTGACACGCGGTGCTACCGACTCGTCGCAATGTATCAAAGCGTACACGCATCGCTGGCATTAGACGCCGACGCGTTTCGCGGCCTGTACCCATTATCACGTAGCTTCGAGAACCGCACCGAGACCGTCTCGACCGTTTCCTGTTCCCTTCTTTTGCATCATTTTCGTCTTTGAGCGTTCGAGCCTTCCTTTCGACCAGCTGCCCCGTTACGCGTCGTTGGAGAACGTTTTCGATCGTGCTTTATGGGGACCATGGTATCTCTGCGGTGGAAATTGTACATCGTGGAATAATTCGGTTAGGTGGCTTGAAATTTGCGTTAGAGTTAAGGTTCTGGAGATTCTTTTTCTGGTTAAACAGATTTTTTATTTTAATAGAGGTAAAATTTCTTATAGAATTTTTTTGTGTACCGAAGCGCACAAATTTTACAAGCTTCTCACGAAGTCTCATTTGGTATGTCAATCGAAACCTTTTTTTGTTTGTAAAATTTTCAACCTTCCATGTTGCGATCAGAAATATATTTTTAACCTGTTAACTGGGTAAGTCGAGTAAATTGGTCACGCGGACTGCCGATATTTTGGACGTTGTATAATCACTAGAAACACATTTCAATACACTTACATTTGCAACAATTAAAATGTATTATTTTCTATTAATTTTTAATTCAGAGTACAAAGGAGCTTCTGATCGAAAAATGACCCAGTTAACGGGTTAGTAAACAGCGTTCCAACTATGTGAAATTTCATGAAAGTTCACGGTTCAATTAGTGATTATTCATTCTTCTTAAGAATCGTTAAGACTAGAAGCCAGTTGAAGTCTTGAAGTTATCAAAATTCGTGAGAAACTTCTTTATCAGGAAACAGATATTAAAACAAATACTTCTGTCAGACTTCGACGCGTTCTGCTTGTAATTTCCTCCGATGAACCGTGTTGTCTCGTGAGGCGATGTCGCGACGGCTCGCGGTCGCCGGTTCGACGGTGAAAAGGAAGCGCGTCGCCCCTCCATCAAAGTTAATCCCTGCCGCGTCTCGAATCGGTCGAGAGCCGAGAGCATAATTCAGGGATTCGTAACTTTACCCCTTTCACGTGTTCCCTATCGTCGAGAAACTCCGCGGGGCAAGTAATTTCCGGATGACGGTGATATATAGGATGACTACGGCTCGGAAAGTTTTCGCGCTCAAGCGCGAGACCGCGTGTATAAAGTCCGCGCGGGAAAAACGATCTCTCCTTAATTATGATTGAGCGAACCGTGCTTAACGAACCTGCTGGGATGCTCTTTGAATCCGTGGAATGATTCAAACGGATCGACGATTTTTTTGTCCAAGTTGGAGTCCAATGTCTCTGTTCTAGATTCTTGAAACGACGTTTTTTTTTTATTTTTCTCGAGAGATTTTTATTTCCGATTATTTTCCAAATGAATCTTTTATTTCAATTTATCGCGGAAAGAAACGATAAAAGTTTTTATTCGAACTGCAATGAAAATTATAGATTTAAAAAATTTCGAAAGGCCAAGATCGTAATCGATCAATCGTTGAAAAATATTGATCAGTTCCCAAAATATTCGAGCTGCCAAATACAGCATAAATCTGATTGAAAAATTATCGAAAGCGTCTTAAAAGTCCTGGCGGGGTTGCAATTGCTATAACATTCTTCTACAATTCACAGGACTTCGCGGAAGCTAATAAATTCCTCCAATCCGTGTAGATCCGCCGTCGCGTATTCCCGTCACGTACGCGGTCTCGCATGCGGCAGAAAAATCGCGACCAACCGCGAGACAATCGAGAGCTCTTAATTAAACCGGCGATACACGTGGAAGAGGTTCTCGCGTCCGCTCATTATTCGCGGGTAATCAAACGGAACAAGTGGGTCCTCGGTAATATAGCAGAGGTCCACGAGGAAGAGGGTTGGGGAACGAGAGGATCGCGTACCTGCTCGACGGAGATAGGAAATCAGTGGAACTAACGTGGAAGAAAGAGCGAGAGGGGCTCGATTCGCGCCTCATTGCCGTCTAAGCGAGAGCCATATCTCTTTGTGGAAACACGAGCCCATGCATCTCTCGCCTTCACCCTGTTCATCTTCCGCGATCTGCTGGAAGGGCCCCTCTAACGAACTCGACGTCCACTTAGAGGCCCTGAAAGGAGCCTCGTAACGAGCACTCCACCCCCGCGAAACTCGAACTGCGGCTCGGTTGCGGCTCGCGCCTTCGGGGCCGTGTATGTATGTACGCGTTCGCTCTCACACAGCGTCCGTTCGCGTTGCGCTTCGTTTTATTCGTGGTACGTGTGCGCGCGATCGCGCCACGCACCGGGCTGACCCAATATTTTAATAAAGCGCACGGCCACCACCCGTAACTAACCGACTAACCTGTGGCCAACGGAGGCCGAGACATCGTGCGAGAGAAAGAGAGAAATGGAGGGCATCGAAGTCGCGGCGAGAGAGAGAAAGCCCGCGAAACGCGGCGCATCGTGATGTACGGGCAATCAGCCGCATTAATGCACCGCGTGCGCTGCACGCTCCTATAAACCATATTTATAACACTTCGTGCCGTAATATATCCCGGAGTGTAGGATATATCCGCGGAGAGGGCATCGGAGAGGAACGAAGGGGGAAATGGAGGGCAGAAGAAAGAAGGGATGGAAGAGAGGGTTGAAAAAGGAGCGAGAAGAAGGGAAAAAGGGTCGAATGTTGACCGATCGATATGGTGTACTCATTATGTGAAAAGTCGCCGGATCGGTACAAGGTAGATATTCCTCGAGGATGATTATCGATGAGCGTAGGAAGGGAACCCGGTTGCGAGCGTGCTTGTACACGCGCATTCGTTAGCACGGTCTTGTTCCGTCGTTTAAAAGTAATGAAATATTAGCGGTAATGTAAGCGCAGCCGTGTGCGCCACCTTCTAGCATATTTATGAAGCGGTTATCGGCGTTACGAATCGACGCAGGGCCAGGCTACGAAGCGCGCCGGGCATTGAATTCAGTTTCTATATCACGCGCCGATCCAATTACACCGTTGGTAGTCCTGCTGAAAGGGCTTCCATTCTCGGTGCACGATGTACCCGCTGAACCCGCGGAAAAATGAAGCGATCCCTCGTTTCAGCTGCTATCCTAGCGCGATATCGCGTGTATCGATAACATCGAATATTATACCGTTCGCGTTGTTCGACTGATAAAACGCGATCGGGTTGCTTCCTGAGTTGGTGGCGAGGTGTATAGAAACAATGTTGTTAACGTGCTGTTGGGTTCTTTCTTTTTTCAGAGATAGCACAGGGATAGGAATATTGGATATTAAATTTATAACTCGTTTTACTCCCACGATGATTGTAAAATCGGGAACATTTATTAGCGTTAACGATGTACAATGCTGGACAGAAGTCTTGCAATAACTGTTAATTATCGTATTCAATTTTTGAAATTTCATTCCATCGTTGATCGATGCGGCAACGATATATTCAACCCGAGTCAAACATCAACTCGCTTGGTCTTCCTTGTGGACACGGGAAATGGCTAGAAACCAATCCGATTATCATTAGAATATTTACCCTGGTTGCCTCGGCCGTTGGCCGATTACAATGGCACCATGGGGTGACTATCGTTACAGATACCGCTAATCAGAGCGAATCATGCCGTATCGCGGTTTCGCAGTACATCATGCTCGCGGATCCGCGCATGGGAAGGGGTATGCTCGGGGGTTGACGACTGTGCAACGACCGACGGAGGTGGTGGATTTCGCGTTACGGCTGAGCCATTATTATTCATATATTCCGTATCACGTCTGTTCGTACAAACCTACAGCGAGCGTCCGCGAGCCATAACAGCTCGTCGTCGTGCCACCCCCGTAAATAGCCTCAGGTATACCTACACCAGCAACCACTTTGCGTCCTTCGAGATCGCGCTCTTGAATATCCTGTCGGGGCTGTTTACCCCGACTTTAACCGGAAATTGACTGAATCATGGCGAAGTTCTTGCTTGCCTTTGAATAATACCAGTGAATCCTTCTATCAAGGAATGATCGTATTATTATTTGAATTTTTGAAATGGGATCGATGTTTTGTGTATTTGCTTTAACAAGATTAATTAACAAGATGCATTTTGTGTATTTGCTTTAACAAGATTAATAATTCTCTCTATTATACACTGCTTAAATTATTATTTATTACACAAATGTCATCGTCGTCATATTGCACGTTCATTGGTTCACGTTTAATTCATGTCTACTTCCAACAACCTTCTTTTGATATCGCAGTTTTCACTAACGTTCGTCGCATCAAGTTTCTTTATTCTTATAATAAAATATAAGAATTGGAATTTGTGCGAAAAAATCGTGAAGTAAGATCTGGTTTTATCCCGGTGTCGCAACGAAAGCGAAGCATACGTGCAACGAGAGGTCGAATGCGCGGTTCAAGATGCAGAAGGAGGCCGTGCCCAGCGGTAATTGCCGTAGGGACTGGCCAGAGCCACGATTTGCCAGGGACCAGACCGCCCGCACGACTCACCTTCTTCTCTTTTCTCTCGCTCGTTACTCTCTCCCTCTCTCGTTTCATTCTTTTTATTCCCTTTTCTCCACCTCTCCCTGCGTTCCTCTCGTAACGTGGTTACTAATTACAGATCGCTTGCCTCGATCTCGATAGGCGGCTGTCCGACTACCAAAATTGTACTTCGCGTGCGCGAGCTTCTTCTGACGAACCTTCTCCTCGCTCTTTCTCATCGGATGCTTCGGGTCTCGGTTTTCGTATGCAAACGAACGGTCTCGATGACTCGGTGATACAATTATTAATTACAGATTGCCGGTTCCATCTCAATGGGCGGCTGCTCGGTTCTCGAAATGACGCCTCGCGCGCACGTTTCTTTCGCTAAGCTTTTTGACCCTCCTTGGACACTTTAAGCATCAAATTTAACGCGTTCAGGGATGAACGGGATGACTCGAGGTTCCTCCTCGAATCAAGTTCCAACGATACAATTATCGGTCACAGATTACCGGTTTCGTTTCGACGAATGTCCTCTCCGTTCCCCGACTCGAAACGCGACGCGATTCTTCTCTTTTTCGAAGCCCAGTTTCGATGATTCGAGGTTCCAACGTGACTGGCGCGCAAGCGTCACGTTGTTCCCGACACAGGCCTAAATAAACGTCCCCCTAAGCGAACACCTGCTGCCCACGAATTTCTTTATCCAGCTGCGCGTCTATAAATCGAGAGGCGGACGACGCGCGCGAGCGTATCTTAGAGCACCGACAAAGGTCCAGGAATTACCAGCCTGTACGCACAATTGCGTGCCCCGTCCCCACGGTTGTTCGATAAAAACACACGGTTTTAATAAATTCTACTCCCGTTTCGCGAGTTAATTAAAATTGCTCCCAGCGAGAGTAGCAGGCAAAATGCAACCGTTGATTCGCTCTTGCTTTTTAATCATTCGCACGAAACGGTTGGCTTTGTATCACCAATAATTCCGACTCTTCGAACGCGTTAAATATCGCGTCTTTCTCCTTCTTCGTCGAATTTACAACGCGTCAAAATATAATTTATGATCGTTTCTTCGTCATTTCTTGGAGGCATTCTTTACCCTTCGGACGATAGCTGCTGAGAAACGTCACTGATCCCAACCATGCTACTCTTCGTGACGCGTTTTCGTGCTTTCCCACGCGACACCGTCGTCGGCGGCGGCCACTCGAGAGTTACGCGACTCGAATCCGATCTTCATCAAGCGAGACGCTCGCTCGCTCCCACCGGGGGTGTAGGTACGCGCGTAAAACGTCCGCGGAGCCATGCAAATTTCTGCGTGGGGGTCTTTGTTGGCCGGAGGATACGTGTTAGCTCGGATACCCTTCTTTCCGGCCCCGCAGGGAGATAAATAATGGTAACGCGACTCCGCGCGATTCTGTCTACCTTGCGTCCGTCTTGTTTGCATAACCAGCCATATCGGTGGGGGCTCGGTGTGGGCTGCTTGCGTGGAGTCGCGGCGGCTCGCTTAACCGAATCAAAGCTCGCTCTTGCTACGATTCTTGCGTCTGTTCTTCCGTTCTTTGTTGTCGCCATCGCGACGCCGCGATCGGCTGGTAGTACCTTTTGGCGGTTTGGTACTCGAACGAGGGTGCACGTGGATGAATTCTTGTTTGAGAACAGAGGGTCCTTTTCTTCTTCACTGCGATTGTTTTTGCACGATTCGAATTTTTAAGCACTTTTGAAATGTTAGAAATTATTCTGCGGGATACTTGGGTTATAATATTCGATAACGTAATATAATTATAAGATCTACTTTCTTCCTGTGTAATTCTTCAATATACATTAACAAGATATCGCGTGTTTCTTTGCAATCAATTATTGTAAATTTATGTTAATATCGTCGAAGATTATCAAACATCCGAATTACAGTATTCAATTTTTATAATCATATTTTAATACTGCTATCTGTATAAAAATACCTTCGCGGGTTCGTAAAAAGAAAGACACCAAAATCAGGAAAAGTAAATGTTCGTTCCAAAATTCCATTCGACCACCCTCGATCAATTTTGTCAGGCGAAAATCCTGGGCAATCACGTTAGCCCAAATTTGTTGGCAATTATTATTAGCTTATAAATATCTCGAGGGATCATGCGAGGCCATTTGAAGAGGGGTGTTGTCGGTGTTTATGACCGCGACACGGTAAACCGCTGAGAGGTCGGAGAACGTGTATCGCGATCGGGGAAAAGCATCATCTGTCAATAACCTGGCCGATAAAAAACGAGAGAAAGAGAGGACGCGAGAGAAATTGCTATCCCGTTGGAAAGAGAGGGCGAAACGCGAACGCGTTTAGTACGGCGCTAAATTTTCGCGAACCGCGTGCACTCTTCTGCCGATTGGTCGAGCGTCGCGGCTTTTCGACGCGGCCACACGCAGGCACGCGTGTGCGAGTGCATGAATTACGGACACGCGGAAACGCGTGCGTTCACTCGGCGAGATGGAGGAGCACGATGGACGCGTCGCGCCAAGGGATAGTGGAAATTCATGCATTACGCGTAACGTCACCGCGGGCGGCAGCCATAAAACAGTCCGCGGATTATCGAATGGGGCTTCGCATAAAAATATCCGGTTGTCAATCCGTGCGCGGCCACGCATACGGTCACCTGCCTTCGGTACGATCTCTTCTTCGCGTCATTCCCCGCTACCGCGTGGCAAATTGCCTTATAAATTCTTCGGATCCTTGTAGTCGGTGTTGATAATGAGCGTGGTAGGCTTTCTCAATATATATTATTTCTCTTCGTTCCGATAGAAAAAATATTAACTCTTCCGTGGTTGTAAAAATCGTGTATAGTTACAAGGAGAAAAGGAAAATTTTAGCAATACAATAAAAAATAAGAAATATGATTATAAAATACAATAAAAATTCAGGACGGAAGAAAAAAAAGTAATGTTTCCACAAATGGAAATATTGCAGACTATAAATTATAACCCTTCCACGATTGGTACGCACGAACCCTCTAAGCACCCAGAGCTCTACCATTCGGCCATCGAAGCGACAACGATTAACGATACAGTGAACCCACGAAAAACAGCGTGGGAGCAGCTTTCGTCAGTGCAATGGGCCGCGATTCTCAGAACGTTCCACGTATGCAATTCAACAATTCCGCTCTTCCCATCGAGACAGCCTTATTACGCCGTCCGTGTAGCGCGATCGCTTTTTCCAGCCAATGTTTTTGCTCGCTTAAATCCGATACCCGACGCCCACCTTCCTCTCCTGGCATCGTAGCCCGTTGGAAGCGATCGCTTCTTCCTCTGGCTAACGATTCCCGGCCGACATACCGCCGCTCGATATATAACCGCCTGTTCTCGTGAAACCATCCCCCGGTCGAACCGCGCCGATCCCGGACGAGGATAATTAAACCATCGTGGAGTCGCGTCGCGCTATTTAACCGGCGCGGCAGACGTTCGAGGACTCGAAACAGAGACTTCAAAGCTCGTTGGCGTCGCGCGCACTCGCGCGCAAAAAGCGCGCAAACCGATCGTCCAGCGAGGCTGCGGCACGGCCAGAAAGCCGGCACGAGTACATAAACAACACTCCCGAGTGGCACGACGGGACGCGCTAATGACCGGGATATTAAATAACGATAATGACGCCGTCAACGGGGCGGTTTTTTTCCAGGAGAATCGCCCACGATGACGCCGTTCCGTAGGACGTGAGCATGGTTCAGCTCGATCGTCGTTCGGCCACGACGGATCACGCAAGTTCAGACGGCGAAATTTCGCAAACTTAATTAACCGGAACATCGGCTGCTCGAGCGGCGCGCCGCGAAATAATCGACTTCCTTTTGCGGCCCTCGATCCTCTTCCTCCCTTTTGTTCTTTTAACCTGGCGCGTTCTTGCTGGATCGCATGATCGCGATAGGCATGGTTTGGCTCCATTTTGATTTTAGTACTGGGGGAATTTTGTGGCTATCTGATGTTTGAATCGTGATTTTTGTGCAGCATTGAGATTGGAGAATAATTTTGGTTCAAGAGTTAAGAAAGTTTTCGATATTTCTAACATGGTTTGCGAAGCAAAGAAACTCGTTTTGCAAGTTATTGATTCAACGGTGCAAATTAAAAGGAAAGTTAAAGCGCCGGTAATTGAACATAACTATTTTGTTGTAATTAAATATCCTACCGCAACCGCTGATCGAATTTTTCGAATGAAAATGGTACAAGAAACACAAATTGTAACGCCGGTACACAAAGTAATTTGTTTGGAGAGGAAAAAAGAATTACTTCCATAATGAATAATTGAAAAAGCTCGATCGATTGGCGCTCGCGTTGTGTGCGTACCACATTCGTTCGCGCATTAAGCGTTGCATCAGATAACAGGAAGCGGTGGAAGGCTCTCGAGATTGGCCGGTTCTTTCGAGCAACGATAATCGACCGCTCTCGTACTCTGTTTTTAGTAATTACTCGGCCGTTCGTCGATAAGACAAGATGATCGATCGATCCGAACGCGGCGTCCGCGTGTCAGCTACTTGGCCGGCGATAATCATTACTCGCTAGCTCAAGCCCGCGCTGCTCTAAGGACGTTTGAATTATGGATCGTGGGTAATTAAGCTATCCTCCGAACGATCCCAGACAACGCCTTGCTGCTTTTATTATCGACGTCGTCCGCGATACAACAGGATATCTCGATCAGAACGATAGAGGGCCGTGCACGGGAAACAACCTGTACCACTTCCGTTCGCCATCGAAGCCTCCATTATGGTGTCTTGGTAGCATTTACTATCTTCTACTCTCGACTCGTTCTTTTTTTCCTGGAAATTAACAATCTTACAGAAATTAGCCCTGCTTGTTTGCATCGATCGGGAAAATTGTTGGTATAATTGGTGAAAGAATTCTTATACGGTTGTAAATGCATAAATGAAACTGGTGGCCGCGATATAAGTACTTCGCCGCGCTAAAATACTTCCATCGGCTATACTAATTAAATCTTCAGAATTCTGGTTTCTCGTTTCATTTAATTTTCTCTGCAATCTTCGCCGACGTTAAGATATCTGTTCTTAGCAACAAATTGCAACTTCCGGTTGAGTAGCAGAGTTACACGAGTCCCGGGCAATTGATCCATCGAGCCAGGTAGCAAGCGTGCACCTGTGCGGCTTGCAAGTCGCGCCGACGCTGGGTGCAACGCGAGCCAGGACTCGGACAGGTGATTGTCAGTGCCCCGGGCGACGCCTGGAGATCTTCATAGAGCGTCGGTTCGCGCGGCTACAACGAAAACGCGGCGTCGATGCGAACCGAACGCTGACGTGCATGCTAGATGCGTGCCTCGGGCATGGCGATTGGATTAGGAAAAAATTTTAACATTCGTGGGAATGACAATGATCGTGCCATATTTCTTGCATGGGTAATTATCCGTTATTAAACGGTATATTAAACGATATATTAAACAGGGTAAATCCCTTTCGATCTTAAAATCTGATTTACTTAAAAAAACATTAGTATTCGGTGCATATAGGATCTTAATTATTACATTTCTTTTACTATGCAACAGACGCTTATATGTAAAAAAAAATATTTGTCAAAAAAATCACACGGGATCACCCACTAAGATTGCCAACAAATTAATATTCAGGGAATATAGAAGGACTTTATTTACGAATACCATTTCAAGAAATACGTGTTAACGATTACTCGAGATCCTCGATCACCCACCAAGATTTCGTCACCTAAAGCAAAAGAACTCGGCGGTGTCGGGTCAGGATCTCGGGAGATAAAATTTAACTGGTCCCCGCGAAACTTCGCCAAGGTATCCGCGAGTCGGAATGCCGATAAACGCGCGATTACCGGGCAGAAAACGAGCGGACTGAACGGGCCACGGTCGTGTGTATCCCGTTCGAGGCGAGCCGGCCCGTGGGTAAAACGTGCCGGCGAAGCCAGTTCGTAAAATCGAATGGACTGTCGTTTTTATATTCCGCCGGTGCACGCGTTGTAGTCGTTGAAAGCGTTTAATTTTCCGCGTTATGAAGTCCGGTCGCGTCTCGCGGCGATCTCGCCGGGTTCCGATTTCCCTTAACGTGCCGTTCCTTAAATATTTTAATTCGCTTCCACGGACGATCATTGCTGCTGTTATACTTTAAATTATTGCCACTTGCCGTTTATTATCATCGATATGACGGCAATATCGTATCGAGGAGAGGGTCTCCTTCTCGCGAGAAGTCCAATACGGTCGATTAACGGGTTGCCTGCATGTTTGTGACTCAATCTTATTGATTGTCGACGAGCAACACGAATGGTATTCCTTGATCTTATGTCCATTGCCTTCGATCGCTTTTTTTTCTTTTTTTTTTCTTCTTTTTTTTTTCTTTTGGTTTCTTCGAAGAGTATTTGCTGTCTTGATGTTCGATATCGCTGCTTTTACGATAATCTTATGCTTCGGTGATTATTTTCGCGTTTAAATAAGTTTGTAAGCAGGATCGTCAATTTGATCTTGTCTTCGGTTTGTTTCTTACGGACAAGGTAGATATGTAGAGCGGTGTACGGTTATTATGGAACATTCTACTTTATACTGTGTTTTCAGTTCTGGTTTATAAATTGTTTTTTTTTTTATTCTGTTTCACTCATAATATAATTAAATTATAAGGTACCAGCATCTCCCGTCTCGGTTGCGCTCAAGATATTAGCGTGACTGATATATGTTCGTCAGAATTATCTTTTTAGATAACATATATCCGCGGTAGTCAAGTTCTCTCGCGAGAAATCTTACGATGTTTCGCCACATATTACATACTCTATGTCCATTCTAAAGTATTTACGAATAATGTTTTATAATTTGAGGGAGATCGTTTCAGTAGTCTTTGAATTGTGGTGAACATAAAAATCGGCTCGCTCTTCATACAATAGTATAGATTTCCAAAAACCACGCGTTAAAATATATAAAGATCCCAAATAGTTCACAAATTCGAATACTTGATACAACCTTCCACATAATTATACATTAAGAAACAGCACAAGATATCGCATTGTATAACCCAAAAGACCAGTTTCTCTACGTCGGCGTTAATTCCAAGTCTCAAAAATCGTCCCCAAGAGTCAGCCTCCGGAACAGCGTGAATATTACAAGCGCGCACATCATACACACATATACATACATAAATATCTTAAAAAACAGGGGTTTCGTTCATGGCCCCGGTGGTGCTCGTTGCTCGATATTTATTGCCACGCGCGAGGGGGGTGCTAGCTTTAAAAATGCATTCCGCGCACAAAAGAGAACGACGGTGAACGGTGCGCTTGTTTTCGCGCGGGGTGCACCGGGAACGGAGGAATTTGTTCCTATTTGTTTGAAAGCGTTATGCAGCTGTCAATGGGTCGAGCGGTGCGCGTATGTTCAGCCGGAACGAGCGGTCAACACTTTTCTCGTGCGTGCATCACGATCTGTTCCATCCGATCGCGTCAATCACTCAAACTCTTCGACGCGCACGGGTTATCGATGCGCCACCGCCGCCTCCGCCGCCCCCGCGATGCAACGCGTGCTGGCCGGTGCACGCTTTCGAACATCCGACGTCCTCATTATGAATATTGTATTTTATGATCCCGTGTTTTCATTCCATTTATTTTCTTCCTTTTTGTTCCTCGATCACGGCCGCGTTTATCATGGCCGAATCATGAGCTTGTTTTTGGCGGTACTGCGATGTCGACGTTTGATGGATTCTGTGGTGGTACTTTATGTCAGTATTCCACGTTTTCAGGAGAAATTGTGGAACATAAAATTTGTTGAGAATTAAAATTGTTAGACTTTTTTTGTAGGTTTGTAAAATAAAAGTGCGAAGAGTTAAGTTTATCGGAGAAGTTTATTTCAATACGTTCCATTTAACCGAAGTTTGTATTCGGGCGAATGAATGTTATATTACGATATCTAAATAGGGAAAAATAGTATTTTTGTTGAATTCTGATCTTCTCTTCCGTTTACCTTACTCGAACGGTAGATCAAACAATATTCTAATTTTTATTTTTTCACAGAAACATGCTAATTACCTAAATCTAAATTAAAGCTGTTCGAGGAATCATTTAACTTCAACTTTCACGCGTTATCGCTTGATCGTTCATCTCGAACAAGATACAGACGTTACGATCACTCGCGAAAGCTGCAACGTTAAGCACAAGAATCGAGACGAATAAAGGAAAAGAAAATAGAGAAGGAGAAAAAAAAAATTGCTCAACCATGCAACCTATGAAACGGCGTTCGGTTAAATATTCAAATTAATACGGCACGCTCGCGATACGGCCGATAACGGGCCGTCCGACTTTAGCGATTCGGCTTATCGAGGCTCGGCCCGCTCCTCGCGATGGATACGAATGTTTGCGTGCTTATTCATGAAAGGAGCGAGCGATAACGGCCGCCTCCTGTCATTCTTTATCGCTGGAGCCACGCTGTTACCTCGGCTTCAATAATTCCGGCCCGTTGTCGTGGCCGGCAACATTAACATTGTCAGGTAGGTGTTTTCTCAAGTACGTTTTCAACGTACCGCTACGTCATCGGGATCGTGGCCTGGCTCCGCGAGCCTAACCCGCTGGGAGGAGAAAAATTGCGCTCACGATGGCTGCCTGTCGTTTCGTAACCAACTTGGAAAAAATGTTACCCGTTGCGAACGCACTTCGGCTGGTAATCTTTGATCTGAAGGTGTATTGTCTGGTTGATCGGTTAAGTGGTCTTCGTGGTTCGGGTTAGATTGCTCGGATAGTAATATTTTGACACGTGCTAGACGAATCGTGATTGCGAAAGGAGCTCTATTTAGAAATTCTATTGCGCAAAAGATTGTTCAACGGAACATCGATGTATAATGTCATGCCTGTGTTAAGAGTCCTCGCGTAATTGACTTACTCGTCGCAAGGTTTCAAAAATGCATAGAAACCTTATTCGCCTTCGGAACGAAGGGATCACGGTGGAAAATGAAAATCTCGTTCGCGATCGGCCATTACACGACGGGGCAAATCGTTTCGGCGAACACGAGCTAATACAGAAAGGGGCTGGTGATACACGCAGGAAGGATGCGAGAAGGAAAGAAAAAAAAAGAAGAAGCGAGGGACAGAGGTTCGTGGATCTGCTTGTAACCCGTATAGCCCATTTCGGGCTCGCGTATATGAGGCCATTCGCGCGGAGCCCGACGACTAAACGAAGTCACCCCTACGAGGCACGAAGGGCTGTCGGCGGAAAGGGGTTGGCCGCCTTGCACGAGGTTACAAGACGAAATAAATACAATATTATGCAAACGGGCGGGGCTGATCGCGCTCGGCAAAGCCTCGGGAATCTCGGGAATCCCGAATAAATTGACACTAAACGTGGAAGGGTTCGCAACCCCCAGCACCCTCACAGCGTTTCCTCGCTAGAGTGCAAGCAACCGAGCGATCCAGCTACGCGAAAGGATCGCTCACAGCGACGGGGAACGCCGGAAATATATATCGATGCTCCCGCAACACGCCGTATCCCAATATCACCTAACAGCTATTTCGTTTATACGCGCCCTGCGCCGAGGTTAGGGCGAGAAAGGGAGCGGGTCGACCGGGAATGTGTTTTTCCGGAATCTATGCATAGCCGACACGGTGAATGACGGAGGGGCTATTCGTGCTATCGTCCTCCTGCGTTTTCCTTGCTTCGTACACTTTTTTTTCTGTTCTCGAAAATGTGTTCGGTGCGATGAAACGGTTGGTTAGTTGGTTTTTGTCGATCCGTATTACAAATGGTCTACTCTGTACGCTCTCAAATTTTTTTTTACGCCACTTGCTCCATTTGCGCTGCTACGAAAAGTACCGATTTAAGTTGACCCAACAGTGTCCACGAAGGTT
Source organism: Ctenoplectra terminalis (assembly GCA_019453375.1). NCBI lineage: Eukaryota > Metazoa > Arthropoda > Insecta > Hymenoptera > Apidae > Ctenoplectra > Ctenoplectra terminalis. The sequence continues at coordinate 355,350 of SMSQ01026238.1, forward strand.
CCACAATTTTTCGAGAAACATCGTCAAGAGGGTGTAGAAACGATGGTCCTCGTTATCCCGGACAGATGGTGATTCGATAGAAAGTTCGGCCCGTGTTTGGATACGTTCCCTTAATTTATAGACGCGCGGATGTTCCGTCGTACAGGGTGGTTGTTCTTTCGCCCGTAATTTCTGCCATTTTTCGACGGGGCTCCGGTAACGGCGTAAATAGCGGAGGTATCGTATAATCATCTAAATTACGATCTCAGAGCGCGGCATTCGCCAGAGCTAGAGCAGAACGAACTCTCTCGCGATCCGCGTCGATTCTAATCTCCCTCCCTCTTTATCTCACCACCGCGTCGAACGTTTGGACGGACAGTAAACCTTCGAACGAAATGGCACTCGCCGCGAAGCGTATCCTTGTTACCGATACCGGTAACGACGAGGACGGCCATTCCCTCGCTCTGCCAGCCTCGACGCGTATATACGCCGAACTCCCACGCTTCCTGTTGCCGTGTAGTCCAATTACTTCTTCCTTTTTCTCCACGCAGCACGGCGTAGAAAGTTGCTCGAAGAGGCGCAAAATACGCGACAAGCTTAGTTCCATCGATTTCTTTTCTTTTTATACGTTCCCTGTGACGTTCTCCGGCTTTGTTAAAGAAAACGAGACTCGTCCTTGAAAATATCTATCCAGCGTATACATAGTTCTATCCGGTGACACTGTGAAACGTCCTTTGGTCGTGGACTAATCGTAAAAAACGGCTCGAACCGGAGTCACCATAAATCAGCCTTGCGAAAACGACGAGGTATCGCGTAGCCACGGCCTAGAAACGCGCGTTTCGAAACAAAGTTTCCTGCCATCCTTATCTCGAGTCCGTTTCAAGCCGATATCGATGTACCGACGCCGGTAAGCCGGTCAATTGGCTCGCGTGCACGCGCGATCCCACGTTCTGCCGACGCTCTCGCGCGTTCCGCTCGACACGGTCTCGATATCTCGTCCGATTTCCCCGTTCTCTCTGTCGTTCGTTTCGAGTGAAACACGAGTGAGAATCGCAGTGTGCCCCGTAGCAGAAGATTATACGCTTTAAATGGATAATTAAATAGCAACGAAACTGACTGAAAGACTGACTGGGGATGATTGCCGGGTAGCGGCGCGAGCATGAGCGTGGAATTGCCGCCTGGGGGCCCCTTTGAAGAGGAGGAGGTTTCGTTATTACGCTCCCTCTCCTCCCATCGTGTCTAAGTCGAACGGAAACGTTATAATTATCCTGATTCCCACAAGTCACGAGGCGAGCTCTCGGTTCCGATTGACGTGGCGAGGAAAAAGGGCCCGGTGCAACCCTTCGGGAGTAATAGAGGATTTTGTCAGTGTTCCGTCGATGACTTCGTACCTTTTTAAAGTGCCCGAGGAACCTGGACTTAGGACCTGCTTTTGATGGTCAAATGATGGGTCGGTGTTTCGATACTTCGTCTGCAATATCCATTATAGAATCACTTTGCGAAGCTTTACACCAACGCTGTCTGAGCGAGGACTTGCGTGCCCCTTGGGCCTTTTCTATTCTCGCTTCTCTTCTTTTGCTTTAAAATTGAAGCATAATAAGAAGGACGTCGTGTTAAATCTGTTGATCCGTTAATGAATTCCCTTTCACCTGTAACAACGTTACACGAAGAAAACCCCACCTGTGGAAGTCGTTGCTTTACTCCTTTGAATACAAAAATCATCGCGTACGAACTTCTTACTATTTTCTCTCGGCGATACCTTCTGGAAGCAATGGTGTCGAGAAACTTTATCAAAATAACCAACGCTCCGTCAGAGATCCAATCAACGAAGTCTCCACCAAACAACACCATAACGAAATCGCAGGAGCGCACTTTCCCGGGACCATTAGCCGGCCAGTTAATCGGGACCAGTGGATCCACGGTTCCCTCCTCGTCGGAGATTAGTCGAGAGTAGCCGTCAGTCGTTTCATTAGCACGGTCCAATCAGCCCGATACGGCCCCTGGATGATCCTTAGGGCGCGGAGCGAGGCCTAATCAATGAAATTGGGAGACAAAGCCGGGTCAGTAGCCTGGGTCAACGGTCATCGGTTGTCGCGACGATTGAACGTCGTCGACCTCGTGGTTAACGCTACTTCGAACGACGCAACGAGGTAGGTGTGTCGCATTGCCACGTTTCTGGGCCCTCCTTACGCACCCTTCGAGCTTGTTCTTGACGAATCGCGATCGTGGGAGACTCGGAACGCACGTGCACGGCGTTTGGTCCAGGAGAAACGCAACGCAGGAGGATACGCTCGATGTTCCTCGGTGTATGGGCGCGAGTGGACCCCATGGTAGACAGGGTCGCGTGATAATGACAGGCCTGGGCGTCGCACAGTGATTGAGGTGGCCGTGTCACAGAAACCCGCTTCGACCACGCCCTGCAGGTCGTCGTACCAATTCGCATCGATTCCTGGACCACCCTCTGGAATCGGACGATCCTGATGCTCTTTGCTCTCTAAGAGGCTAGGCTTGTGTTCCGAGAAGATTGGTGTTGGGTAATTTTCGTTTAGCAAGGGTTTTTTGGTCGAAGGTTTGAGAAGTCTAGGAGTTCGAGTGTTCTGTGAAACGCGAGAGAAAAATATTTAATGACATGAAAATGAGACAATGCTTCCTGACATTTCTAAGCCCTATAATCTGTGTCGGTTGGTCTCTCGCTATGATCGATTACCATTGCAAGTTAGTCTAATGGAATTCATACGACTTTTTAGACGTCTACATGGTATCATTTATAATGATTACGATTCTCTAGTTTTTAATTTTAGTTCGAAAGTAATTTTCCTCCTTCGTGATAAATTCGATAAAATCTTCCCGCATATGTTCTTTTATATTTCCATTAACCATTTATCGTTAAGAACATTAAGCTTTAATCATCGGTGCAACAATTACGGCACGCGTTCCCATTAGTGTATCGATGATCACGAAAAATCGTAGGAAAGAGCAGTCAGTGGTTGGGAAATTTTTCACGCCATCAAACCCGGTATGCAGCGCACCGGAATAGCTGATTATCGAACGCAAGCAAACGCGAGCGCTGCAATGACGAAGCAGATTCAGCAACGATATCTATCTGGCAGATGGAGCTCCGCGTTTGCTCGGTTCCCGTCGTCGTGCTGTTCCAGCACAGGTCGACATCGCGGCGGCATACCGTCTTTGGGCTTGGCTTATCTCGTATCGTTCGAGCTTGCCACGAATAGCTGCAGGCGCGTCCTCGTGCATACCTCCATACATTCCATTGTGTTTCGTCTGTAATTACACCGAAAGGGACGTGGCGCGTCTTCGTTCGTCGCGCGGAGAATGCGTTTCTCGGTCCCGATTCTAATCAGTGCCACGCATCCCTGACGACCGAACGTTGCATTGACAGCGCGTTTCAACCATTCGAACCGGAGTTTCTGCATTCAATGTTGGAACCACGAGGTTCGAGTCTATTAATCCTCGCACCTTGAGACGCGTAGAAGTAACAAGTCTCGTGGACGTTCTCCAAAATTGTATTAACTCGTTACATTGACTGGTCGACGAGATGATTAGAGAAATGGTAGAATTATGATAATCGATTTCTTTGTGCATAAAACACTCGATTATCCAAAGGATCACCTGTCTATGAATAATAATAATTTATTATCAGTTGCTGCATTTATCATAATTGTCGCATCGAACACTCGCTAATGCTTAAGTTATCGCGTTTCCTTCCATCTCTGTTAAAAATCAAAGAATCATTTATCAAGCACCAAGTTACCGTACTCTCGAGTCTGCCTTTTATCCACGTACTCGCGATTCCGAGGTCATGGCTGAGAGTTTCATTGTCGGACGGGCCCGGTTCCGTAATATTCAGCCCCTCCAATCTTCGCGTAGACGATCCTCTCCTCTTAAAGGAAATCCCGTGGAAGTCCTTTCGACGTGCGCCAGCCATTACCTCCGCGTTGCCCCCGTCCTCCCCGACCGCCTGCAATAACGGCACATTAGAGGATTTTAACGCCGAAATTGAATAACCCCCGAGGCGGTAACGAAGTTATGCTCGCTCATGGAAATGCCTTATATAGCTATCCACCGATGGAAGGAGACAGTCGGAATGAAGGTATTAGGGATGACTGACGCGCTGACGTCGCCTATTTTGTCTCCACCTCTTCGGTCCTCTTCTTCGCGCGCAGTTTCCTCGTGCCGCTTCTCGCATCACCGAGGACCAGCCCTCCGTTCGAATTGGTCGACCGTGGCAGTTTCGCTGGCGGATGGGTTCCTAACGATAGGTTCGTTTTTATGCTTTTGCCGGAGAGACGTTTTCTTCGGATTTTTTAATGATTCGGGTAAAATAGATTAATTTTCTCTTGTGGTTGTCGAATAAATTATAAGTACTGTGCAACACTTATCTAATTCTACAAGTATACATATACACACTCGTCAGTTACCGTACGCTATGAATATTTCCGACCACTCTAAATTCATAAAAAAAAATATTGATTTCAATCTCACTCAAACCAACCCCCTACCGAAACATTTTTAACATTCCCAAAAGCAACACCAACTAACAAAGCGATACGAAATTCCGCGTAACCCTTGCCCCGAGCGGTATTTCCGGCACGAGTCCTGCGACAGGGACCAGAAGGGCGGAATCGAGACCCGTGATGACGAGGCGCGATCTCTGCCGGCTCCCACGCCCCCAACGCCCCGCTCGTTAGTCGGAGTCAGCAGCGGTCGTCATCGACGTGTCATTCGGCACCGGGAAGCCTGGTTATCGAGGGGGATCCAGGAACGACGAGCCGAAAACGAAGGACACGCGGACAGAAAGAGATAGGAGCACGCGAGAGTCCGCCCATTCGACATCGATGACCTGACGCAGCATCGAGAGCCAGCAAATTGTCGTGCTCGCGGCGACACAGCGAGATCGTCGATGTTGCGTGGGTAGTGTCGAGACGACGATCGGGAGAGGACCGGCTTCTTCGTGACAACCGGTTGCTGTATCGTCTCGTTCGATCGTAACGAGGATACGTGAGCAATTGGTCCGATCAAGGGACCGAGCCCACCGCCGCGATGGCGGGGGTGTCGCCGTCGTTATCGTCGGACGACTTTGACAATTCCGCGGGAACCAGTCGGCCGGTTGCTTATCGAGGACGATTAATAACATGCTCGGTTTGCTTCTCGCTTTCCTATGATTTATCGACTGGAGCCGGCTATTCGCGCTCGGAACGGGTTACGAGTTGAAACATTGCGCGATGCTAATGCGCGTACATTGAATATTAATAGACAGTGAAATTAGTTTTCTTCTTCTTACGTTCTCGAGTTCTTATGGAATAGAAGTGGGCGTAAAGAGGCACGGACACGTTCAGTTGGGTCCTTTAGTGTAATCCTTCAATTAATCTGACGTGGAATCGATTTACCGTGACGTTGGCTCGAGTACTTCTCCTCTTTCGATCGTTTCTTGCGTTAATTCATCATATCTGACGGCGAAGATGGTGCGTGACACTGACGGGTTCACCCTTGAATTTTATTTTTGTCGGTAACCATCCTGTTGAACCTCTTGAAGCGTTGGTTCCACGCACACCTGTGGATACCAGGGACTTTAAGAATTTAGAACCCTCGAGAAAAGATACCTCACAGGCTCGCCAGTTTGTACTGATTTGAATTTGGGTCACGAACGATCTCATTGTCTCGAGAATTGTCTTAGGGAGCAGTTTGCTCCCCGGAAAGGGCCACGGTTATTTCAGCTACGTCTCCGCTATCAAGGTAGCGGCCCATGCGATGAGGTTAGCGTACCACGAAAAGGGGTCGTCTCGAGGCAATCGGGCTAAACTACGGACTCATTTACACACTTAGCCGGGCTTCCGCCCGGCTCGTTTCTACCCCTGCCGCCGACCGAGAGCACAAATGGTTTTCATATTGTCTTTTTATCGCTCATTTTCATTTTATCGCTTGTTTGGCTCGCCGACTCGAGTCATCCGCCTCGACGATTCCGCGTGTCTGTCTCTCCTCCGTTCTGATTCTCTGCTTGAAACGGTTGCCATTCCGGATTCCATTTACTCTTTCGTGTTTCGAGCAACCAGATACTCGTAGTTTATTTAACCTACCTAACAATGATCCATCGAAGAATTTCTACACTGACGAATTGCGTAGCTTTAAGGATCAATTTTCTGAAGTAGAACTGAATTACACGATGTTTCATAAATAATAATTATATTTTCTATATTAAATTTATAAGGAATTTCGTATCGTCGATTTTTTTTTCCTATCTTTCGCACTTCTTGCACACATTCGACACCCCCTTACGGATACACCGAACGTTTCATTTCTTAATCGAGAAACGTACAAAGGGAACAGAGCGCGCGGCGTCTGCAAGATTCATTCAATTCGCAGAGTAGTTGTGCATCGCCACGGGTGGCCCAGGCGGGGGTGGGCGACCCTCGTGGAAAAGCATCGGCCGCGGGGGAGGAGCAGACCAGAACGGACCGCCGTGAGCACTTAAGACTATTGTTTTCAATGTAATTGGATAGCTGCTGCCTTCTCTCTTTCCCTCTTTGTCCCTTTTACTTCCGTCCGCCTTCCGTTCCGGCAGCTACCTCGATCCGAGAAGAGGGTGGAAAGCAGTCAGCCAGCCGGTCCCCGTGTAGCTTCAACAATTATCTTGATTGTTTTATGCATACACCAACGAGGCGGACGCGATGCGAGTCAGAGGGTGGGGAAAGGAAGACGGTCCTTGGATTTGCGAACGAAATACGAGTCGGTCGAAAGTCCTTTGGACCTTTCCGCTTCCTTCCGTTATAGTTACTTAACGGTGACATCGTTGGAGATCAATTTCTGTGCACATTCTTCCGATTTTTCTCTGGATACCCTTTTTATTTTAAAACGATCACTGTGCGACGTAAAAGTTACATATTCGCGAATAAGAAACTCTAATAAATTATATTCTTTTCTCAAAAGCAAATTTCCGATTACAGAGAGTTAACTCTTATCCGTCGAACTTTCGCTAAAATTTATTCTCTAACAAAATTCTTTATAATAACAAGAACTAAGTTGCCACCAACTTTTCTCATCTCTGTTACTCGGTTCAGCTCCAAGCTCCAGATCGATCCTCTTCGAATCCGCAGCCACGTCTCAATCCACCCCCACCGCTCTGTACCTCGATATGACGTTACACCGCGAACGGGGAGAACGCTAGGTAGCCAGGCAAGATCCGATAGAAACTCCACGGGCAGACAATGCTCTCTGGCCGATTTAATTAGGATAAGAATCGCTTGGATCGCGTATACATGGCCGCACAATGGGCTTCCACGAGGGGTGGCGAAGGGGGTGCGAGGTGGAGAGGACGAGGAGACGCGAAGCCACGCTTCTGGTGCATGTATACCATGGCTCGCCTCCAAGAAACATGATATACAGAGAGGGACGAGGGATGGAGGCGGGCTACGGTGGTTTCCAAAAATACCGCAGGCTTCGGCAAAAAGTAACGAGCAGAGGGTTGTCGAGAGGCGAGGGACGGCCTGGAACGTAATACCGCGAGCGCCACGTGCTAATTATGTAAAAATATGATGCGGTTCGGCCGCTTGCGGTGCAGCCGCGGGCTTTTATGCGCAGCCGGATCCGCTCTCGTCCGTCGCTGCTCGTGAGCACCACCACCGGGCTTGGCATCGGTTCGTGGGGCCCGATTTTACGTCGAATTTAATGTTTGCGCGTCCTGCTCGTGAATTACGAGCCAGCGTGTCGCCGCGTCCGCGCAAAACCGGGCCTGATTTAATCGACCGCTGTATTCGAAGGGGCGTCGATAACTTTTCGCGCTTATCGAAGAAGGAAACGATCGGAATAATCTTCCGGTGAACATTTGGTAGCGCGATCGTGGTTAAAATTAAAACACAGTTTTGGTCCCTTTCGGTTCTTTACTTTTACAATTTTGTATATTTTTTTCGTTTATCAAAAATATCGTACGCGTGCAAATAAACGTCACTCGGGAACCAAGACGTTTGTAGTCAATGTTTTCGTTCATACGCCCGAAAGATCGGCTGCGTGTCATTCGTCTTCCTGTTGCTCGGAGCGGTCGGTGTTGCCGCAAGTGCGAAATTAATGCGAGCAGTAACTTCGCTGGAAGAACGATGAGATTTATACACGAATTTATGGACTCGCCCAACAAGACCGATGGAATAACCGAGGAGTGCATCATTTATGCATCTAGCTCGGCTTTCGCCGCCGCGCCTTTGAGCTGTTGCCAATGGCGCGCTCTCTTTGCCACCGGTGTCACGGTGAACCATTTTTTGGCGCCACGTGTGGGAGTTTGAAACGTGTCTTGATCGAACTTTAAACTATCGCTCGCTTATTATTTTACGTCAACGAATCAGAATTATAACGTGGATTTTGTAATTGGTTTCCTTAAACATTTGTACTCGTGTTACAAATTTTTACACCACCGTTTACCGTAACTACAAAGTATTCTTGTTAAAGAACAAAGTTGAGGCTCGACAAGTTATATATTACTCGCTTCCCGTTAGGAAACAAGTTTCCTCCCAAAAGAGGGACGTTAAAACGCGACAAGAAGATTATTTACAACGACCCCGTGGCAACTAACGACAAAGTTGCTGCGATCTTTCTTGGGACCACTAAATCCCACATGGTCCCCCATTGTAAGACTGTCATTCCCGCGGCTTTATCACAGCGGATCCGTCGATTTCTTTCAATAATTCGCGACACAGAGATTATCTTGTAAACTACCTATCCAAGGCTCGTTCCGCCACCATTGACCTTTCTCCCGTATATCTTGGATGGTCCCTCGTAAAGTCCATCTTTCCTGAGAACCAATACGAGCGTCATAGGACGGATCGTCGTGAATGCATCTGCATCGATGCGACAGCGCGATAAAACGCGCGCTGGTCCTGCTACNCGGTAGATCAAACAATATTATAATTTTTATTTTTTCACAGAAACATGCTAATTACCTAAATCGAAATTAAAGCTGTTCGAGGAATCATTTAACTTCAACTTTCACGCGTTATCGCTTGATCGTTCATCTCGGACAAGATACAGACGTTACGATCACTCGCGAAAGCTGCAACGTTAAGCACAAGAATCGAGACGAATAAAGGAAAAGAAAATAGAGAAGGAGAAAAAAAAAATTGCTCAACCATGCAACCTATGAAACGGCGTTCGGTTAAATATTCAAATTAATACGGCACGCTCGCGATACGGCCGATAACGGGCCGTCCGACTTTAGCGATTCGGCTTATCGAGGCTCGGCCCGCTCCTCGCGATGGATACGAATGTTTGCGTGCTTATTCATGAAAGGAGCGAGCGATAACGGCCGCCTCCTGTCATTCTTTATCGCTGGAGCCACGCTGTTACCTCGGCTTCAATAATTCCGGCCCGTTGTCGTGGCCGGCAACATTAACATTGTCAGGTAGGTGTTTTCTCAAGTACGTTTTCAACGTACCGCTACGTCATCGGGATCGTGGCCTGGCTCCGCGAGCCTAACCCGCTGGGAGGAGAAAAATTGCGCTCACGATGGCTGCCTGTCGTTTCGTAACCAACTTGGAAAAAATGTTACCCGTTGCGAANTTTTTTTTTTTATTGTTCTTGTTGCCCAGCAATAAATAACATTTCGCAGGTGCGTCGAGACGACGCGACGCCCTGTAATGCGGCTGCCGTCGCGCAGATAAAAGTTCCCCGTGCATCTATGCGCTCTGTGCACTTACCTGTTACGCGATAAATCACTCGATAAATTGTTTAAAAGCACAGACTGCCGGGGAACGCGGAACGCCCGGGCTTTTCCCTCACTTCGATGCGGTGTCGTCGTAAATAACGCGTAAGTTGTGACCGGCTCGCTTCGGATCCGCTCGTGTTTAGTAAGGAAGATGTAACGTGGATGGGTCTGGCTCGGGTTAGGTTGGATGTGTCTCGAATATTGGATTCGAAGGCCTAATATTGTTTTTTTTATTTTTTATTTTATTCGCAATGCACGGTTGTGCGTATAGTTGCAGCGTATAGGAATTTTTAAGCTTTAAGATATTACACTGTAGTACAATCGGAAAAAGAGTGATTTTTTTTTTTGTTTTTTTAATGAAATAATAAGTCGGAACCGCAGAATAGAGTTTTAAGATTACTAAATTTATCGGTTTTTATTTGTTACAGCATCCGTACCCTTCGGAAGACCAGAAGAAGCAGCTGGCTCAGGACACGGGGTTGACGATCCTTCAAGTTAACAACTGGTGAGTGTTGTAAAAAGTTTTTAATATTAACCTCTTCATCGACGATTGCTCGAACGTTATAAAAAATTCAAACGAAGCATAAAGAAGGTGGAAAAGAATTAAAAAGTTTTTAAGATGTAACGTCCACGCGATATGTAACTTTGAAGAGGTTAATTTGCATGAAATGTTACTCAAAGATTTTAATAGTCCGCGTTGTAATTCAGAACACTTTTTCAAAGTTTCCTACCCCCCGTTGCGATGTAAATTTCTTTTCAAGCCAACCTAGTTGAAACAACGATATAGTACACAAATTCTGAACACGTCGAACTATCGTCTATTAAACAAACCAAACAGCGACAAGTCGATCACGCGAGATACTGAGAACTGCATCGACTATAGATCAGTAGGCACGCACCGTTGCGCAGGATTTCGAAATTCCCGCGACCCTGTCCCCGCGCCGCCATTGAGACGGCATTGTTGGGCCCGTGGGATTCCTGGCGTGCCCCTTGTCGAAGATAAGGCTGCCGTTTCAATGGATTTTCGCGTCGCGTTCCGATGCATAGAAGGAAAGCGATCGAGCCAAGCGGAAAAGAACTTGACGTACCGACGTGTCGGACAAGAATTCAGGAATCCGATCTTTGCTACTCGTGGTTCCAGCGAAGAAAATATACCAGCGATAGAAATCTTTCCTCTCGGTCCCAAACTATAAGTATCATTTTGACCCAGAACAATAATCGAAACAGTGGGACATAAAGCAGGCAAAGACAAAGAACGTATCAAGATTATTTCCCCGGTACGATATCTTCTGAGACATTCCTCAATTCCTATCTACCTATCCGGCAACATTTCCCACGTTCCGCATCCAATAGTCATCGTCATTCAACTTTCTCCGTCGTAAACCTTAACGGCCACCAATGTCGCATTGTTCGACGATTATTTCTCTAAACTCGAACCGCGTCGTTCTTTTCTATTATTCCTCGAGGTTCATAGTCCCCGTGGCTCGACCACACGCGCACACACGGTCTAGGGATATTTCCCGCGGGACGACGGAATAAAACCGTAACACTGTCGAAGCCGGCTGGCAGCGACGTAACGAGACGTTCAAAATAATATCTCGTTCGCGGTGCTACACGCTTGGCAGCCAGGTAGGCGAGCAGCTTGTAAAACGTTTATGCCAGCTCGCTTTATGCACCTTTAATCTCGGCGCGAAGTGCCGTACCGGATTATACTAGCCGCTATTATGTAGCGACTTTACGATTTTCGTATCTGGGCCGTCGAGGGAGCGAGAAAGAGAGATCGTCCCTCTTTGTACACGTTCGACCGATTTCTGAGACTAACAACTGTCTCTTTCTACTTCTCTTTCACTTATTTCTGTTCTTCCTCTTCCTCTTCGTTTTGCTCTTGTTCCTCGTGTTCGACGTTCGTGTATCCGAACGGGAATACCGTAAATTTCGTGGAATTTTGACGCTACCGATAAACGCACTCACGAGCGCGTGTACTCGAGCGAGATTTTCGGTTCCGTTCGCCATAAACGCGATAGCGAAAAATGCGAGACATCGCGAGTCCATTGCCATGAGATTCTCAGGTAGAGACGCGTATCGTGCGCTGACCAGGATCTCTGCTCGATCGTCGACCGATCGTGAACAGGTTAACCGGCCCCTCGTAGGTGGCTGCATCCGCTTAGAATGTGGCTGCAGGTGCGGCTGATAAGCTCGACAAGGCGTTCGCGTTCACTGCTGCTGCTCTTGGATTATTTTACCGCGGCTTCTAATTCTGATCTTTCCGAATTATCTGATCGTGATTTAACCATTTCGATCTTAAATATTGTTACAATTTCGCGTTTCTTTGTCGGTCATAATCATTTATTGAATGCCAGACTGAACGCAAATGTAGTAGGATGTTTGTCCTTTTGTTTTCTAATGTTTTCTCTGTTACGAACGACTTGTATATTAATTTACAGTGCTTGTAGACCACGGTTGATAGATACCAATTGAAAACAATTTTAAATAACTCGGAGAACGGTGAAAAAGTCTGCAACTTAGTTCTTCATAGACTGAAAGTTAGTTTCCTGTTGGAAAAAAGAAACCATAAACCGTGCTTCGAAAACTTAAGAAAATATTTAACAAGCCTGGTATCTGGTGAGTGTTACGTTTGAAAATACATGAGTTCATGGTCGTGAGAGGGTTAAATTACTACATTTGAAAATGTATGGTTTCTATTAATTCTATATTGTCGTCCATATATCTAGACCCGCTGAAACAATAATCGTTAGCAGAGGCATTCCACGAACGCATGGCTGATATACGGAACATATTACAAGAGACTCGCTACCTCCGGTTAAATGTCCGCAGATTTTTTTTCACGCTCCCCATCGATGCTCGAATTAAAAAAAAAAAAAATAAAAAATAAAAGAAAAAGGAAAAAGAGAAAAAAAGAAAAAATTAAAAGAGCGTATCGCGTTCGAGATTCCAGCCAATGATGGTGAAGCTACATTTTACGGTCGTTCGCGTTACCTTACGGCAATTTGCCGTACGCGGAATGCCGGTCGAAACGATCGCAATTAATAAACCGCTGCCTTCGTTTCTCTTATGATTCATAATGATACGGTTAATCGTTCGACTGCTGTTTATGGCGGACCAGAATTAGTCTCGCGGGATGCACAGCCTTTCGTTTCGTTCTCCTGGAAACGCGTATTTAATTGCCGATGCGTCTTCGTGGGATTATCGTGGCTCCATCTTCGAGTTCTCGATCGTTGATGGGAGTGGCGCGTGTGTACGGCAGTTATTTAGTTTCCGACTTTCGACTGAATTGTATAGACGAGACGCGAATGTTGACAGAGCATGCTTTTACGACGAATCGATAGTTTGGAAGGAAATTGGGAAGGGAATGATTGGTAGAGGGGTATGTTTGTAGTAAGTTATTCGAGGGGAAGGTGATTTTGGGGCGAGACACCTACTTAATGTTATTGGCTAGAATATTTTTCTTTCATTCGGATCGCACAATCCATAAATGGAATGGAAATATCGATTTTATCGATACAATAATTATTACAAGAATTATTTTATAACTTACAAACGAGTGTATTTCGATACAAGGTATTAGACATCGGACAGATCTAAAAGGAAATAAAAATTTGTCGGCTGATCCGCGATATGTCAAAGGATGTCTCGAGACAATTTCTTCGAAGAGTCACGCGTCGTGGAGAAAAGTTAATTCTGTACGATCCGCTACGTAGCGTAAAGGGTTAAGACGAGGCAGAGAGCACCCTCGTAGAAGCTTAGTGCGTCCTGTCCCGTGAAATCCCCCGTTTCTTCGAGTTGATCCACCATTCTCTCCCCCATCCCCCGTTTTCCATTCTCTTTACAGAGGACGGAACGTTCCCCTTGGCTCGTATATCGCTATCTTGATAGATGTTTCCGCGTAGCACCTGCGCCAGCATCCGAATTACACCGGTCCCTGTTTACCGTGGTGTTTAAGCACCCCTTTCACCCTTCCGCTTTTGAACAAGTTCTGGGAAAATCCGCGTTCCTTCCACCGTCACCAAATTTCGTCGCATCGTCTGTTGGGTGTGGGTTCATTCGTGAGATTCGATCTTCGTTTAAGCGTTTCACGATTCGCGATAAAATAAATCAACCGCTAAGCATTTAAAATTATTTTTTGGAATTTTGGGAGCTTGAGAATTATTCGATCAAAAGATTGCGTTGAGTGAAAATATTCATAATTACAGGATAGGAGTTGTATCAAAATTACTCTCGAGCACCTTGTTTCTACAAACTCGTATTTAAAAATTCCTCTCGAACGGGATCTCAGGTTCAGTAAACCTCACCAAGGATCGAAATAATCCGCGTTCCCGTTCGGTGTCGTCCACAAGGGTGAATCAGCGACGTTCCCGCGGCCGGATATAAAATGCGAAACGAATTGCTCGACGTTTTCCTTCTCTTTTGGCCCCTGCCCATCCCCTCTGCGCGCGGTTGGTCCGGGCCGTCTGCTCGCGTTCCCGTTGCATCGCGACGCCACGGAGACGCGGGTGGTTTGCGGCGCGTATAAATAAAATCGTCGCGACGTTCGCGAAACGTCTGTTCGTGAACCACTGCTCGTATAATGCGAACGAGAATGAGAGCGTTTGACTCGACAGGAATCGAAAAGAGAAGGGGTTGAGGAACGAAGAAGGGTGGCGGACGAGGATCGTGGTAATTGAGCACAAATCAAGTTTAAGGAGGCCTCCGGCGATCAGGATTTTTTCATTGGGTCGCGCGTTAATATTTATTCGGTCCACGTTCCAGCGACGCCTACGCGATACCACGATAATTGCGCGACCGCGTCCCGAACGGTGTTAATTGCGTCGCGGCGATGCAACCTCGTGGGGAAAGACGCATGCATCTCCGGGTGCCTCGACGCGCGGAATTTTTGGCAAGGCTCCGTGTTTACGCGCTCCCTCGTGCCGACAATATTTTCTCAGGCATCTGTCCATACCGCTGACGTTTTCCCTCGCTGCCGGCCTCGTAATTAACCGTAACCGGTGTCCACGCGCAAATTAGTAGCGCATAACTTTTCGCCGCTCGACCGACTCGATCCTTCCGAAATAACCTCCAAGTCGCGCGGTTGCTCGCATTCCGGATTGACTTCGAGGTTAATTAAACCGACACGCTTGTATTCCCATCTGGGAGGGATAAGAAAATTACGTAAAAATTATAAAATTGTCCCTGCCGGTTCGAGTTTCATGACTTCATCGAGGTTTTCGTGAAACTTCATCGAGTCAGGTCGAGCAAGAGGCAAGGAAAGAAGGTTTTTTCTTTCTTTTTTTTTTTTCTTTTTTTTTCACGTAGACCGAAAGTGCGGGCCGTGATGTATGCTTCGCGTGGGTGGGCAGGTATAAGGGCGCACGTAGGCGGGCCCCGGAGCTTACGAGGCTTGCACTTGCGCGCCGACGAAGTGTATGCGAGAGCCACGGCAATTTCTTCGTGGCGCGATAAGTTTCGTGATATATTTCGCCGGGGGAAACTCATGTTTCCGTAATGCAATTAGAGCGTGGCCGTTGCACCGTGGAGCGTTACCTCGGACGAGGGCTGCGCTCAGGGACGACAACGACGACGACGTCGACGACGGTGGCGTTGGCGCTTAGAAATAGCTGGTCTAATTAGAATACTTGAGGCAAATGAAATAATTCGTAAATAAAATGCGTTTTCCCTTCGTCTGCATGCACAATGGAAGAAGTCTGTCCTCCTATGCGACCACCCCTTTCTCGTTCTTCTTTCTCCGATTCTCCTATCCCTCTTTCCGCTTCTACGCTTCCTTCGTTGGATGCTTCTGTTTCTGCACGCTGTCTCGCTCTCTTTCTCACCATCTTCGCCCACAATTTTCCGTCACATATATCAGCCTGGACAGTAGTTAGAACCGTTGCCAGCTTGTTACCGTGTGTAACCCTTCGCGATCCTCGCTGCGCCGCGTACGCGCGCTAACTTACCAGGAATCGTGTGTCGCGTGGAAGGAGCTGCTCTCGAATTGAGTCCAAGATAGAATTTATCCATCCGACTGAGAATATTTACTATTCTTTTTGCAAAGGAAGCGGGTAAGCTTGTTTAATCTTGCTGTTGGATACGGAGCTTGATTTGTGTGATGATCTTCAATGTTTACGCGGTGTTTTATGGTACTGGAGAAAGGATTATGAATTTCTTTCAACATAAAATTTTACAGAAAAAAAGAGTTTTATTTGTCCAAGCCTGACTTAGAGTCCGTATCGTGTAACCAAAATGTCTCATCAGTAAAATTCTTCGAAACAAAATTTGTCTTATTGCTAGCATCTAAATTCAGTAGTATAACCTATCATTATCGAAACATAAAGCAAATTCTTGGATTCAACCAAACTATTCCTATAACCTAACCCGAATTCCACCAGATATGATTTATACCATAACAGTAACCTGAAGAAACATCTTTTATAAACCTCATTCTCATTTAAACTCTTGTTTGCACAGCATGATACATTGACTGTCGCTACTTCCATCGAACACCTCCGCGTTTCGCATTGGCACAAATGTGTACTAATATTCTCGCTAATTCTCTCTCTTCCCTCCGTGGCGTATCTGGCTAATAAAGCAGAGGTTATTTATCGGCCTGCCCACCCTCCGGTCCAGCTCCTCCCGCCCCACGTGTGGTGGCTGCCGCTTAGGCCGTTTATTTCGACGTCGCGTTCAGGGCGTTTTTCCTCGCCTGCGGACCCCCGATTTACTCTATTTCGTCGAAATAATTTTATCGCCTAGGCCGTTCGTTTCGTTGACACCTCCCCGCTCGTCGACGCCGTTTTTCGTTACTACCAAGACCATGTTTGAGACTCGCTCGAAATAAGTTTATCAGTCGGTCCGTTCGTCTCCGATGACGCGTGTTCTTCCAGACGTTGCGCAATTTGTGGGACATCTTCTTGTTTGTCGATGACATTCATTGCGATTTCTCTTTTTCTCGATTTAGTTGACTGTTATATCGCAGTCCTGTGGTATTCAGTACCCATAGTTTCGATTTAACTTTCCAAGGAACGCGTTGCCAAATAAACTGTGCGCCATTCTTTCAGAAAATTAGTCTCAAGAATATTCCGTGTTACATTTAGCTCAAAAGTCTCGTAGATTTTAGACAAAACATCGATTACTGTTATTTACTTCGCTCAAACATAGTCGGACATAGTGAAACATAGTTACACAAATTCAAACGAGAAGCTAGTTACGTCCCATAATCAATTTACAGCGTCCCTTCGCAGGTGTCATTTTGCTCTCCTCTCCAGCACGCTGTCGACGAGTATTCCGCGACACCGCGAGACTTCCTTTCTTAACATCGGGTCCGAAATAATTTTATCGGCCAGGCCATTTATTCCCCCGCGGACTCCCCGCACCCATCCACAGTCGTCGAGTCCGTCGAGGTGTTTTTCTTCGCGCGATGCACGCTCGCGACAGTCCGATTTGCTCTATTTGAGAGGAGGTCGAAATAATTTTATCACTTACAGCTGCACCGAGCTGCCGCGACGGCGGACCGGTGTCTTAAAAGGATTTCGATGTTAACGGAGACGAAGAGCGATTTCGCTTAAGCCTACGAGACGACGCTTAATCACCGCGCGAAATTTACCGTCCTCCGGCCCGTTCTCCAAGAAGGGGAAAAAGAGCTTGGCACTCGGCTCGACGGTTCGCCAAAGCCGTGAAACAACGTCTTTCACTCTCGTCCTCCGAATCCTTCGTGTATCGATCTTTATATTTACATCGAGCATTCGATCGATCGAACTTACGTATCGGCGCACGATTTTTAGTAAAATGGGATTAGCAACCGGTCCACTTTCATGGAACGGAATTAAGAACGTTATCGATGCCGCTAATGAACCTAACGCGATTATCATCGACACCCTGTTACACGATACTTCTCAGGAACCGCTATAATTTTTCTTTTTTTCTTTTTTTTTCGCCACTCGTTCCACAATATCCCCCTTTTTTTACTCGATCTAAAGAACACCGTCCGGGGAGCGATTTCGCATGCACCGACCGACCAGCACGGTGTACAAGCAAGCAACCACCCTTCCTCCCTGCGTCGCCGTTGTCGTGGCTCCCCGAGCGGATCGTTAACATCATAACTGTACGTCGCACGGGTAATTTAGACCGCTGTAAAACCACCAAGCAGTCCGCGTCCCGGTGCGTACGTTATAAACATATACGTATTTCCACATCTATACACAAGTGTGCACGCACACATGTCCAGGCGTTCGGCTGTAAGCGACTTGCTAACGAGACATTTCGTTTTACAAAATCGTCCGAGACCCGGGAGCCACGCGAATGGGGCCGTAAATCCTGGAACCGGATGTTAATATCTCCCCCTCGACCGCCACCCCAACCTCCCCCGCCACGTTCCTCCCTCGTCACGTCGCAGATTCTACTTTGCCGCGTGTTCGCAAATATTGTTGCACCGTGGCGCGCGGATGTCGCAGTTTTGAGCGCAATGGCCGCTAAACGTCACTTCTGCGGCCACGGACGAACTAATCTCTTTTACGCGTTCCGCGAAAACGTTCCGCGGACCGGTACGCTGTCAGTCGGACGGAATGATGGCTGGTAAATCATCCGGCAGCACGGAGGTGGCAACTTGTTTCCTTAACGTACACCGCTGCTGTTTCCAGGATTAAATAAGACGTGGTAATTGAACATAGGAGCCGTTTTTCTCGGTATGTGAACGGAGCTCGATAATATTCGAGTATCGTGTTGGATCTTCCGAATTGTTGAAAAATAGAATTATGGTGGTCCACGTTTTTCTATTCTTCTCTCTGGAAGGAAAGGTTGCCGGGATGCGGGTAAGGTCGTTTGCATTCTGAGTAAGGAGCGATTCGGTTCGAATACCGCGAAGATTAGGAGATTCGATTAGCCGCGAGGGCAGGAGAACGGTCGATTCGTAGTAAATGAGCTCGTTCCCGGAAACGGAAGCTTCGTTGCGCGGATTGGAAGTGGCTGTTGGCTTTCGTTGGTTCTCCCACCACGGGGGAGTAAGAAATTGTTTCCTCTTCTTCGTGTTAGTATTTGAAAAACATTTTTCTATAGAAACAAATAAATCTACAAAATTTCTATTTTCTTCGCTTCGCAACTTTTTGAAGTCTAACAAGAAACGTGCGTTGCATGCCTCGTTCGTAAAAATATGTACTAACAGTTTAACATAACTTTTGTTGTATCAGTGTTCAATAACTCACAGACACGGTTAATTAAATTTTCTTTCGAAGTGAGCTAAGCGGCGATACATCTGTGCCTAATTTAAAAAATATGCAAACGGTAAACCCGTACGCGGAAGAACCGCAAGTCCCAAGCACCTTCGAACCCGGTGCACCTCGGATTCCCAGGATTTCTATAGATCACGGAAGATCTCGACGCGTGACAAGGATCCAACGTAGCAGGATCGTGGCTGAAATTCTGTAGGGTAACCGAAGCCCCGTGCTCACGCTCGGCCGAGTCGAAAATCTTGGGACAGCCGTGTAAGGCGCGTCAGCGGCGCGAGAAAGGGCCGCGAGGTGATGGAGTGACGCGATACGAGCGAGCACCGGTGACACCGCACACCCGGCTGACTTACGGTCCCCGGCATCACCTGCTCTTACAACGTACAAACGAGCCTGCACAGCGTCGAGCTTGATCCGCAACGCGCCTGAGGCCTGCGGGAGTTCGCGCGCCTCGCAGCGCGATTGATGGTGCTGCGATAAAAGTGGACCAAGGGGAATGGAGTAGAGAGAGAGTTCGTGTTTGTTGCCCTGGCGTTTGGTGATCGCAGGTGGATGCTTTGGAAAACTTGTGTCATGCGTGGAAGATTAAGTAGACGAGCTGTGGCACAGGAGAGCGGTTTCGGTTCTTGAGGGATGGTGCTGAGAGATGGAGTTTTCTACGATTGTTTAATACTACTATTCATTACGGAATAAAACGTTTCTTGATTTCGGTCGATTTTTGGGATCTAATTTTTGGAATTATCAACGGTGTTGTTTAAGGAAGTTTTATCGAGTTATTGGAATGAGCTCGAACTAAGAGAAGAATTAAGTAACATCTTTGAAGAATAACGTAAGAAAAATTATACGAGAATCGAAGAAGAAAATAAGATCGTTCGTGACGAATGAAAGAAGTTAACGAACCCTCGTTACCCAGTGCTCTAGTCACAAAGATAACCCAAAGAATGCACGTCACGTCTGACAAACGACGCGAAAAGCAATGCAAGCTCGGGGAGCGTTCGTCCACAACGAGAAATCCGAAATCGTGTAGTACACGTCGGTGATTCGGACTCATTGGCTGGCTTCGTGTAACAATCTCATTTAGCCTTGCTCTCCACCCTCGGCGAGCAGGCTGACGGCGTTTCTCTCTCATCAAGCCCGTCGACCGCCTGGAAAGTCCCCTCGCAGTGGTGTAGGACCATCGCCATCACCGAGTTCCGTATAGCGAAGCAGGAAACCCTCTAGGGGCCGGTGGGGTGGGCAGGAGTCGGATATCTAATTAGCGGGGGCTGATCGGTAATTACTACGATTAATCAATCCGTTTTCCATTTGTGCGCGCTGTGCGCGCTCGTCTGTGCGAAAGGGAGAAGAACCCTGTTCGCGAAGGGGTGAGGCGAAGGGAGGGTGTTGGACGGGGGTGGCGGTACGAGTAGAACGCGAGAAGAATAGGCGTTCGTGACGGGCGACGCCGAGAGAGGGTGGAAAGTGGTGTACACTGGTGAAAGGGGTACCAAAGTCGAGAGAAAAGGGGTTTGCTCTGTGGATCGACGTTGTTTCACGATTCCGGACCCGGTGGTAGTTTCGAGATTGGGATTGTTGGGCTTCCGGTCAATTAAATCCTCACAATGAGCCAGAGTTTTCGTAGACCAACCGATTCTCTGGAATTCTTCTCGATTATGGATGTTGATCTGCGAAAACATGGTCGTCGTTCGTTGTAATACTTGTTTCAGTGGACGAAAGTTAAGAACGGAAGTACTCGATATACGGGGGATGACACGTTTCAGCGTGTGATTCGATTAGGCTGTAGTTAGATTGAGCGGTTCACTGGGGAAGAGACGAACACGGGATTAAAATCGTAACGTGTCTCGGTTTCGAAACAAGCGTGGATTACACCTCTCGTTTTCTTGAGGGCGATTTGCATGAGAGGCGACAAAGAGATCTGGCTATGAAATTGGTCCTGGAAATCGAGTTAAATCCGTTCCATTGAACGGATCGCACCTACGCAACGGCGAGCCGTGGAAACCGACACCGCGAAGAGAGTAGGGGAGAAAGATGGAGGTGGAGGATCGGTAACGTTACGAGATTGACCGGGTCAATATGCATACGTTTCGACCCACTCGACAAACTTTTATTGCATTACGCTCCACACGTGCATTTGCCCCTTCCTCGGCTCGCTTTACGCTCGTTGAGAAGTAGTATTGTCACTGGCGTAGGCAGGAAGGACGCTTTTGGCCCTGACAAGTGCGCGTGGAATCACTGAAAGTGCTGACGATATGCAACGGTTGAAATCTGTAACTGGTGATGAATATAATCTTACTACAAGCGTTAACGATTCAACGTTTTCCGATGATTAATTAAATCAATTAAATAAAATAATTCCTTCGTCAAAATTATTTTATCTTCGTTAACGAGTCTTTCCATTAAAGAGCCATGAAATTATTAATTAAAAATATAATTAAAGTTTAAGTAGTATATTCTTGCATTCGATTCAATATTCATCGATCGAAAGAACGAAGAGGAAATTCGATGGTACGCCACTGCGATCACAGTGGATCCGGTTAGAAACAGTACGCTAATGTCATATCGAGAGAAAGAGAGTCGTAGTAACGAGCGAAACTCTCGCACAGGGGCGTCGAGGCATATGGAGCGAAATCTCTTGATGCCATTAGCCCCGACTTTGTAAATAGTTTTCGCTGGAAGAATAACAGCGCGTCGGCATCGTAGGGGTTGTAACCCTAAACCCTTGTATAGACTTCATTCTCGGCGAGCGTCAACGTTGCGAAGAACGCCCTCGAATGAAAGGAGCCGATTGTGATCGATCATCGGGGATTGCTCTCTCTTACTCTCCTTCACTGCGTATAGGCAGTTTCGGGGAAAGGGTTAAAGTTGGCCAAGGGGCGGGAACCCCCGTTATTTGTTTTGCGCGAGAAGATTATCGCGTTATTACGCGGGACGAGTCAAGGGTCTTCTCTGATCGGTTCGTGGGACCCCGGTGTTCGAAGACACGCAAACACTTGGCTTCTCGAATTACATTTCTGAATTGGGGTTGGACGTCTCGTAATCTTCGTGGAAGCTCGCCCGGGACGGACACGTGTCCAACGTTCTCGAGAACAGAGCGGAGAAAGAGTAAGTTCCTCGTCTGTTAATTTGTGCTTCGGTGATTCAAAGACTGTAATTAAAAAGAAGTAGAATTTTGCTAGCTTCAAAGTCGGAACTACGTTCCCTTCCGTGTAATTAATCCCATCTCGAAGTAACTCGTCTCCCTCGGAATCAGGATAAGAATTCACCCGTTTGGCAAGCGTCCTAGTTGCCCATGCTCTACGATGCGTCGTTTCAAATAATCTTAAACGTCATCTCGCTGCTGCACGCAGAGAGGAACGAAAGAGATAGAAAAATCGGATGCAAAGGAAGAGAAGCACGGAGCTGATGGGTCGCTGCTGAAGGTGGAGAAGATGGGCTGGTCGCCTCGAAGGCTCACAGAGAAGAGCCGTTGAACAGGGACAATGCTTTCATCATTGCCGCTTTTTCTTTCATTCCCCGTGCCGGAGGTGGACCGCTCTCTTTTGCCCTCTCTCTTTTCCCCTGTTTTGCCCCCACCCCCTCTTACCCCTTTCTTTTTACGCTTTTTTGCCCGCAAAGGATCCATTGTCGTCGGGTTGTAGGTGGGTACCGTCAGCCGGTAGGTATCAGTGTCTCTACGCGGCTAGGGTTGGGGGATGGATGAGTTTTGTAAAAGTCCCTTCTTCTTTTCCGTCCTTTGCCGGTGGTTCCTCCCCCTTCCACCATCAAGCAAGCCCACGCCGTGGCTCGGTGTGCCGCGCTTTTAAAAGGCAGAAACGGTCCTCTGGCTCGCTCTTTTTGGCCAGGCCGCGCGATTATGTGTGCTTCAGGTAGATGACGCGCACGAGCGACCGGCCACGGAATGAGCACCGGCCCCACAGAAAGTCGTCGTGCGGACAAAGTCGTATCGGCTGAAAGGAAGAGGGTCGCTTTTGATTCTAATTCGTTGTCACAATACCGCCGCTTCATTCCGTCCGCTCTGGCTGCACCGGTTTGTTCAAAGTCGACTCCGTACTCTCGATAGCCTTTTCGTGGCAACGAGAGAGCGACTTGGTTGAAAGTTAGAATTCACTGGAATATTTATAGAACTATTAATAGGAGTATTAATTGAAATACTAATTTCGTTACGCAACCTCGAGTCGCGTAGATCCGTTTCTGCGATTCAAACGTTTTTTCTGTTTTTTCTGTGTTTTCTCGAAATACGATTTTGTTAAACCGCAGATGCGTCGGTGTATAGCAAGGCGCGCTAATCGCAGGGACTCGTTTATCATGCGACACACGGCCAGGCTGACTTCTCTGTCCCGATCTGACAAATCCTCCGTTTTCATCCGACGTGTTCCCCTAGCCGAATGAAGACGTCTTTCGGTGTATTACCTCGCGATTGTAGGATGATTGTCGTCGCAGAGCCCCGCGGGAGGCCGGCAGATGTTTCGCGGCGACCCAATCAGACGACCCCCGAAGCGGTGCGCGACAATCAACCATCAAACAATCTGCCACCCTCCGAGCGGTTGGTTGCTTGGATGGCGAACCAAAACACAACCCTTCAGCCTTTTCGTGATCCGCCTCAAGTGAGCATATGCCTTCGCGGCTGGAGTGATTATTTTTCACCTTGCGCGTAAGGGGTGCTACGGAGGGTGCAGTTTCTGAACCATTGATGTGGTTTATTGATTTCTTAAGCATCGATCGGTTCGGGAAAAATATGGTTTTAATTAATATTTGTCGGTCGTAAACAGTATTTCATTATACCGTTAAACCTTAAATTATCGCAATAGCTTTAAAAAGAAGCGTATTGTTGTTNATATGTGATATTGTGGTGATATTTATATGGTAAAGGATGTGGTGCTGAATGTTGATTGGTGGAAGTTGGAAGGGAAAGGGTAACAAGGAATCGGACATGAAGGTGGCTAATTGGTCAGAGGAATACGGCGATGGAGGGAGAAGGTGAGGGTGGAAGGAGTTTGAGTTAACGGGATATGGAGGAAAAACCCGGGAAGTAAGGAAAGTGACGAGGCTGAGGAGTTCGGTCTAGGATTTTATGGTAGGGCTGAGCTAATTGGTTTATGGTGGTTGGTTGTTCGGTGATGCGACCGAACAGAAATGTTCAACTGGACCTCCAAAAATTTTAACTTCTCTATTATAGGTATTTTTCAATTTTCCAACGAGTCAAGTTTACGATTCGATTTTCTTCGTTAACTCGTTCCACCTTTCACGTTCCAACCTTTCTCGTTCGTAGCAACCAAGTTCCATTTCGCCGTTCCGGGGACGGCTGCCTAAGCCGCTTCGTAACTCTTCCTTTGCTCGCAGTGGTAACTTTTAATTTCCTTCGAAGAAAGGTGATTCTAATTTCCGAGCGTGCCACGGCGTGTATATATTGCGGAAGTTTTACCGGTCGGACTTCATATTGCTTCACGCCGGCTACCCGGACTTGGCTGACTTAACGCTTGTCTACCTAGTTTAGCGTCACCCCCGCATTATTAAAGACTCCGCCTAGGAGTGTTATTACGCACCGGGGGCAGGTTATTACGATGTTGTCCGTAAACTTTGCGCCGCGGATTCTCGTTCTACGGCGATGACGATATCCCGATGATGAATCGTTCTCCCGCGCCTCTCTTTCATCCCGACCACGCTTCTTGCTTTAATTCCATCCGGTATACGAGCTTCCTAACGATGTAACGTCTTCTTACTCGCTGTGGAAAAATCAGAAAAAAGAGGCGCCTCGATGATGATTTACAAAATTGCTCACCACCAAGAAACTTGCCCGTTCGACTCGATTAACGTCATAACTCTACCGTCTGACAACTGGATTTGTTAACGAGACAAGCTCGAGCTTTCCACTAACGACGAAGCATGGATCCCTGTGCTATATTTCGAAGTGATTTAACACTGGAACCACCAACGTGGTCAGAGTGACCAATTTCTTCTTATAGAAATTTTACAAATTTACTGTAATACGTTTTTCACGATTTTCCATGATTTTCCATGATTTTCAATAAAAAAATGTGGAAAAAGATTTGTCTCCCTTGCGTTATTTTTTTTTTTTTTTTTTTAATAAAAATAAGCAGACTTTAATCGTGGGTGGTTCTAGCGTTCAATCCTTGAAACGTTTTCACTAAAGTAATCACTGATGATTCTCCGTTCACGAAAGTCGTCGAGAATATCTAAGGATTCGCGAACCAGCGTCTTCGTTCCCAGAAAGTTGCACGAAGATCCTTCTCCTTGGCGAAAGCTGCGAACGGAACGACGATCTCGGTGATTCAAGCCTCGTAAAGGACACCGAGACAAGATCCGCTGGTTAAGGATACGCGTCCTGGTATCTAGCACGAGAGGAAGGAGGTCTCGTGTTATGGCGCTGCTGAAGTCCTTGCTACGCCATTCGGAAGCTCGCTTGATGGCCCATGTAGCTGTTATTGTCTCGAGACGGCATCTCGTATCGTTAGCCGGCTCCTTACAACGCCGTTGACCACACGTTCGATAACGACAGCCTGGGAAATTGTTAAAAACGTACGACTTCATAGGTTCTACTCGGATTCCGTGGTGTGTGTCTGTCTCTCCTTTTTTTTATCTCGTTTCGATTCCTTGCCTTTTCACCTGTACAGTGTTCTCTTTCGCCGGACTTAGGGTCGTGCGCGAGCAAGATCCCCGAGAAAAGATATCCGAGTCTTTATTGGACTGTATATTACAAGGACCAGCGATGGCTTCCGTCTCGATGGCGTCTAAGTTAAGCGGATAACAGTATATTTTCAAAGGAGGATCACGCACCTGCGTTCCGACGCTCGAGCATCCCCTTCTTGAGTACACTCGTTTTCCACGGCAACTTTAACCTTCTATTCGTTAATCCATGTCTGGAGTTTAGCTTCAGATGAAATTACATGCTCTGCTCGAAATAAAGGAATCGTCGGTGTAAATTCTCTCACTCGTAGTTCCAGTTTTATTGACTCTGCGCGGAAAGTCTGAACGGGATGATCTTAAATTTTCTTTCAAACGATCGCACGCTAACATGGTTGCAAAGATAGGTTCGAAGATATCGAAAAATTCTATCGCATCGTTATTGGCTAATTTCAATTCGGATTCGCTGAACAATCTTAGAAGCGATCTCGTCAACCCCTTCCGCAATGCGTTCGTTCGCCTTTATTAATTACACCCCCGGCAACGGTCGGGAGCACGGTAACTGGATTGCATTATATTAAATTTATCATAGTTTTCACCTCCCGCTCGGTATTAGATCCACGAGCCCTCTTACTGGGAAACAATTTACGCTAATTACAAACGCTGCCTAATTATACATCCGACCCATCCTTCCTTCAGCTCGAAATCTCTCACCGTGCCACCCCTTCCGCCCCCGTTCCTCCGCCAGTGAAGAGAGAGGAGCCCTCTTCTCGTTACAGGAAGCGCGGAGGGACGCCATTTATAATGAAGGTTCCGCGCTAGCGTGTACGTGCGGCGCGCGTACACCTGGGTTTACCCAACTCTTCCATTCGCTTCTCGCGGATGCTGAAATTCCTACATACGCGCCACGATCACTGGCAAGGCTCTGCCGTATCAGCTATCGACCCAGTTCCATCGATTCGTGTCCCTCGAGTTTTCGTACGAGTTCCGCTCTCTGCGTGCGCACGGACTCTTATTGGTCCACGCGGATAACGAAGTCGTGGCAAGTCGAGCGGGATTCGAACTTTTCGTGCAACTTTTTAATGGATTACCGCGGAGTGGAATCGTGGTCGAAGGTATAGATTGTTTGTATCGGTGGGATATTGAATTGCGATTAATAAATAAAAATGATTAACCGAGTGTTAGCGTTTTGTTTGTAAGATGGGGATGGGTGGTGAATCGTAGCAGGGAAAGAGCGAATATTTGGAATATCGTTAGATGTATTCTTTTTTTAGGAGTTTATGGGTAGTTTCTTACGATTGTATTA